>CM067298.1:80467808-80995574 GCA_034231615.1 Meghimatium bilineatum | reverse complement strand
GGCCCAAAAGGGGAGCAAAGAATAGCAACACTGTTTACCTTCCACGCATGTCGTAAAAGGCGACTAGGGAGGTTATGAGATGGAGTTGGCTGTCCCATCCCATATAGGGTCAGTGACCCAAAGCCATGCTGAAGTTGGATGTGTCAGGCCGCAAGGCGCAGATATCGCAGCAGTGCTGTAAACCATGACACTACGCATTCCGTTCTCCAGACTACATCCTGCTAATCTGCAGGAGTTTGAAAACGAATGCAGAAGAAGAAGAAGAACCTAGTTTCATAAAGAAATCTGCTTTTAAAAATGTGAATTTCTTCTGCTGGATATTTGTAATACATTGCTCTTATATATCTCAGCCAATCAGCAGGTGTTTATTTTCTTGATAGGATTATTACATAAAAATAAATGCTTCTGACAAAGTCACAGACTTCCAATGATTTTTTTCATATCTTTGTGAATGTTTAAAACTGTCCTCAATAAGTACAGAATTCTTACACAATAATTTTTTTTCAACTGGCAAAGGTATGCTGCACAAGATGCCTCTGGAAACATTTTTTTCTTCTTAGATGTATGGTATGCTGCTTTTGCTATTAATATTTAAGTCGTACAAAATAATAATACAACATATATACGTACATACATACATAAAATGGCCCTATCACAAAAGCAGTAGAGGACAGACATTTAACAGCAGAATTGTCCAAGGTAAAAATGATGCATGTATACACAAAAATGTAATAGAATTAAGCATTGAAATAATACGAAGGATGAAAGAGAAATAAAACAACTCTGCCTGAAAACAACTTTAATGACAACACAAAAAAGCCTCCCTCCCCCCAATGTAAATAAATGAATTATCGATATTAAGACCAACTAGCTTAATGATACCAAACTGCAATATATAGCAATTTTCAAGGGTGTCATCAGTGGTGCATGATCTTAATGCAGTGAGCTGAATATCAAGGGCACCACAATGAGTGTCATCATTGAAATGTCTAGTGACAAGAGTAAGAGTTCTGTGGTTAATAACATGAAGATGTTGGCAGAAATGGTCACTTACTCTTTTATCAATTTTGTCTAGTCACATCATTTACAAATGATAAAGTAAATGACATTATGGGATTTGCATGCAATTATCAATTATGTCTTTTTATTGCATTTATGTTTTATACTGTGCCAAAATTCTTAAATATATTGGCCTAACAAAACATGAAAAATGTCTAAATCGCTTCAAACATTTTTTAATAACTTCTAAAATATTTGGTAAAAGAATTAAAGAGGCCAAATGCTGTTGGGTCATTTAAGAAGAGGAATAAATATGTAGTTTATATTAAAATATATATGTAGAGGAAAAAATATAAAATTAATATTAAAACTTTGTGGAGAATACATACATTTTTATTTAACATTTTTATTTTATTACAAATTTAACTGAAATTTAGATTTGCAATTTATTTTCAATAACAAATATTTTATTAAGATGTTGGTTTTGTTATGCAGAATGGATGATATCATTATTGGAGCTCCAATGTATGCAGAATTTGATTCTTCTGATGCATATGATACCGGTAGAGTGTACATCTATTACCAGATAAGCAATGTAAGTGTTTCGAAATTGAGATTAACAATGAATAGTGATCATAATAATATATCTTATAGCTGATGAGTTAACATAACTATTGTCACACTTCACATGCAGATTCATAGTCATTCAGTCTCTTTCATTATCATCAAACCCATAACACTTCAGGGTTTTTAGGTGTGCCAATCTGAAATATCAACATAGAAATCCAGCCATGCATCCCTGTTCTCAGTTCCTTGTTTATGTGTTGAGAATAATAATCCTGTCCAGTTTTTAATATTATAAATCCATACTTTCCTTAGGCTCCCTCTTCTTTCTCCATCCTCAACCCTGCAGCAGGGTGATGGAAAGGAACCATATCTCATTATATGACCAAACTACACAAGCTTGTGACATTTCATTACCACCAGGAGATATTTTTGTTGATCTGCAAGAACATTTATCACATAAAGCCCTATGTTGGTCTTGTGTTCTGTATTATAGATGCGCACTACTTATCTGTAACATTTGTTTTAATAATCCTGTATTCTTCTCTCCATGTCCACTGCAAGTGTCCAGCCCTCACATCCGTACAAAACAATGGAAATTATTAAAGATGTATATAGGTTTATCAATATGGTAATCATATGGCAACTTTGCAGCCAAGGATATTTAAAGGTATCTTGAATTCTTTATTAGCACTTCCAATGCTGCTAATATAAGACCCGAAGTATTTAAAGTTATTTAACTTCTTCCATTTTCTATCCTTTTACCCAGATAACAGGAGTTTTGCTTTCATCTCTGTTCACCATTATCTTGCTTTTCACTATGTTAATTTCCATACCATAAGTTTTGTAAAGTTAGAAGTAAGTTTTTGAAGTTACTTGATTATCAATGTCATCTACAAACCAAAAGGTGTCCACCAAGTAAAATTGGTTGTTTGATGGTTCTGTAGTGTCTCTTGCAAGACTTTCCCCAAGAATATATTGAATAACACTGGTGTATACTTATTTGAATACTTGTTGAACCCCTGCAGTTGTTCCAAAAAATGCTCAAATACTACCTTTAATTGAAACAGCACTAATTGCTGCTTTTCTTTAATAACATTATATTTGCATGTATGTTTGCTACTGTGTACCGGTACTTCAATAATTTTTATTATATTTCTGTCAAAGATAAATTTTCTCAATGTTTTTCATAAACTTTCTTGCTCGACTCAATTTAAGACCGTATTTAAATCAATGAAGTTATGATAGAATTCATGCCGATGTTGTAGGTGTTTTTCTATGATTATTCTGATGTTGAAAATATTTTCTGTTGAGCTTTTACAATATTTTTATGAAACTTCCTGTTCTTAGCTGATGGCTGAATGGTATATGAAATATATGTTTATAGTTTGCATATCCCATTTCTGAATTTCTCACATGAACCCCACTTGATTGTGAGATTTTATGTCAAAGTCTTTGGCATTTGCTTTAAAAGGAATTATGCTATGGGTACAGCAATATCATTTTTTCTGCAAAAATAAATAAAAGACAGGTGGTGAAATCATGTAGTGAGGTTTAGGAACCTTTATGTAAATGTTTTAATTTTCCCTGCCTATTGAAAGTGTTATTCAGTTGCAGTCAAACATTTTGCAAAATATTACAGTGATCATCTGTTCAATTTTCATTTTACACAAAATCATAAAAGGATATTGCATAATTTGCCAAATACTTGGCAGCACCCAAATGGAAAATATTCATAAGATTTAACAGGTTTTTGGCAAAGATACCATGAGTATTACATATATAAGGAATATGACAATTGTTTCAAAGGTGGTTGCACAAGTGGTAGCAAATAGATCAGGTGTAAGTAAATCCTCAATAAGTCAAAATGATGAGGTTGTTGATCAAGTTGGGGATCTTGATCATGCATGACAACTTTGTTACTATCTAAGGATAATTTTCTATAGTTACTCTATAATGGTTACTCTATTTTGATAGATCATTTTCAAATAGGGAATAGTCCTTTGAAATTTGTATAGAAGCTGTTAATGATGATGAAAGAACATGCAAACACTGCATTCCTATGGTTCAGGCTCATATCTCCTGACATGGCTCCTTGCTATTTTGACTGTTCACCCAAGATGAAAATTATGTTGAAGTTAATCACCTTATGTAGATTGTAACAATATAGCCAAATTTCCTTTCAGAAAGAAGCTTTCTAAAACTATATTATCAGTACCACATCAATAAGTGTTAACTTCCATTTAAACTTCTGCATGAAATAATTATTTTTATTTAATAAAATTTTGGATCTTTTCATCCAGATTTTTAAAATGTTCATTCTGAAACTTCTGCTGGATCTCTGTGTAAAGTGAACAATTGGTCTGTGAACAATTGGTCCTAATAAATTTCCATCATGATGTACCGTAGTTCAGAGAACAGAGATGATTTGTATCACCATATTATAAATACCAATGGCCTTACATATCAAACTTCCACAGTGTTATCTACTATGTTCAGTGATTTACTAATTCCACTGAACTGTGGACATTTGTAGTGATATCACTAGTAGAACAGCTGTACATCACACCTGTTTATCAGCACTGCTGACATTGCACAATTGGCCCTTGCACCAATCTCAGTACTACACACATTAAACATTGTTTGATGTTTTGCCACTATCTGAGTCGCTATTGACCTAGTCATGGTCATCAACATTATCCAGTGACTTATTTGATAAAACAGCACAACAATTGGTGGTACAATTGATGTTTTCACATTGATTTATATAATACTACTCATTCATGTATTATTTAGCAGTGTTATAATTGGTATATTAATATTAATGTCAACAATATTCATTTCGCTATTTAGTCTTTTTACTTCAATTTAATCTTATACTTTAATATTTTCTTTCTCTTTCACCAGACAAGTGATTCTGGAAAAATTCAGGTAATTTATTTGTTAGATGTAAACAATATTCATTAGTTAAAAATATGTGTCATATATTACATAAAGATATGAGAAATTTAATTATTTTATCTTTTTTTTAGCTTAAAAAGGGTTTTCCAGTCTTGCTATAATTTATGTAGAAGTTGCTAAAAGATTGAGAAGTTATCTATCATCATGGCAAGTGGGTCTAAATGGCAATTTTAGTTGCTTATTGGAGATACAAAATTAACATAAATGTTTTATTAGGTTTAGATCTCTGTATAAGAAGTGATGTACAGGATTATATGAGAATGCATTTTATCAATACTTTTTACTTAATAATTTCAGAGAAGTTTCTCAAAACAGACGAGTGACATACTCGATGGTCAGTCAAGTAGATCTCGTTTTGGAATGGCATTAAGTGACCTTGGAGACATAAACTATGATGGATATGATGGTAAGATAAATAATATCTTGGTATTAAACAAATTTAGGAGCTTACAACATTCATTTCATTCAACACATTAGCATTTATCAATTACATTCAAATTTCAGATAAAATACATACCTGTCAACCTGTTGAGACTGAAAACCATAAAAGAAGTTATGAAAAACCATAATTGAGCATGAACAACCACAAAGCCATACACAATGGTGAGGCGGGGGGGCTCCATCCGTAGTATAAAAAAAAGGTCATTCTGGTTTTTTTTACGGGTAGTTTGCCTTTGTTTAACATAGACAGTCATAGTGTTGGAAAATTATAGAGCATAAAGACTATGCCTATGTACCTTTAATACGATAAAAAGAAATATGATGAATAAAATTAATACAGAGAATGGATGCTTAGATCCGTTTGAAACTATAACAACTTGTTGGAGTGCTGTATAGAGCGTTCGACAATAATTTAAACTATCCATGAAAAGCGCACATCAGCGGAGATCGTACAACTATGACCGGCGGAGATCATGCATCTATGACCGGCAGAGATTGTGCAACTATGACCGGCATCGATCATGCATCTTTGACCGGCGGAGAATCTGCATCTATGAACAGCAGAGAATGTGCATCTATGACTGGCGGAGATCGAGCATTTATGACCTGCGGAGAACGTGCATCTATGAACGGCGGAGAATGTGCATCTATGACTGGCGGAGATCGAGCATTTATGACCGGCGGAGAACGTGCATCTATGAACGGCGGAGAATGTGCATTTATGACTGGCGGAGATCGAGCATTTATGACCGGCAGAGAACGTGCATCTATGAATAGCGGAGATTGTGCATCGGCTATCAGCGGAGGTCGTACAACTATGACTGGCATCGATTATGCATCTATAACCGGCAGGGATCGTGCATCTATGAACAGCGGAGATCGTGCATCTGTGAATAGCGAAGACTGTGCATCTATGAATAGCGGAGATCGTGCATCTATGAATAGCGGAGATTGTGCATCAGCGGAGGTCATACAGCTATGACCTGCATCAATCATGCATCTATAAACGGCAGGGATCGTGCATCTATGAATAGCGGAGATCGTGCATCTGTGAATAGCGGAATCTTGTGCATCTATTATCGACAGAGACCGTACAACTATGATTCGTGGAGATTGTGCATCTGTGATCGGAAGCGATCGTGTAACTATAGCAGCGACAGCTTCATTTTCAGTCAGCGGCATCATTTTCTTATTTTCCGTTTGTAATTCCTAAAAAGAAACATAACGTGACAATAAAATATTGGTTTAAGATAAGTCTTAAGATCAGATTTTGGCCTACATAAACAAATAACATTCTATTATTTAACTATAGGCCTACCTACACTACCTAGGTCTAGGGGGCAAACAAAAACATACAATATTAATTAAACGATGTATATAGTAGGCCTAGAAACAGAATACATGTGTAAGTGTTACTAGTATTTGTGTACTGTAGATACACTGAGTAACACTGTCAATGCACGTGGACAAAAATACCCTAAGTTCGGTATAAAGACAACGTTCCCAGCACAAAGAATAATTAAACTACTGGTTGTGTGTTAAAAGCATTGTTTTAAACAATACTTCGCCCCAAGACCAGATCAAATAAAACCCGCATATGACACTATTGCGCACAAATCACTGTTGCCACTAAAATATATACAAAAATATCGGTGTCACCACTAAATTTAGTTAAAAAACCCCAAAATGTACAGAACTGCAGAAATTCATGTAAAAACCCGTAAATGCCGGTGTATGCCCGTAAAACCGTACAGCTAGGAAGAAACCGTAAAAATTACGGGAATTTACGGGCAGTTGACAGGTATGAAAATATGACAAAAAATTATCAAATTCTTAACTTTTATAATATATGTTAATATTATATTTAACCATATAGGGCCTACACATAAAATACCATAACATATAAACAAATATGGCCACAAATTTTCATAAATACAATACCATATAAAATGTGACCAAAGTTGATCAAATTCCTAACTTTTAAGATATTGGTGTTTCAAATTGATCAACCATGGTCTATGTGCGTTTTTATGAACTTTTATTTTCTTATTTATTTATTATACACATACCACCTAAGTTGGCTGTGTCAGGGAATCAGCATAATGAAACAGAAACAAAATAGGTCTACATTCTCTGTGCTACATTCTGTTGGAAATCTAGTAGGACCATTCTGGTACAAGAGAGATCCAGCAGGAAATTTAAAATTAATGAAAACAAATAAATATTTATTTATTATTTATTTGTAAATCTCTGGGGGATAATGGTGAAACCATTTGCTTGTTGTTCACAAAGCGGGTGATTCAAAATTGGGCTGCAACACTACATTTATAAGTGCATTCCTTAAGATCCCTGAGAATTATCACTTGAGTTATAGAGTTGGTGTGCTGAAAAATATTATAGACAGATAGCATGCTCTTGTGTTAGAGGTACAGAGTACATAGTTTTTTTGGTTTATGTATTTTGATCCCCAATAATTGCAAACAATATAGCTTTTATTTCTTTTTGTGCAAAGGGATGTTTCTCCAGAGCTTTATTTCAACCCACACAGTTACAACTCTCAGCTGTGTGCAATTCTTTGATAAGCCTTTTACTCAGAAGGGTGTAAGGACAGTGTACATGTGGGGAAACACTAATACAATAAAAACAATCATCTACATCTTTTTGCCACTGTTTTTTCTTTATTAATTCTTCTTTCATTGATATCTTGAATGGCTTAGATCTCAGAGCATGTAGACATTTCTAGATCAGTTTTTTGTGTGTGTCTTAGACATCACCAGAGCATATAGACATCTCTAGATCAGTTTTTTGTGTGTGTCTTAGACATCACCAGAGCATGTAGACATTTCTAGAGCAGGTCTTTGTGTATGTCTTAGACATCACCAGAGCATGTAAACATCTCTAGATCAGTTTTTGTGTGTCTTAGATATCACCAGAGCATGTAAACATCTCTAGATCAGTTTTGTGTGTGTCTTAGACATCACCAGAGCATGTAGACATTTCTAGATCAGTTCTTTGTGTGTGTCTTAGACATCACCAGAGCATGTAAACATCTCTAGATCAGTTTTTTGTGTGTGTCTTAGACATCACCAGAGCATGTAGACATCTCTAGATCAGTTTTTGTGTGTCTTAGACATCACCACATCATGTAAACATCTCTAGATCAGTTTTGTGTGTGTCTTAGACATCACCAGAGCATGTAGACATTTCTAGATCAGTTCTTTGTGTGTGTCTTAGACATCACCAGAGCATGTAAACATCTCTAGATCAGTTTTTTGTGTGTGTCTTAGACATCACCAGAGCATGTAGACATCTCTAGATCAGTTTTTGTGTGTCTTAGACATCACCACATCATGTAAACATCTCTAGATCAGTTCTTTGTGTGTGTCTTAGACATCATCAGAGCATGTAGACATTTCTAGATCAGATGTTTGTGCCTCAACACCAGGGCCATAGATATGTATCCCTCATGGGTGAGGGTTTAACATATAACAAGGGATAATTGTGAATTTTTGGGTACCAGTAAAGTGCTAGTCTGATCACCCACTGGCTAGGCAGCTGAGCACTTATTCGTAAAACTATATCTATATATTTTGATGCCAATTCATAATTTAACGTATCTATATATATATATATATATATATATAAATGATGTCTTACTTATCTATATAAACATATAAACAATTAGAAGATAGAATTGATGCCTTTGAGATTTGGGTATATAGAAGAATAGGGAGAACATCATGGAAAGAGAAGAAAACAAATAAAGAGGTGCTAAAGACACTTAATTTGAAAAAAGAACTACTAAAAGAAATAAAGATCAGGCAAATACAAATATTTTGGACACATTAAAAGACATGACACATTATTGAAGAGCTTACTTGAGGGTAAAGTCAAAGGGAGGCGAGCAAGAGGTAGGCAGAGATACAAGTGGGAGAGTAACATCACACGATGGACAAGTTAGTCTACCAGAATGCACCATCAAGACAAGAGACGGGATGTTGGAGATTCGTTGAGGAGACGGCACTTGATGGTTATGATGCCTTATCTTTATATACAGTAGGACATATATATATATATATATAGTCACACTGTTCAAAATTATCTACAATTTTAATTGACAGTTAAATGTAGATTTTTTGCTATGGAGAGTACATATTAAAATATAATTAATTGCAAACTTGAATTTTTTTCTAGAACAACACAAAATCTACATCTGTAAATGAACAATCATATTAGGCTTATGTTATAAATGGTAATTTTGTGTTGTTTTATTCAACGTTAATTTTGCTTTCCCCAAACATGTAATTCTGTGTCATTATTTAAATATTATGTATCTATTGAAACAGATCTATGTGTTGGAGCACCTTATGCGGGTGAGGACAAGAGAGGAGCAATATACATTTTTCATGGCTCTAAAAAAGGCATAATTACAAAAGTATCTCAGGTATTGTGTTGTTTTGTTAGCTCCTGAAACATGTAGTCTAATACTGTTTAAATTATTGTTGTTTATCCATCACAGGTGATGATGACCATTTGTTACATTCACTTTTGAAATGCAGTTAGAGTTATGTCCTTGACTATGAGTTCATAGATGGCTAATAAGTTCTATTCTGGCCACAAATGTCCTTGAATTCTACCACTGTAGATGGTTCTTTTTATCTACCTACAACTTTCTATCAACTCTGCAAGAGGATTTTTTTTGCAGTAGAGCACCATGTAGCTCTATTATGTGCCAGATCTTCCCATGTACCTCTTCTATTTCAAAGCCTTGTAATGAGATCTTTACAGTTGAAAGATAACACAATTCACAATATAAATATTTTCTAACCTTGTAGCACATTGTCAAGGTCATCATCTTGCAGGTAAGTTTGACACAGCACTGAGGTCTTGCATGCAGGACAACCAAAAATAAGTATTTAATTATATTTCATTGCGTAGACCTATATTTAGAATATATTTTCAATCAAGAACCTACTTATTTTTAAAAACAAAAAGAGTTTAAATAAGTCAAAGTGAAATAGAGGCTTATATAGAGTATCCTGTAGGACCTATTTGATGTGAAGTGGTTGAGAACTTTTATTTGTAAAATGTTAAGCTCAAGTGATCAGGATTCGTCTGTACTGTCTTCTCTTCCCTAACACATGAAACCATATTTCCAATTTCACTTAAGTCAGATGAAATATACTTTTACCAAAGAACATTTTTTTCTTTGATTGGAAAGCCAGTAATTCTTAACTGTCAACATGTGTATATTTTATGTAGGACCCTGTTTTATACACAATATACTCAGATTTAATCTAATTATTAACCTTTATATAAGATTAAACTTTATGAGGCATATTCAAACAAGGATATGTATCAACTATTATTAGAAGAAGACGTTGGCAGTATTTAGTATTTAAGGGCCATATGCTTAGATCAGATAAGAATAAACTTACCCACAAAGCTCTGTCATGATCTACAACAGGAAAATATAAATATATAAGACCCAGGGCAACAGTACGAAGAACAATCAAGAATGAGGCAATGACAATGGGTATTAACACCACCCAGAACTACACCAGCTTGCAGCGAACTGCAAGGCATGGAGAAATATGACTTTTGACCTATGTGCCACCCTTGGCATCAAAGGAACAAACTAACTAATTAACCTTTAGTATTTACCAAGTAAACTTGAATATTTTATAACTGTCAACTTATTGTTCCATAAATCCGTATTGTTAACAATTTATTTCCATATTTCAATAAAAACATGTGTATTTAGCACCCTAAAAAGCCCACAAATTTATTTTCCCCCTTTTAATATGCGCAAAACATCCACATTAGTAGTAATTACTGAAGATGTAACACCAAATGACCTTTTTTGAAAAAATGTTTAAATAAATTGTATGGGATTTTTTGGGGGGCCCAAACTCTGTAACAATATGGAAAATCCTTACTAGGTGACATTTATGACATTTAGTAACCACCCAAAAGATCAAGGAGAGAACAGACAGAGGAAGACAAAGAAAGAAATTTTTTTGATGTGTTGTCACTGTGGCACAAAAAGAAGTCACCAACTGAACTATTAACAACACAAGAGACAGAGAGTTGTAGAGAAGCATGATCGCTTACACCACTTTGCATGGAAAAGTTTCTTTTGGTCTTCCTGGTTTGCTCTTGCCCTTTGGTGACCACATCAAATTTTTCGTGACCACATTACTATACTGGATATAATAAAATGATCTCATTAGTAGATCTGCTGTAAAAATGTTACTACCATTTTTACCAATCTGCCATTGCTCCTATACTAAGTGTTAAAGTACTTTGTATACATAATTTGGGCTCAAAATACAGAATTATAAGAACTTTTGAGCCGAAATACAAAATGAACCCTGTGAAATTTTACATATTACAAGTCACTTATCTATAACAGTTATTTTTATTAAGTACACATATAAATGTAATGCACAAAATACTAAATCCTACTATTCAGATACCAGTACTTCATGTTTCATCTTTATGTTTTAGCTGCATTTTGAGAAAGATCTTTCTATCATATCTCTTTAGATATTTGTTGTCTTTATTATTCAGGGATAAGCCTAGGTATAGGTCTTACCTATTTTATTCTTGTTTAAAATGTGACATTTTCCATACCTCTTTGTCTGCACATTTGTATTTATTTCTATTTATTTTATACTCATTGTGTGTCACATCTGATCAAATTTGTCTAGCCATGGTAAAATTATAAAAACTGGTTATAATATTATGTATGATGGCATTTCAGATAATTTATGCTAAAGAAATTGAGACTCCATTGTCTGCATTTGGAATTTCTATATCTGGAGGTATAGACCAGGATGGAAATTCATATCCTGACTTATTAGTCGGTGCTTATACATCCAACAAAGCTGTATTCCTCAGGTAGAAACTGTTTCTTTTAAGACTGTTATGATGTGTTATTGATTACATGTGTAAGCTTTATTATTGTTTTGTAATTTATACTGATACTTATTATCAATAAATAGATTTTTATTGGAAATAGAAAATGCAATAAACAAAGCACTAATAAGCAAAGCAGCAGGCTCTGATAACATACAAACAAAACTTATCAAAGCAGCAGTAGAGAGTGGGAACAAATGGCTACACAGACTTTTTAATGTAATGTGGAGGAAACAAGAAACACCAGAAGACTAGAGAAAAGTGACATTCATTCTTATATGAAAGAAAAGATGGCAACAAGAGAGATTGCACAAAATACAGGATATCTTTACTAAGCCACACAGGAAACATTTTTTAACAAAAGATTAGAACAATGATTATGATCATACATTGAACCACAACTTAAAAACATTCAAATGGGCTTCCGTAATAACAATAGCTGTACAGATGCTATCTTTACACTTAGACAACTAACTGAAAGAGCCACATAAAACAACAAAGAATTATACATGCATTCGTCGACCAAGAAAAGGCCTTCGACAGAGTAGACAGACAACAACTATGGAAGACACTATCAATATACGGAGTACCAGAACATTTAATCAATATATGCCATGGCATTTATACTAATAACCAATGTAAAGTAAGAGCAAATGCAGGAGTGTCCAATAAGTTTCAAATCCAATCAGGAGTTCACAAGGGTATGTCCTATCCCCTCCATTTTTTATAACATATATCAGCCATTTCTGTAAACTAACAAGTACCAAAGAAAAGGATAACATGAAAGACAAATTTAACAAACTACTCTTTTCAGATGACCAAGTACTAATAGCGACATCAGAAGAACAGTTGCAAGAACATATGAACAGACTCCACACAAGATATCAAAAATTCAACATGAAGATTAATATTGAAAAGACTGAAATAATGGCAATAGGAAAGAAAGAAAGGAATATCGTTCCATTGATAATAAACACTGTATATAGGTAAAGGAATTCTCTTGCTTAGGGGGGTGCAAAGGGAACGCATTGCTCTAGGCGGACCCAGGGTTAGCAGATAACCAAGATCCCAAATGTACCTCCTCGCGGTGCACCATGGAAACAGAAATACAACAGCTCGAGCTGATTCTGGCCAAACCATTTGGGGATCGTGTCCAAGAATGTGGAGGTAGCAGATAGAAAGAGATTTGACTGCATAAGAGACAGACAATATCTCGGACACCACCAGCATCACCACATATAGTGACACTGTCAACATACAGTAAAGCTAGTCAGTCCAGTCCGAACATTGGAGGGGCTGCCAATGTAAAATGCACATAAAGGTAGATGCATGGCGAGAGACAAATAGATTTCATACCGAGTACAATGAAACAATGAAAGGGCAGAACAGCGCTAGAGGGCAGCACGAACTGCAAATAGAAAGTGAAAAGTCCCTAGGAAAGGGGAACTACAAGCTCCGTCAGCTCGAGTCGAGCTTCTAGTTACCTGTGTTCCTTACAGGCAGAGACCCAGACCCATCCATTGGCGTTTGGTAAAGCAAGAAGACCTAACCCAACTCTTATGTCGAGCCTTCCTAAACCGGAAATATGCTCGCAAAGAGAAAGGGTTCTGTACCCAATGGGCTTAGGCAAGAAAGGGACAACGATGGTAGTCCTGGCCCAACTCTACTGTCAAGGTTTCCTATAATGGATGTACACTTGCAGAGAGAAAGGGTTCCGTACCCGATGGGCTCAGGCACAAAAGGGACAACGATTTAGCCCTGGCCCAACTCTACTGTCAGGTTTTCCTACACCAGAAATACACTTGAAAAGAGAAAGGGTTCAGTACCTGATGTGCTTAGGCGCTATTGGGACAAGGATGCTCAGCTCGAGAACGCCTTGCTCTCAAACGCGTGGTGTGAGACTCGAACTTGGACAAGGGGTACACGATGTCGGTGAACGACACCTCGGCTAAGAGGGCGAAAGATCCAGGGTCCAACTCCTCTGTTGAGTTCTTCCCCTTAAGGAACCAGGCTCATGGATGAGAAACGGTTCAGTACCCAATGGGCACAGACACAGCACGTCCAATTACACGAGGCAAGTTCATAGACAGTGGAACACCTCGTGCGAGTCAGACGAGAGCAAAAATCGTCTGGGCGAAGAGTCGCCACTACGCGTGCCTGGAGACAGATATAGAGGCTGTCACAGGCTAAGGGTAGCCCACCTGCATTGTCAAGGCATGCCGAAATTGGATGTGCTAGGCCTACAAGGCGCATAACGGTGGCACAACGTAATCACGCTCCCGGCGGAAATCACACGGATATCCGTGATGGTTACAATGGAGCGAACGCAAAACAAACAAACAAACATCTTCACTATGCTTTTTATTTGTCCATGGCATTTTTAACATTCTTCTATAAAACCACATCTCAGCTGCCTCAATATAATTTTAACTATTCTGCTGAGTGTCAACTGCTGAATTTGCGCTATAAGTACTTTTAATCACATGGTATGAATACCCTCCACATGTGAAGGGATATTTTCAGAACATCTGAGCACATATGGATCAATTATTCATGTGTGATAAGAATTATCTGTCCTTTAACTAAATACTATAATGAAATTAATAACTTGTATTTATTCTGTGTAGGACAAAACCAGTGGTTCGTATTTATGCAAGTCTCAACTTACAACCTGAAATGATCAGCTTAGATTCTGAGTCTTGTGCCTTGCTCGACAATACAAGAGTGCCCTGGTAAGAAAATTATGCAGTTTTGCAATGATAGCATCCTTTTAGACTAGAGCAGGGATGTCCAAATTAAAGCTGATTGATGGCAGCATTCTATAGTTTTAAAAAGTGTGCAGGCCACAAATGTGACAATTAAGCTAATACAGTAGAAGCAGTGTTTCTCTTTGTTGATACTTCTAAACATAAGCACTGTTGGTTTTTTTTTTAGAAAGTTATTTAGTTTAACTCAGGGGTCGGCAACCTTTTGCTAACTGTGTGCCAACTTAAGGTTTTAAATTATTCAGAGTGCCGAAATGAGCGAGGAAACCGCGCTAATAGATTTATAATCAACTTTATATAGGAAACGTAAAGAGTCTGCGTGCCATTTGAAATTGCTTGGCGTGCCAAGTGTGGCACGCTTGCCATAGGTTGACGACCCCTGGTAAAACTTACAATTAATTGCTTTGAATGTTCTATTTAATTCATGTATGTTCTGTACTATTTTGATAACTGACATGACATAATACTTAAGTGATCAGGCTATATATGAATATATAAGACATCTGATAAATATAGAAAAATTATGTCAAGTAATATTAATTAGGTACCAGATAGAAACAATATAAGTCTATACTAAAGGTATTTGTATACAAAATTTGTGCAAGCTATCTAATATTATTTAATAGGAATGTTGTGGGCCGTCTGTTTCTGCTACAAATTCTGGTATAGACCTAATGTTATTTGTAGTGTAAACCCCAGCAAATTCTATACATTTCTCAGGAGCTGATAACTATTTCCGTAACATCCAAAAACTTCCTGGGAAGCTATTTGGGGTAGATGGCAATCACTGAAATGAGTATTTATTAAAATGTTTAACTGGGCGATTCTTTGGGCTTATGTCATGAAAGCTTTTATAGTGTGAACACCGGTTGGACAATCCTGGCTTGATGTTCGTCCGTCGTGATCGACGATGACCAAAAACTCAACCATAATAATAATAACAATAAATAATAAAATAATAAAGTTAATAGTGCGTTTTTAAATGACTAGCAAGTCCAATGCGCGCACAAAATGTTCTTTTACAGAATTGACAACAATAGAAGGTATCTGTGTGAGGTTGAGATGTTTTTTCTTTTCTACGTGTCCGCTTCTGTCTTGCAGTTTCTTGTCTGAATTCTTCTGCCGCTAGTGCTCCCGTTCTAATGCTGTAACGCCAAGCCGTTCTATCCTGAGCGAAGCTCTCCCAAGCGCCTACGTCAATGTTAAGATGTTTCAAGGATGACTTGAGCGTGTCTTTGAAACGCTTTTTCTGTCCACCAGCTTTTTGAAATCCTGCCTTGAGTTCTCCATAATATATTTGTTTTGGCAATCGCGAGTTCTCCATACGCACAAGATGGCCTGCCCAGCATGCCTGCGCCTTCATAAGTATTGTGTGGATGCTTATTGAGGTTGATTTTTCCAAGACCTTGTAGTCTGGTACTTTGTCCCACCAATGGATGTTTAGTAATTTACGTAGGCAGGTAAGATGGAAATGATTTAACTTTCTTGCATGTCTAGCATACACTGTCCATGTTTCGCAGGCGTATAGTAAGGTTGGTATAACAGCAGCATGATATACTTGTAGTTTGGTGGTTGTTCTTATACCTCTTCTGTCCCATACATTTTTGCGTAATCCGCCAAATACAGCACTAGCTTTTGCCAGTCTCTTGTTAATTTCCACATCAATGTTGACATCGCGAGAGAGAGTGCTTCCAAGGTAAGTAAAATTGTCGACTACCTGGCTTAGAGTAACAACGGATGTAGCAATCATTTGGTAGGAGGGTTAGGAAGAGAAATAATTTTGTATGACTCTCTCTTTCTCATGATTCACTTTATATCATAGGTTTCCTTATTCAGACTTTGCCAGTTTTCAGAGCATTCTTGTACCTGTTTCTGACAAGCGCTTACAATTTATGTAGATCATTCATCTAAAATATTAATATCTAACAAAATTATAAACAAGCTAAAAATGAGAATTATAAAATGCTATATCTATTCTATATTAATGTATGACTTCAGAAAAGTGGACAATAAACAATTAGAAGACAGAATTGATACCTTTGAGATATGGGTATATAGAAGAAAGGGAGAACATCATGGAAAAAGAAGAAAATAAACAAAGAGGTTCTAGCAACACTTCATATGAAAAAAAAACTATTAAAGAAAATAAAGATCAAGAAAACAAAACATTTTGGACATGAAGACATGACACCTTGATGAAGACCTTACTTGAGGTTAAAGCTGAGGAAATGCGAGCAAGAAGTAGGCAGAGATACAAGTGGAAAAGTAACATCGCTAGATGGACAAGTTACAGTATAGCAGAGTGCACCACCAAGACAAGAGCAGGGATGTTGGAGGTCTGTTGCAGTCAACCTTCGTTGCAGAGATGACACTTGATGATGATCATCTAAATTATATTTTCCACTTTTAGACATATTTTTCAAAAATAGAGGGCCATCTAATAATACTCTTTCCTCATATCAGACCTGTATAAAAGATAGGGACCTGTATCTAGCAATGTTAAATGATATATCTAGTAATTTTAAAATTCTAGATAAACTTTTGCATTTCCCTGTCAAATGCATATGATGATGTGCCTGTGAGTATATTTCAGGGCAATAAAATATGGTTTCTGTTGAAATAAATGATGCAACTGATTCTGCAGTCACATATACACATAATTAAGTAGTGCAACATAGCCATGTGGACAGGCACGACAGACTGCAGAATACATACTTCAAGAATATTCTGAGTATAAGATAATGAGAAAAACATACTGGTGTATAGAAACAATACTAGAATCAAAGCTCTATGGACCCCTGTACGAGCTGCAAAAGATGATGAAGTATATCGAGGAATCAAAATTGCACAAATGACATATTTTTAAGCAAATGAAAGGAGAAAAAGATGTAGAAATAAATATTTGCAATGTCTCAGAGACTTATTAATACTTTGTACAAAAGCTAATAAAAACTTAAGCTAATAAAGACTGCTTTATGGTTTAAATAAAATATATTGTTTACAGTGCACATTTCTTGTATTTCATTTTCAGCCTTACGGTGTATACATGCATTGAGTATACTGGAGTAGGAGTTCCGGATGAGCTAGGTATTCTTATTTATTATAATAATCTTATATTTAGTTTTATATAATTAACTCCTGGTGGACCAAACAACAACCTATTTGTCATTTTGCACAATTTGCTGGTTTTGTTCATGGTCCACTAAGAGTTAAGTACAGTTATATTTATATATAATATATATTTAATATATATTATATATATTTTTATATATATATATATATATACATATACATATACATAAGGTAGCCAAGGGCAAGATTGATCAAGGGATAAGATGGCGCAGTGGGGTTTTCCAGTAGCACAGGTGTGACTAGATCAGACACCAACATTCCTATTATAAATTAATACACAACAAAGTTTGATAGGTCAAGGACGAGTCCATTTTCAACAATGTGGTTTAGTATTTTTTTTTTCCACTATGTTTGATCTATTTGTGTTTCAACTTCTGGAACTCTGCTTGCTGTCATCATTAATATTGTGTTTTTTAAATGGTTAAAATTGAAATATATGTTGTGTTGCTAAGCAAATTATCATGTCAGGCTAATTGTTTTTTTTCATTTGAATTTATGATAGTTTCTAAAAATGTTATTTGGTGAAAGATGATGCATGTTTTTTGGAGCAAGATGAAGCAATAAAAATGTATGAAGAAAATGTTGATGTCATGAAGAAGTTGCTGATGCCAATCTAAAGTTGGGAGAGACTAAAATATATGGTTATAATGATCATCCAACTTCACAACGACATTATTAGCTTTAAAACAGAACTTAATGAACTTTTTTCAAAGTTCCAAAACTGGGTCTATCTATTTATTCTATATATTCTTCTTATTAGATCAAGTAAGAGAATTTCCTTGTACCATTATCTATGTCAGATTCTGAAATCCACAAAGTTTTAAAAATAATTACCATGTTTCAAATATTATAGCATATCTATCTATTATCTTTTTTCTGCTTTTGCTGTTAGGCACTGCAGGATTGAATGACAGTTTTGGGGGCATGGCATGTTTAGTAACTTGATATGCAGTAATATTAGGATATCTCAAGATGTCTGTAACTCTTTCAATCCACCACTTCCTCTGTATCTTGGTGTTTCTGTTCTTATGTTATGTGCTCATACTGCTGGTCAATGTGAGTTCATTCTCAGTATGTAGCCGAACCATTTGTCTCTATTTTTCAATATATTTGAGCACAGACTATGTTCAAACAGCTCTTGCAATCTCATCATCCTCACGTATTCTCTTCTTTTTCTGTTTGCTGCTTTTCTTAGCCATCACGTTTCACATGCAGCAAGATTTATCTCTTGTCCTTTAGTTAGTGCCCATGTCTGACACTGTTAACACATTATTTTTATATAACGGTAGAATTTATAATTTGCATTTTGGTTTTTATTGGGATAAATTTGTGTTTCAAAATTGGCATAAGTTCATAATTTATGTACTTGGATTTTTGAATTCTTGTCTTGAATTCTCTTTTCATTCTTCCATTGTCTGTAAAAATACTTCCAAGATATTTAAATTCCCGCCCTTGTTTCAGTAGTTCAACATTTATCTTTATAGACTTTATTGAGGTCTATATTGACCTTACTTTAGTTTTTTTTAATATATTTATCATCATGTGATTGAAGAAACTTTCATTGAGTTGGTTTATATGATCTGGCAGAACTTCACTTTGACCATGGAGTAGGCACTGATCATCAGTAAAGAGTAGTTTTAATAAGTAATATCCACTGTTAAGTTTCATAGTAATTATTGCAATAAGATAATGTTTTTCTTATACATATGTGTATTTATTTTTCTGTTATTTAATGTCCTCAGTGTTAGACGTTGCATGGGTTTTAGATGCTAAGGATAGTAACACAAGTGTACAGGAGCAAAGAGCATTTTACACCAACACTGCTGGGAATTTCACAGAATCCAAAACCTACAAACTCCAAAAAAAGAATAAATTCTGCATATCGTCTTATGCTTATGTGAAGGTTTGTTCTTAGTTGCATGAAAAATTATTCTGATATCATTTACTTTTGTTGAAGCATATACAACTAGAAAACATAGTATGTTCTTATAGTTAGTAAATTGCCTGTGTATTACCAGGCCTCAAAAGAGAACAAAGAACTGCAACACTGACATTTGTAATGCATGTTGTATAATGTGTATAAGGATGTTTAATAGTTATATACTTCATTGTACTCAGGTTTCCCATATGTACTCTGTCCCTCTCAATGATGGCATGCCAATTAATGAGAATACCACTCATAGCATGTAATTCTATTACTTCAAGTAATAATCCCCAGGGTTTTCTAAAAATCCACTTTGTAAACAAGATGTCATTAGCCAGATTCACACCCATGATATTTGAGCACAAGACAGATGGTTTAACCACTACACCATGAACATCCCTGCTAAGAAGGATAAACACAATGCTGATTAGCTTTGCTTTAAAATGAACACACAGACTATAGGCTATGGCTATATAAAAATATGGTTCTTTCATAGAACACGGGTCCCGGAAGTCACAATTTTCAATATATTTATTTTGTGTATTTAATAATGTGTATTTCGGTTTTTAATTTTAACACACCAGTAGCAGCGACTTGTTGCCAATTCAGCACTTTTCCTGCCCATTTGAACCAGTTTTATACCCTAGCTGTGGGAAAAATTGTGCATTCTACGTGTGTGGTTTCTTAATCTGGTTTTCTTTTTAGGATGAGTTAAACCCTAGCCATGCGGTTTTTTTTTAGCTGATATTGTTTTTTTATATACCTAAAATGAGTACAAATTATCTGCTTGTTTATCCCTTATAATTTTATAAAATTTTAGTTGGTTTAAATTGTTGTAAATTGCTAGATATTTTATTGGTGTTAAAAATTGTAAACTTCATTAGACTCTTAATGTCATAAAATTCATAATGAATCAACAAAATTTGAGGGTAACTTGGATTGATTGAGATGATTGAAATGGGTTGATCCAGTGATTGAACTGTGGTCTCAATTGATTGTACTCTTGACATTCGTGCAAATTGTAAAGTAAACTTTTAGTAGTTTTCAATAACGAGTAAATGGTAAATACATAAAATGTTGCAACTGTTACTAGTAAATGGCAGAAGGAATGATCTAATTAGTATACACTTCTAGGACAACTGGTTCATTATTCTTCTATCAGATTTGTTGACCCTTCTGAATTGAAGTCAAACTTGCATTCCTGCCATCTTTCTTATTTATATTGCTGTGATAATTTATAATGACGCTGAGATATTTACACTTTTTGATCAGGTACATCCATTTTCTTCACGCATGTTGTTCATATTCTCTAGCCATGACATTAAATCCTTTTGTCGGAACGAGTCATTTCAGTTAGGGATTCTTTCTTCAGTCATTTGTTTTATGGGCCAATTGTGTATGATGTAGGAAACAAAATGCAATCTTTCAAAGGACAGCTTCTGCTTGGAGACATATTTTACATACTATTGTGTTGTCTGCAGCATGATATTCAATAGTATCTTTAAGTTTAACATACTTACTGCTGTTAAAATTTGACATACATGTTTCAATGGAACCTGGATCAACCAATCCCTTTAAAACCATTACACTTTTGTTAGTAACCTCACTGAAATGATGATTTCACTTTGACATTTCAATAGATCTATACCAGATAAATTTCAATCACAAACTATAACTACAGACTGAAACTGCAAACTGTAGGATTATTAATTTATATACAGAAGATTGTTGGTGCGCAACTACCAAACTCTATGTGCTAAAGGATAAAAATGTCTGTAGGAACTATGATTCTGACGCCTTAGGAGAATGAATCATAACTAACTGATAAAAACGTAACAAAATAAGATTTCAATACTGAGAAAATGATGGGAAGACATTATCAAGATAAATTTGAACAAAAAATGAGCTCAGAACAAACAAAGAGAACCATCTGGTCTTTGAGTAACAGAACTGAAGATTGCACTCCTAAATATAACGGCAGGTGGAAATTGACAGAACCAACATCCACCTATGGAAAGACAAAAGACATTTAAAGATACATTGTTGCTTTAAATTCTTTTCATGTATATAGGGTAGCCGGGGGTAAAGATGCGCTGGGGGCAAAGATTCGCAGTCGTTTTTTTCCGGAACTATGTGTTTTTCCCGCAAACCACGTGGCCACGCCGGACGCTAACATCCGTTTCTATCGCACAACGAATTTTCATCGGTCACGGGCAGGTCATTTTTGAGCTATGAGGTAAATTCTTTTTTTAACGTTCTCGATCTAACTTTTTTTCCACTTCTCACTCTTTGTCCTCTTTTATCATTACTGTCATGTTATTTTACATGTCTGAACTGAAAACTATATTGTATTGTTAAGTTATTAAGCATGTTACATTGTCAAGATAATTTTTGTTTTCATGATATTTTATAAAAATTGTGAACAGTGTGATTTTGGGGTAACGCCGCGCACACTGACGGGGCAAACATGCGCTGCTGACTGACTGCGAATGTTTGCCCCAGTCACTTCACCCTCATGTTGCCAAATATTTAAACCAATATTTTATTGTCACGTTATGTTTCTTTTTAGGAATTACAAACGGAAAATTGAGAAAATGATGCCACTGACTGAAAATGAAGCAGTCGCTGCTATAGATGCACAATCCCTTCCGATCACAGATGCACAATCTCCACGGGTCAAAGTTGTACGGTCTCCGCCGATAATAGATGCACGTTCTCCGCTATTCATAGTTGCACGATCCCTGTCGGTTATGGCTGCACAATCTTCACGGGTCATAGTTGTACGACCTCCGCAGATAATAGATGCACGACCTCCGCCGATGCACGATCCCCGCTATACATAAATGCACGATCTCAGCTATTCATAAATGCACGTTCCCGGCTATTCATAGATGCACGTTCTCCGCTATTCATAGATGCACGCTCTCCGCTATTCATAGATGCACGTTCTCCGCTATTCATAGATGCACGTTCTCCGCCGGTCATAGATGCACGATTTCCGCCGGACATAATTGCAATATCTCCGCCGGTCATAATAGCGCTATCTCCGCCGGTCATAACTGCACTATCTCTGCCAGTCATAGTTACACGATCTCCTCTATTCATAGATGCACGATCTCCACTATTCATAGATGCACGTTCTCCGCTTTTCATAGATGCACGATCTCCTCTATTCATAGATGCACAATCTCCACTATTCATAGATGCACGTTCTCCGCTTTTCATAGATGCACGTTCTCCGCCAGTCATAGATGCACGTTCTCCGCCAGTCATAGATGCACAATATCCGCCAGTCATAGATGCACGTTCTCCTCTATTCATAGATGCACAATCTCCGCCAGTCATAGATGCACGTTCTCCGCCAGTCATAGATGCATGTTCTCCGCCAGTCATAGATGCACGATCTCCTCTATTCATAGATGCACAATCTCCGCCAGTCATAGATGCACGTTCTCCGCCAGTCATAGATGCACAATCTCCGCCAGTCATAGATGCACAATCTCCGCCAGTCATAGATGCACAATCTCCGCCAGTCGTAGATGCACAATCTCCGCTATTCATAGATGCACAATATCCGCCAGTCATAGATGCATAATTGCCGCCGGTCATAGTTGCTCGATCTCTGCCTGTCATAGTTGTACGATCTACGCTGATCATAGATGCACGACCTCCGCTATTCATAGATAGTTGAAATTATAGTCAAACGCTTTATAGAGCACTCCAACACGTTGTTATAGTTTTAAACGGATCTAAGCACCCATTCTCTGTATTAAATTTTGTTTTTCATATTTACGTTTTTCATTTTTTTCGTATTAACGTTACATAAAGATACATATGCCTAGTCTTTGTGGTCTATTATCTTCCCACATTATGACTGACTATGTTTAGATAGGAAGTGACGTTGTTATTTTGCTGGTTTTGTCAATTTTCCCATTATTTTGTAATTGTTTTTGCCTGCGCGTGTTTGCCCCAGAAATTGGGGCAAAGGTGGGATTATACTCATGTTCATAAAATCTCATTCTACGGACTAAACGTGATTGTATGTTGTAAATTCCCTGACGATTATTAGATGGATGGATAAGCTACACACTGCTGCTAGTTTGGTCTCTCATAGTTAAGTCTATTTGTCAGAATACGGAAAAAAGTGAAAAACGCGCATCATTGCCCCCGGCTACCCTATGCTTATATATGAAAGAATACTGCAGCATGCCCAGCCCCCAGTTACAAACTCTTGTTGCATGCATTGTTTCACCAACAATAGTTTTAATTATGCACTTGAAATTTGTTTTATATTGCAGTATGATAATCTGATGCCATTTTACCTTAATACATATCTTTCATTCATTTATATTGGGTTGGAGTGTGATAGTGTGGTGGGCATCTTGAGTTGTCATTCAATTTGTTTTGTCATAGTTGTTTCATTCCATTCTAATTTCTCTATATTTTTAATTTGAATCTCTATGATAGTATATGAGGTATTTGTGAAAGTACCTCATTGTTACCATGGTTTTTTTCTGCTGTAAAATATCTGTAGTCTAGTCTTTTGTTATTTTACTGTTATATTTATCATCTGCTTTCAGTCTGTATTCATCTTTACAAAGACACATATAAATAACCAAATGGTCGGAGGGTGTCCGACAAAGTGGAGGGTGCCGCAGTAACCGAATGAACAAATAATAAAGCAAAATGAATTAAACAGGTTACAAAAAACACCTTGCCTATGAATAAAAAATATATAAAAAAACATACAATAAAACTAAACAGGACAATTCTCCACATATCGGCTCAAATGGAACCTTTTTCAAGAGACAAATAACAGTAAATAACTCAATAATAAACAAAATAGATCACTTAGATTTCATAAAGCCACGTCTCCATGACGCAGGAATCTAAACGCATCTAGAACAAATTTAGATTCCTGCGTCATGGAGACGTGGCTTTATGAAATCTAAGTGATCTATTTTGTTTATTATTGTGTTGTTTACTGTTGTTTGTCTCTTGAAAAAGGTTCCATTTGAGCCGATATGTGGAGAATTGTCCTGTTTAGTTTTATTGTATGTTTTTTTATATATATTTTTATTCATAGGCAAGGTAAGTATTTTTAGTAACCTGTTTAATTCATTTTGCTTTATTATTTTTACAAAGACCCTATGGTTGAAGCATTGATTTAGTCTGTTGTGTATACTGTCATTATTCATATTTTAATGTGTCCATTAGTCTGATAGTCTTTTTGTAAACAGTAAAACTAACTATCTTGTGTTCTGTATGATTACCTTATTGATTATACAATTTTACTGCAGTTTCACTTATTATCAATTGTTATATATGCCTACATATATTTATTTTTTTTGGTTTAAATTGAATTATTTCATCATGTTGCATTCATCTGCAGAAAGATCCTAATGACAAGCTCAGCCCTATCAGGGTAACTATGGAATTCAAATTAAATGAAGGAAGTTTGAAAGTTCAGAAACGAGAATTACCTCCGATCCTTGATGCTTACATTCCAACTACTACATCATTTACTGTAAGTTTCTATTATTCATAATGATGTACTATTTTCTATAAATTTGTGGTTTATATTAATGGCTTGTATAATTCATAATAAATTAATAGATGCTATGCTAAACTTATCAAAACAGCAGGAGTAGATGAAGTACCAGTCATAAAAACAGCAGGAATAGATGATATACTAAACTCATAAAAGCAGATGAAATAGATGTATTAAACTCATCAAAGTAGTAGTGATAGATGGTTTACTAAACTCATCAAAGCAGCAGGAATAGATGGTGTACTAAACTCATCAAAGCAGCAGGAATAGATGGTGTACTAAACTCATCAAAGCAGCAGGAATAGATGGTGTACTAAACTCATCAAAGCAGCAGGAATAGATGGTGTACTAAACTCATCAAAGCAGCAGGAATAGATGGTGTACTAAACTCATCAAAGCAGCAGGAATAGATGGTGTACTGAACTCATAAAAGCAGATGAAATAGATGATGTAGTAAGCTCATCAAAGTAGTAGTGATAGATGGTGTAGCAATCTTGTCAAAGCATCAGGAGTAGTGATATACTAAACTCATCAAAGCAATATAATATACTGAAATATAACAAACTCATCAAAGCAGGAAAAGATGTGCTATACTCATTAAAGCAGCAGTAAAATAATCCTGGAATGACTTTCCTTCCACGTAAATATAATTGACCTAGAATAAATACAGCCCAAAGATTACATCACTGTAACCATTAGACTAGGGGTGCTAAGGGAACGCATTGCTCTCGGCGGACCTAGGGTTAGCAGATAACCAAGATCTCAAATGTACCTCCTCGCGGTGCACCCTGGAAACAGAAATACAGCAGCTCGAGCTGATTCTGGCCAAATCATTTGGGGATCGTGTCTGAGAATGTGGAGGTAGCAGATGGAAAGAGATTTGAATGCATAAAAGACAGACAATATCTCCGACACCACCAGCAACACCACATACAGCGACACTGTCGACATACAGTGAAGCTAGTTAGTCCAGTCCGAACATTGGAGGGGCGGCCAATGAAAAAAGCATAAAAAGGTGGATGCATGGTGAAAGACAGAGTTCATACTGAATACAATGGAAAAAAATGAAAGAGCAGAACAGCGTTAGAGGGCAGTGCCAACTGCAAATAGATAGTGGAAACGATTACGGAAATGGGAACTACAAGCTCTGTTAGCTCGTGACGAGCTTCTAGTTAATGGGCATCTAGCAAAGCAAAACGACCTGGCCTAACTCTAATGTCGAGTTTTCCTATACCGGAAACATGCTTCACTTGAGAAAGGGTGCCGTAACCGATAGGCTCAGGCAAGAAAGGGACAGAGATGGCAATCCTGGCCCAACTCTACTGTCAGGCTTTCCTATACCGGAAATACACTTGCAGAGAGAAACGGTTTTGTACCCGATGGGCTCAGGCACAAAAGAGACAACGAGTTTAGCCCTGGCCCAACTCCACTGTCAGATTTTCCTATACCGGAAATACAACTTTTCTGTTGAGTTCTTCCTCTTAAGGAACCAGGCTTACAGATGAGAAACGGTTCAGTACCCGATGGGCACAGGCACAGTACATCCAATTACACGAGGCAAGTTCATAGACAGTGGAACACCTCGTGCGAGACAGACGTGAGCAAAAATCATCTGGGCGAAGAGTCACCACACACATGCGTGCCTGGTGACAGATATGGAGGCTGTCACAGGCTAGGGTAGCCCACCCGGATTGTCAAGGCATGCCGAGATAGGATGTGCTAGGCCTACAAGGCGCATAATGGTGGCACAACGTAATCACGCTCCCGGCGAAATCGCACGGATATCCATGCTGGTTACAACGGAGTGAACGCAAAACAAACAAACAAAAACAAACCATCAGACTGCTAAACAAAGAATAATACAACATATCAATGCAGAAACATCAGATCCAAATTTAAACTAATTTGAAGGAAACTGTTGAGAACAGGAGATATTGGAGTGACATGATCAACTGACTGTAACATAATTCTATTTATTCAGACTAACATGATATTGGAAATGGAGGACAATGAAGTGACACAGAAAGATGATTTTAATAACAGACTATTGACTAACTTCTGGTGGGTGGCCAGAACTGTTTTCAGGTTTCAGATGACTGTTTGAAGCAATTCAGGATGCAATGCTAAAAGCTTGGCAGTTATTTATTCGTTGTTGTAACACTTGCAATGTTGATGTATACTGTGGATAACAGACTTTCAGAAGTTACTATTTTGTTTGTTCTCTAACTCAAGTAGATTAGCATGATGTAGTCCAGCTAACAGAATCATTTTGTCATAATTTACAGCTTAGCTGTAATATTTGTGTTGCTCATCCAGCTTCACCATGGCTTCTGGATCACTTTGTTCCTCTATGGGGTGGGATAGTCAACCCTGCTTCCAAAATCTCCTAAAACCCATGCATGACAGGTAATAGTGTTGTTATCTTTGCTTCCCTTGTGGAACTGACAACACACAGGCATCTCAAAAATTAAGGCATGGACTTTAGAATTCTTCATGACAACAGAGATTGTATAATTCCTTGCTTCATTAGCCAGTAAAGTCTGATGATAGGATGTACCACAGAATGATGAAACGAGATCTTTGCTAGTGTAAACCCTAGCATTAAAATATAAGATTCACTTATCTCTGCATCAATACCATCTCCAGAAGTAACATTTAGTGTGCACATATTATCACGATAATATAATAATATACTATTATGTAATAGTTGTAATTCTGTAAAGTTGAATGATTACTATTATGTAATGATCAGAATGTTATTAAATGTTGTTTTATATTTCATTACTGGTTAGACTTCCATAAAATACAGACAAAAATTTGAAAACGTAGTAATCAAGTTTTGCTATTTACTTGAAACAAACAGGAAAACCGACATGGTATGATGTTAATAAACAAATAAGACTTTATCAAGAATGCATTGGCAGTGCCTTCCTTTACTCAGTGTTTGCTATTTGTGTTCTTCACAAAGGCCTTTTGGCTGAAATATCAAGTTGTGTACATTTATTTGTGTGTTGCCCTTCATTAACAAAACATTATTACTATGTTTTAATCTTCACCTTTTGTATCATAGTTTTAACCTGCTGTAATTGTAGCCTATTACTGACTTTCGTCCCAAAAATATATAATTTTTTTTAGATATTGTGTTTTAATATTATTTTTTAGGTTCTTGTTTGGAACCTATATGCCCTATTTGATTATTTCCCTTGGCTATGTTTATCAGTTTATGTTTATCACTTATTAATTTAAATATAAATTTTGTTTTACATAACTAACTCCTAACTCTAATCCTAACCCTAAAAAAGGAATATTTAAAATAATTGTTGATTAATTATTGATAAAATATTTAGATTAATTAATCCTAAAATAAGCAGAGAGACATGGGTTCAAAACTAGAACCATTTTTATTATTGTTTTAATTATGCACAAATGTGGACAGATTCGGTTAACACAGGCAAAAAACACAAATATCACATATCACAGCATTACTATAATCTATAACATACATAACTCAGATAACTAAAACCAAGAAATAAAATCTTTGTGTTTACACTAACACAAACATACAAGTTCCATTGCCATAAGTGACTCCTAAGTTTTTCAAATAAATACTTTGTTTCCTTTCCACTTGAAGGCACAGATATTAAAAGACTGTGGTATTGATAATATATGCGTACCAGATCTTGCTGTTTCTCCAGTCAGGTCAGTATTATTTAATAGCATATGTGCTTATTATACTTTTCTTGTGTTTTATCTTTCGTTTATTTTCTTCCTATAACTCAGCATTCTGGTTTCCTTTTCTTTATAAAAAAGAATAACTTTTATGTTTCACATATATCTGTGAATTTTGCAAGATATATTGAGTATCATTGTAGTTTTACACAAAAAATTAATTGTGGTAAAAGTGATAATATACCACCAAGAAAGCAGATTGTGAATAGTTTTTACATTGTCACAGTAAAAATACCATCTACAACAATTGATGGTGAACAGCTCTATTGATAAGCAACTCGGAAATATTCTTTCTTTCTTCTTTTCGCTTTATACCCTTCTATGCCTTGCTATGTCGGGGATAGAATTCTCTGGAGATGGGGCATCTTCTGAGAACTTTCCATGTTTCCTATGAGCATTTTAGTTCTACACTGTCAATTTTCGAATCCTGCCACAATGTTGTTTCAGCATCTCCAAATGGTTAAAGCATGTTCTAATCTATCACATTCATAAATACAAAATCACAAATTCCATTTAGAAAGCACTGAACTTTACTTCCATTTGGGCAAGCAGGTTAGCAACCATCATCCCACACAATTAACTGGAAGTATTGAAAATATTTCCAAAAACCATGATAATCAGCAAAGACACAGAAGAACAGGAGGTAAACATAAACATACAGGGAGAGAAACTACAACAGGTAAAACAGTATCAATATCTTGGACACATAGTCACAAATGATGACAGATGTGAAACAGAAGTTAAAAGGAGAATAGGAATGGCTAAAAGTACCTTCAATGACATGAGGAAATTATTAATATCTAAACAAATTACAAACAAGTTAAAAATGAGAATTATAAAATGCTACATCTATTCCATATTAATGTATGGCCCAGAAACATGGACACTAAATAAACAATTAGAAGACAAAATTGATGCCTTTGAGATGTGGGTATATAGAAGAATAGGGAGAACATCATGGAAAGAGAAGAAAACAAATAAAGAGGTGCTAAAGACACTTAATATGAAGAAAGAACTATTAAGAGAAATAAAGATCAGGCAAATAAAATACTTTGGACACATTAAAAGACATGACACCCTATTGAAGACCTTACTTGAGGGTAAAGTCAAAGGGAAGCGAGCAAGAGGTAGGCAGAGATACAAGTGGGAGAGTAACATTACACGATGGACAGGTTACAGTCTAGCAGAGTGCACCACCAAGACAAGAGACAGGAGATGTTGGAGATACGTTGCAGCCAACCTTCGTTGCGGAGACGGCACTTGATGATGATGATTGAAAATATTTAATGGTCTAATTCATTTGGTAAAGCATAAATTACCCTAACCTTACTATTACCACAACTGTGTATGAATAGCATGCTGACTATGAACGCTAACGTTGCTGTATACAGATCACAATCACTTTCTCTATTCCATAGATTTATAGATCTTGCACTTATCATAGAAGAAAAAAATAATGCATTGTCAGGTTATGTCTAGAATCTTATGTAGCAGCCTCATGATAAACAATGATCAATAAATCAATGAATCAATGACCTCCACCAATGCCACCTGATGATATTTAGGTCACAAGTGGTTGTTGGAGGATGGCCAGATCCCAAAGAAATGTGATTTTGTGAAGAGAACTGTGTGATGATAATTATTCTTCTGTGTTTACTCATAAACTCCTTCAGGTTACCAAAATGTAGTTCAGAGAACGGAATATGTTGTGTCATGGTTTACATCTTAGTTGCGATATCTGCACATTCCAGCCTGACACATCTGCATAGGTGTGTATAATACTGATGACTGCATTTGGGTGTCTTCTCTGGATTTTCTGTAAAGGTTTACTTCCTTGACCTGAGGTACTCCTTTGCTATCCAGCTAGGAAGTGGGGATTTTCTGTGGGATTGACTCTAGTCATAGGTACTCTTATTCTACCCCATGTAGGTAAAAGAAAGATACATACAGGTCCACAAAAATAAATAAATAGCTTATCCATAAAAATTCACACTTTTCCTAGTTGATATAAGAGGCAAAATCATAATAGTTCATCATGATGTTGCTATTTTCCTTCTATTTACAGAGTACCTGCAGAATACAGAATTGGCAGTGTAACACAGCTAGAGGTGATGATCATTGTTTTCAATCGTGGAGAGGACTCATTTAATACACATCTATGGATTGATCTTCCAACCGGGGTGTCCTATAAAACGATATCACATCAGAGATCAAATGTTGCCATCAGCTGTGACACATTGAGGTCTAACACATCAAAAGTTGTTTGTGAACTTGGCAATCCTATGCAGAAAGCTTCTGAGGTATGTAAATGAAGAGAAGGGCAACTATGGAATAATTATTAAGAGGGTTAAAGCTGAATCATATTATAATTTATGCATATTCTGTAGAGAATAGAAAAAAAGTGAAAGGTCGCAACTCCATGGATTGGATAATTAAATATAGAACAATGCTATTGCTTCATTTTTAGGCAATACTAATACATCAATTTCCATAACCAGCACAATGTGAATGATCATCATTCCAATCAAGCACAAATTTGACTGAGTTGTGTTAGCAAGAGTGGTCTACTAACCATTCTGTCACAGAGCTGACAAATCTATAATTAGATATTGAAAATTGGTTCAATATGGGGAGTGGTAATTACATTCCAACTTTTTATCAAACCTTGTTGTTAAAAAATCTTGTCACTAGGACAGCTTCCGGATCCATCTATCTGCGCACTGCAGAATGAGAGACCCCATGCCCCTTCCTGGGTCATCCAGGTGGGGTGTGGGGGCTCTCATTGCTTAGTGTGCAGAATGATGCATCCGACAGTAGCTGATCGATACATCTAGTGACTGTAAAATGTGTCTTTATCAATATTTCGTTTTGTTAAATAATTGATTTGTTTCATTAAAATATAAGTACTTCTCCCCATATTGTACCTTCAAATTAAAAAAAAAATTCATGTTGTTATGTGTCAAAGAAAAGATGTATTATCAATTATTTGGTGGTCTGTTGTTTCTAAAAAGATGTACACGTTGGTCGTATGCTGCTGATTTGATTCCCTGAAGGAGTATGAGTTGGTTGTCTTGTTGAGGACATATCCACCCAATCACAATCCTGGAATATTTAATAAACACATAGGCTATGTAACAGCATCAAATACAAATTTTGCTCCAGATAATAGACATAAAATACAAATTGAAGATCTCTGAATATTTATAGGTGAAACTAGGAAACAATGAAGTTTTGCCTATCTCTAGATACACACATGATAACACATGAATTAACATTTTGACCAAAAGGCCTTTATCAAGAACACATTCACAACATAACAAATGACAAGTAAGAATAACACTGTCCAAGATCACATGACTTCACAGAGCTAAAATGAGCATTTTTATTAAGCTTTTCATTATAAATGTTCGAATTTTGAGAAATATTCTAATGTTGTGACCACGAGGTTTCTCCAAGACCTACCTAGTATCAAAACAAGACAAAAAATAGCCCAGGTTAAAGAATACTTCAAGATCACCTATAATGATCATCACCTCCTACACCAAACTCAAGAAATCACAAAAGGAAGGCGTATCAAGAGAGGAAGGTCCTGGAAGGCAGAAGTAGAAGATACCCTACTCAGAGTTTGTGAGCTGGAGGAAGTGGGAAGAGAGGCTGTGAATGGGTGACATTTGGCAAAGAGAGAAAATTATTGACAACATTGGTGATACAGATGGGAAGAGAGTGCTGCGACTGGGCTGACAACAGAACAGAGGAAATGATCCAAGAACTCATACTGCAGCACTCAAAGCCACACGATACAATAATTTACACAGACGGCTCAGTAACACAAGAAACAAACAGGTGTGGTTGGGGTTTTGTGGTCTATCAAAATGGCAAGAAATTAGCTAAGAAGTCAGCTGCATACCCCACTACAACATCGAGTATGAGAATGGAAATAGAAGCGGTGACAGTAGCTCTCACTTGGCTGGCGACGCATCACCAATAGTGATTCTATCTGACTCTCAAAGTATGCTGCGCAAGATAGAAAAGTGTATGATCAGAACTTATGGGTCACTCTTCTCAACAATGCACAGAGCATTACACTATGGATTTACTATCCTGGTCATGCTGGGGTTAGGGGAAAGAAAATAGCTGATGTGTTGGCTAGTAAAGCTCTGGTGAACTGTACTGAGATAAGAAGAAACAGGATTGAATTGATTAGAGCAGTCATGGATACCCTACAAGAAGATTAGGAAGTAGAACATGATAATGTACATATTCAGAGAATGATAGAAATGGAAGTGACTAGAGGTGAATGGAGAAAGTGCTCCCTCTCAGCAACTGACTGGGACTCTGCAAATTTAGTGAATCGAATCCCAGTGAAATATCAAAATTTTTTACAATATCTTGACAATTTCAAACCAGAGCAGCACAATGATGTGAATCGGTTTTTATAGACTTTTGTTTTATCGTATTTTCATTAAAATCATCATGTGCTATTTTTCTAAAAACGGATTCCTGAGAAGTAAGTTGATAATCACACCCATGCGGTTGTGTCTGTGGGTCTCACCAATGGCTCACTAGACAAACCAACCATGCAACAGAAAACCTTAGTAGATGACATACTTTTATATTGAGGTTATCTTCTTTTAGATGCTTCATGGCACGTCATCTATACAATCCCGTAGTCATAACCATCGATAACAGTCACCATGTTATTCCGACAGGCCGACGTTGTGCTTGAACTAGTTATGGGCACAGCGTGGGTGGAAAGAACAACAAAGAAACCTGTAGTAAGGGCCAGAGTTGTGCCCTGATGTCGACATCTGTTTTGGCAGCATTGGACTCGAAACACCATTGAGTCGTTAGACTACATGGTTTTGTATATTTTGACTTTATAAATAAACTGTCTTATATCGATAATTTTTAGAGTAGATCTAGATTTATAGAAGGATTTTATGACTAACCTGTGTGTTTATTCATTTTTCACAGTGAAATTATGACAATTTGACCATAATTACTGCTGAATTCGGTCTGTAAATAGTGTTGTCACTCCAAAATATTTCCCCAAAAATGTCAAACATTATTTACTATTCTTTTTTTTGATATTTTTTTGTTATAATTTGTTAGTTTTTTGTGAAAAAACTTATTTATGACTTTCTTACATGTCTCGTACCACACACACACACACACAAACAAAACTTACACCAATATATGCAGAATTCAATTATTTATTTATATGTACAAATATTATTTAAATATCTCTAAGAACAAAAAAGCTTTCGTTCTCAAAACGTTTTCAAAACAGTCACCACCTATTACGTAACATTATCCAAAAAAATAATCCAATGGGAGGAGGAAAGTTCATTCTTTTTGTTTACATCGTGTTGAAGGTTAAAGTCAAATATTTGGTTCTATGTAGCGAGATAGTTACAACTTGTTTTGTTAAGCTTATTTAAATAACAACTTATTTTCTGCTTCTTACCTTATACATAATATTTCTCATCCACCTGCAGTCTGAATTTACTTTGGTTTTAACTCCAACGAACACAAATAATACAAAGAACAGACTGACATTTTCAATGTCTGTGAACAGGTATGTATTTGATAGTTTCATTTAATATTAAAAACATCATAATATTTTAGTAAATTCATCATCATAAGATTACAATCCAATGTTATCAAGAGTTCCAAGGTATTTTAATTTAAAAACTTGTATTAGTTGCACCCCTTTTACTTCAGTGCTGGTGGATGTCACTTCTTTTTAGATGACTTTTACTTTCTATCAAATCAAGCTTAGGTCTTTACTTTCTATCCATATTTTTCATAATTTGAAGCCTATAACTGTTATTTATTAGATCATCCAGCATGACTCCATGAATTTGAGTTATTGTTATGTTATCCAGAATTTGTTTAATACATAATTATATATATGTGAAACCAATTTAATTAATCTAATTATTAGAATTCCCTTCTTTTCAATAGTGCATGTTTTCAGGTTATGCCTCTGGGGCATTACTTATTGTTCTTTTCCGTTCACTCTCTGATAACCACTATGAAAGTTTGTATGATTTCCTCTGGAGCAAGAGGTACATTGTGCTGCTAGTTCCACAGCAGAACTGTTATTAGAATATTCGCTGACCCAGCATATCTGAGACCTGGACATCCAAGGCCAAGCACATCCATTTTTGTTATGCTGTTAATTCGGGTAGTGGGCTTCCCAAACCTGTGACAGCCTTCCTATTTGTTGGAAGACTGCAAATGTGTCTTGACTACACTGTGACAGCTTATCACTCACTGTGCCCTTGGACTTTTCATGGAGACAGTAACCAGAGATTTAGGCTTGGGTCGACTATGCCTATCTCGCACGAGTTGTTCTGCTGTCTGTGAACTCATCTCATGCAATTAGATGTATTGTGCCTGTGCCCTTCAGATACAGAACCTTTTCTCTCCTCGAGCATGATTTCAGTATAGGAAAGCATCATCAGTAGAGTTGGGCACGGGTTCGTTCATCTTCTTAGCTTATGTGTCATTCACGACATTGTGAACCCCTCATTCAAGTCTGAGTCTACACATTTTGAGGAACACCATGGTCTGGAAGCTTGTTCTCAAACTCAGCAAACCTCTAACCGTGAGCATGTTTCCGGTATAGGAAAACATCGACGGTAGAGTTAGAACCTGATTTGTTAGTAGCACCTGGGACTAGAAGCTTGTTCTCGAGCTAAACAACACTAGTTCCAATTTCCTTTTAACATTTTTCCTCTCCATTTGCACTTAATGCTGCCAACTGGTACTGTACTGCCCTCACATTGTACTCAATATGTTATCTTTTCGACTCTCACTATTCATCTTGACATCTACCCATTTCATGACTGTTGCATTGACCACCCCTCCAATGCTTGACCTGGACTGTCTAGCATCATTGTGTGTCAACAGTGCTGCTGTATGAGTTGGCCCAGAGGTGTTGAAGATATTTCTTGTCTCTTTGCATGCAATTCTTATTCCATCTACAGCCTCCACATCTATTGTACTTAGATACAACTCATAGTCAATATCTTTACATTTTTTTGTGAACAACTCAACTTCACTGTGATGCAAAATGCTGTCAGTGTCAGTTCGTGGGAGCTTGAATTGGAAGATTTTCTCACTAGCCCCTAATCCACAGAAGCTGGTGAGAAGCATAGTTGTGAATATGAGAAATAGTGAGAAAGTAATACTGAGCAAATTTCACTATGCTCATATAATGTTATTAAATTGTGTAAACACACTGGAGACATTCCACATTTGAATTATGTTCTTCTTCTTCTTCTTTCGTTCACTTGAAACATGTCTATATCTGTAATTCTGTCTCCTTAATAAAACTCACTGTCTTTTGTAGTTCATACAGTGTCCCATAGAGCTTTGATTCCAGTGTTGTTTCCTCTGGCCAATATGTATGCCTCAGAGTTTCATGCTCAGAACACTCTTGAAGTATATGTTTGGCACTCTGTGCTGCCTGTCCACATGTACACATGGCCGTGTTGCCAATCTTGAACTTTGTATACATGTGACTGCGGAGTCGGTTGTGTCCTGTTCTGAGACGTAGAATTATAACTTGTTCTGATCTGTTCATAATGTGATAGTCATCTTGTGTTGGTGTTTGTGGCTTTCTTATTGACTTGATCATCTGTTTTTTCTGATGGTAGGTGATTGGTATATCTGGTTGGTCTTCGGCAGCACCTTCCTTAGCCAGTTGGTCTGCTTTTTCATTTCCTGGTATTCCACAGTGAGAGGGTATCCACTGCATGGTTACCCTATACTGGTAAGACAATTCGCTAAGTAGTTTCTTTAAGTCTGTTAGTTTTCCAGACTGGAGAGCTTGAAGCACTGACCTTGCATCTGTCAGGAATACCACAGGCTGTAGGCCGGAGTTGGAGTTCAGCAGTTTTTTAGCTGCCACACTAATTGCCTGGATTTCTGCATCATAATTATTGCAGAATTTTCCTGTCGGTGTTCTGATTGTATCTCTAGGCTTGTGTGGATATTCTATATATACACCTGCACCTCCATTCCTCACAGCATTCTGTGCTGACCCATCTGTGTACACTCTGACCCATATATCTTGTGGATATTCCTCATCCAGGAAACTGAGGGTGACTGTCATTCGCTGCACACTGTTCTGTTCGTCCTCGCTTAGTATTCCTTTCACATGGGTCTGAATGTATATTGGCATTCCATGTCTTTCACTCCACGGGGTTTGTTCTGGTACAGACGTTAAGGGGCTGTCAACTTCAGGTAGGTCTGTAAGTTGTCTACGGAGTCGTTTAGCTTGATGGATAAAGCTGCTCCTTTTCAGTCGCCCCATTGCTAGATTTTGGAATCTTTCCTTCATTGGATGACTTGGCATACACTGAAACTTTTCTGCTTGAATTAGTACTTTTGTGTCTCTGCGTTCGCCAAGTGTTTGCATTCTTCCCATTTTCTGCATCTCTGCTATGGGTGTTGATTTCATTGCTCCCAACATTATTCTAAGTGCCTGGTTTTGCACTTTATCTAGATCTTGTAATGTGGTGTTTGATGCAGGACACCATGCAGCTGAACCATATTCCAGGTGTGGTCTTATGCCTTGCTGGTAAACTTTACTGAGTATATTTCCACTGGCTCCCCATGTGGTTCCACTTAGTTTTCTCAGGATAGCTAGCTTCCTCCTGGCTTTTGTTGTTGCTTTGTTTATGTGCTGCTTCCATGTCAGCTTATCATCAAAAGTAACTCCGAGGTATGTGGGTTGTTTGTCTTCTTTCAAGAGCTCTCCATCTATCTTGATATGACCCGCTTTTTGTTTTGGTGAGAGGGTAAAGAGTGTAGTGCTGCACTTATCTGTGTTAATGCTGACGCACCATCTATTTGCCCATAAGGTTAGGGCATCGATAGCTCTTTGTATTTGTTTAGTGGCCACTGTTGCATGTTCTTCCGTGCACCAGATCACCAGGTCATCAGCATACATTGCCACTTTGATCCCGTGTGGTAGTTCAGCAACTAGGTCATTGATGTAAACCAAGAAAAGTGTGGGTGACAGGACTCCTCCCTGGGGGACTCCATGACGCAGTAGAACTTTCTTGCTCTTGCGACCATCTAATTGTACCCTGGCTCTTCTATTATGCAGGTATGCTTTAACCCATTTGTACATTCTTAAGCTAACCCTGCAATTTCGCAATTTCTTTAGGAGCCCTTCTTTCCAGACCTTATCAAATGCTTTCCTGAGGTCTATCCATGCTGCTAGTACCAGTTTCTTTTCTTGGAAGGCATCCTCAATCTCTTGGGAGAGGTAGGTTGCCTGATCTTCAGTAGAGTAGCACTGTCTGAAACCTGCTTGCTGTGATACCAGAAGGTTTTCACTTTCAAGGTACCACTGCATCCTAAGATTGATAATGCGTTCCATTGTTTTACATAGACAGCTTGTGAGGCTGATGGGCCTGTAGTTGGAGACTGTGTTGCCATCTTTTCCTGATTTGAGGAGTGGTATCATTATTGCTTCTCTCCACGCCTGTGGTACATTACCTGTGGACCAGCTTGTGTTAAAGATCTGCAGTAGCTTTGCTCTTGCTGCAATTCCCAGGTTTCTAATCATTTCATTGGACACTCCATCAGCTCCAGGGGACTTTTTCATTTTCAATTTGGATATTGCATGCTCCAGTTCTCTCATTGTGATTGGTGCCTCCATGACTTCAGGTATAGGTTCACCTTGTCCAATGTTTTGCTGGTTCTCTCGAACCTCCTGTTGTTTGTCTGGGCTGACTTTGACGTTATTGTCTTCTGCAAAGGAATCTGCAAAGTAATCAGCTGCATGTTTACCTGTTAAAATGTTTCTATCTTTATAAAGTGTGATCCTGGTATTTCTCCCTGTACCTTCATCATTTAGTTGTTTTACAAGTTTCCATAATTTCCTAGTATCTCTTTCTAGGTTCAGCGACTCTGTTTTTTCTTTCCAGCTGCTCCGTCTGGCTTGTAACTTGGCTCTTTGAAATTTAGCCTTTGTTTGCTGATATTTGTTGTGATGTTCTTGGCTAGGTCTGTTCTCAGCCTGCTGTCTAGATGTTTCCATCTCATTTTGCAGCTTTTCCAGTTCATCATTCCAGTAGGGTTTGTAGTTTTTGCGTGCCCCCCTGGGTATGGTTTTACTAGCAGCATGTAGTATACATCTATTAAATTCACTCACTGCTCTATTGATGTCTTTGTCCAAGTTCATGTCCTTAGCTAGAACACTGGTTAAATGCTGGTACATTTTCCAGTCTGCCCTTTTATAGTTCCACCTAGTGAGCGTGCTGCTGTCCTTGGTGAATTCATTGTGGATTTCCAGAAATACTGGTCTGTGGTCACTACCTCCAAGCTGCTTTCCAACAACACGTGTGATGTTCCATTCCAAGCCTGGTGAGTGGAATGCCAGGTCTGGTGTAGAGGTGGTGTGCCATGCTCTCGAGTAGAAGGTTGGCGAGTCTGCTGGCTGGTTAATAAGGATGAGATTATTTTCATCCTGCCAGCTCTCAAGTTCCTCACCTCTCTTGTCGATATGATCGTAGCCCCAGCTCTGAGAGTGGCTGTTGAAGTCACCACACACCATGAGTTTCTCTTTGTCTGGAATTGTGTCTAGTGCCATTGGTTTATCATTTGGGCAGTAGTAGTTCAGGAGATGGAATTCTGCACTGTCTGTTTTTAGGTGGAGCATCTGGTATTCTGCCCCTTCCATATATACTTCCAGCTGACATGCGCTGATATTGTTTTTAACAAGTGTCAGAATTCCACCCTTTCGCCTGTCCTTTCGGTCAGATCGGTAGCACTGGTAGCCTCTGATTTTGAAGGCTATGTCACTGCTGAGGTGTGTTTCTTGGATACAGCATATGTTAACTTGTTCTTCACTGAGGACATTTTCAAGTTCCAATTTTTTGCTGTATCCATCTCTTTTACTGTTGACACCCTCAGCATTCCAGTGCATTATTTTTATTGGTCGTTTGTTTGTTTGGCCAGTAGCTCTATTCCCTTGCCTCCTGGCTCCTCGAGGCAATTGAGAAGGACTTCCAGTAACTGAGGTTGGGCCCTTTCGAGGTATAGGGCCCGGCACCGTCCCTGCCTGAACGTCCGCCACAGGGCAGGCACCATAACTATTTATAGATGTAGACATGTTTCCATTGTGTTTTGTGCGTGGCATCCTGATTATCTGTGCGCCTTTTGGCTGGATGCCTCCGTCTTCAGCACTCTGCTTACTAGGGCAGGACTATGGTCCTGCTCGAGTGGGACTGCCCGACCAGTCTTAGTTTCCAGCCCCTGATGGCTGAACTAAGCCCCATCACCTCTGCACGGTGCTGGTCTCGATGGGGTGAATTATGTTAAATTTAATGTTTCTATTTTTATATTAGTCGAACAAATGTGCAGTATTACTTTTTGACCTCCTGTATTCATATGATTATTTTCTTTTAAAATAACGATAATCTTGTTTTTATTTGATAATTTGTTATTACTGATTTAGTCTCTCATTTTACTATGGATATGTTCAATTTTGGAAGAGAGAGAGAGCATGACAATTGCATCAACTGTTTTCTTGCTTGTTTAGCTCTACTCCAATCCTTGGTTCCTCTAGAACTGTCTGATGTTTTCCTCTCATATGCATATAGGTATTTTTGGGGGTCCAGATCTAAGGCTTATGGATGCATGATTATTATTCATTTTCCTTTTGTGCTGAAGTTAGCGCATACGGCAGAGATCAGATCTCTCCAATTCTGTCTGTTTAAAGCTATTCTGTGCAGTTCTTGAATAGTATGAATATTGGTTGTTTTATTTTCTCTAAGTATTGTTCTTCTGAGTGTTTCTTTTGGTCTACCCCTTGCTCTTTTGCCTGTAGGTATCCATTCAAGAGATTGGTGGTGTATTCTGTTGGTGTCTGCGTATAGGACATGCCCGATGTAGGACCAACGGCGTTTTCTGATAACATCTGTGATGAAATTTTGATGTGTCTCTTCTCTGATTTTATCATTTGATTTGAATTCACTCCAATGGGTGTTAGTTATCCTACGAAGACATTTGTTCTCGAAACTCAGTAATTTCTTTTCTGAAGATAAAGAGCTTTTCCAGCTCTCACATGATTATTATGGTATACAATTATTTTCCATTTCACAGTGGTTCTCAAACCACCTTAAGCTTAATCAGTACTTCTCTTTATGTCTATAGGGGGTGGAATTTTATACCTCAAATATATCATCTAATTGCAAACCTCTCTTAGTTGCTTCATCTATCTCATCTCATCTTTTGCTATAAATAAATATAACCTTTGTTTCTTGTCAGCACAAATCCAGAGAAGCCAGAGAACTATGATAACAATTATGCCAGTTTTGAAATTCCAGTGACATTTGATGAGCCAAGAATTGTCCTTTTTGGGTAAGCAGTTTCTCATGTATCATTTCTATGTTCTAGTAATTACCACATAGACCTATATATTTTTTTCCACAGTTTGAGGCACTCTTTTATATCAGCTAGAGGGTGATTATAAAAGTTTTGTCTTTCAAGTTATATTTTCAATAATAGGGCCTTTGCAAGATTTGTACTTGAGCTATTTGCCTATATTTTCTGAAAGTTTAGAATGTCCTTTTTCTTGAATTGTCATAATTTTTCAATGTAATCACCATTCAGCCCAAACACTAATGCCAACTATAAACTAGTATGATATTATAATAATAAGATAGTCTGCAAGGAACCTATAGGCCGGCCAGTGAAAATATTAATATCTGCAGTGAATTAATACCGGTAGTAATTTTAAATGAACATGTGATCAAGTAAAAATGGAGTAGTTGGCTTGATATACCCACCACTGCTTTGATAAGTCTGTAAACAATCATAAAACTGAATATGAAAATAATTAATTCATTAATTACATTAACTTTCATTAATGTACGAGTCATGTTCTAATGAAACCCACCAGTGCTGCATTATCTATGACAGCATGCAAGGAGCATGAAGGCGTCACCACTAATTTAATCAGTACACATCAATGACAAATGGTCTAGGGGATCACCCAGTATAGTGGTTATGCCATTCACTTTGTACTCAAGAGGTCATGGTTTGAATCCTGTTCATAATAGTGTGTTTATAAAGTGGATTTTTTCAGAGGTCCCTGGCAATTATCGCTTGAAGCTATGAATTTACATGCTGAGCGGTACTTTCAACTAGCAGCATGCCATTATTTAGATGGATGAAGTATATATTTTGTAAACCAAGTACAATAACGTTTATTCTCTAGGTCTTTTGAGCCCATTTTGAACTAATAGTCATGCAGTCATTCTTTCTAATGCCTTAGTGTCCTGAGTCAACAACATGGCAGGTGTGGTACCGAATCCATCCAAATTTGACCAGTGAGCAGTGATTCAGTTTCTTACAGTTGAAGGATGTCAATCAACCAACATTCATCAAAAAATGCAGGTTGTGTATGATGGAAAATGTTTCAAAGAAAACAGTGAAGAATTGGGCAAGAATGTTTTGAGAAGGGCGACGGGTAACATATTATCTTCCATGGTCAGGTCAAGCATGTGTTGTTGTGACAGAAAAATCCATCACAAAGATGGATACAGCAACACATGTTGACTATCACAGAAGTTTTCATTTTCTAGTCAATGAATTCTCTTTTGTCATTAGGAACAGTTCAAATGATTGTTTGAAAAGAACTTTAGTATCGAAAGGAGTGTTCACAGTAGGTACCAGATGCCAGAGTGTTGGTTACTAAACACAATAGCAAAAAGAAAACTAAACTTGTTTGGTCATATAAAAAGACACAACTATTAAGAAAGACTAATGGAGGACAGAGTACCTGATTAGAGGAGAAAGGGCAGACCAAGAAGATGATGGACTGACGACATTAAACATAGCATGAATACGTTGTTGGAAAATGTAAGCTGCATGACCCAACACAAAGAAGGGTTCAGGGAGTTCATTGGGAAGACAACATTCTGGAGAGATTACATCAAATGACATGCCCATGATTATTTACCTGAACATCATAAGGAAGAACAAATGAAGTAGAGTTAGAACCATCTGTAGCATTACCATGTGGAGGGTGATGCATTTCTGTCGCAAATAGTGGCAGGTGGCAAATCTTGGTGTCACTCCTTCGAACCTTGCATAAAAAGAGTCAGCAGGCATTAGAAATATCCTGGATTAGCAAAGATCAAACAGTTCAAATCACATATTTCTGCAGGAAAGGTTATGCTTACTTTTTTTACCAGGAAGGATTTATGTTGGTGGACGTTAAAGAGACTAGTGTGAACATTAATGCTATCAGCTACAAAAACACTCTAGGCAAGTTGCATACATCCATCAAAAATAAGTGACATGGCATGCTATCATTCTGTTACATTGTTCACATGTCATAAAAGTAGTGCAGGAAATGTGAGCACAGAAAAGATGGGAAGTACCGCCACATCCAGCCCACAGCCCTGACCTATTGCCATGTGACTTTCATTTGTTTGGAACCTTAAAGGAAACTCTAAAGGGACAATAACTACTCCGATGAAAATGTTATGACAGTGGTGACAAAATGGTTAAATGAGCAAATGAAGTCCTTCTTCTCAGATGAAATTTACCATCTACTCAAACAGTGAGATACATGTTTGAATGCTTAAGGTGACTTCTGATGACTTAAAATGTGTAAATTTTCCCTAATAATTACTTTCTTGATTCTTTGTTAGAATCTAGCTTCACAGCACGTGGGGCACTCCCATAATTGCTCCCCCCTCCATTCCAACAGCCATCCCAGTGTATGTAAACTCAGAGTCTCGGTCAGGTGTTGATTGCGGGATCTTTCGTGGGCCTTCCAATAAAAATTACTTTTCCTTCCCTCCCCTCTGGACAATCCCATTTCTGACATTCTCTGTATGTGTGCGTTCTCAGCCTCATTGACATCATCTTCATCTTGAAATGAATTTATTACTGCCTTGATCAAGTCTTCTCACCTTTATGCCGCCTATTGCCGCATTGCCTACCAATAAGTCGGCTCTCTCGTTTCCTCTGACCCCAGTATGACCAGGGCAGTATATCCAATAATGCTCTGGACAATTGAGTTTCAGTTCTTCTTCTTTCCTTCCTCTTTTACCCTTTATGGGTGACAAGGGAGATACAATGTTCTTGTTCTTGCTTTTCTGGCAGCTTCAGATAATGTTATTTGGTGTTCGTGTAATGTTTCTTTGATGTTGTCGATCCAGCATACTTTAAGTCTACCCTTGGCTCTTCTTTCTTCTTCTCCTCTCTTCATATATGATTTATGACTAATGAATCACACAGCATTCTTTCCAGATGACCAAACCATTTTCTGTTGGTTTTGTATGTATTGTAGAATTGATATGACACCCACTCTTTCTCTCATGACATCGTTTCTAATTCTGTGTCTTCTGGTCACTCCTGTGGCTTTTATTTTGGAGGCTGGTATCTCGAAAGTGAAGTATGGCCTTTGTTGTTAACATTGCTGCCCGCCATTGTTGGAATGTTCTCCACATGAAATTTATTTTAGCAAATTACTTGTTATGAACAGAATAAATCATCTACCGACTCGCTAGGTCTGTCGTAGAGTCCTCTTTATTCTGGTCATAGAAAAATAAAGTTCATTGAGATTCAGTACATTGAGATATATTATTTTTGCTCATACGTACCACTGTTGACTATTTATGGTAGCACAGTATATTCAAAATGCTGCCAAATTCAGACAAATCAATCAATATTTTCAATATTTGAACTTTGCAGAATATCCAATCCAGAATTGATTGTTTTAAACACCACTGACAAGGGAGAAGATAGAGGCCGACATGTGAAACATGTGTTTCAAGTATGTACTGTTGGGCATTGTTTTAGTTTAATATTGTGAATAACTTTTCATACTTTTGTCACTGCAAGTACTGTAGGAGTGTATGGGGATTTTGTATTCTATTATAATATAAGCCACTTTATCATAGCTGTTATGTAAGGAATTCATTCTTAATTGTACCTCCAAAAGAAAATAAATCCATCCGTACCAGGATTTGTATCTGTGCTGTCACTTTTGTGAAACAGTGTACTAAGAATTTCTACAAACTATCACAGAATGGAGGATAAATCGAATTTAAATTTTAGCACTATCACAAAGACACTACAGCAGAAGATATACCGTTAAATTCCGTGTATAACCCGAGAATTTTAGGACAATAAACAGAGATGACTTCATACTCTTCGTCTTATAATCGAGTAACATCAAATTTTTAAAAAAAATTACCTCCAAATCACAGTAAAAAAGGAGAAAAACACTTTAAAAAAAATGCCAGTGACAACTCACATGTCCCGATATATTAAGCCAGGATAAAATGACTAGGGCTCTCCAACAATCTAGAGCGTACTACCATACTGCTAAGCCTCTAATTACATTAATTTCTATATATCATACAATATTTCCTTCGAAACCTCCGATATTTCTTGATAAAACTCACTTACTAGGTCTATATCGTTATTTCCGACATGCCATGCCCGCCATTTTTACTGAGCTTAATTTCCCCGGAAATGCTATTTTTAGCAATAAGTATTACCGTTTTTTATATATTGACCAAAATACGGTAATGGTCTGTGAAAAAACGAAATATGGTAGCCTAAGCTGATCTACCAGTAACACATGTTTATCATCAAGGCCCAGTCTTGTTTGTGTAGGGAAACACTGACTACCAGTAGTCTAAACACTGTCACACACTTTTATTTTGGGTAAAGCAAATGTTACAACAGTTACTGACCGTCTACTAGGCTATAAGACCTGTGTACAGAAAATGTAAAAACACATCAAAGGCAGATTTTGAGTATTTCCGTGCATGTGCTGGTCGGCCTTGCCAATTTTTAACATGCGACTCCAAGTATATAAATAGGGACCAAGACAATAATCAGAAACAAAAGAATGAAGTCCTAATTAATTCTGTACAGAGGTCTTTTCTACATTCAACGGTCTTGCACAAACACGGTCTTGCACAAACATGTAACTGACATCCAAAACTTTGCTACTTAGGCAGTGTTGGGGGGATGGCGGAGAGAAATAAATAGTGAAACTCATCTGAGCTGTGCCTCATGTTTATATTACTGTATAAGGTAAACATACAGGTCACACAAAGTTCAAACTCGTTGTTAAGTTCAAACTTGATTCTGTATCTTTTAAAAACAAAGCCGGGGAATGACTGTCTGCAATATTTTTGTGAGAACTCGGTGGCAAATACCGGTAGTTACATACTGGTACTCTGTATATTCTGTTAATTAGTCCAGCCCACTGAGGCTGAAGATGGACTACTGGCCCTACCCATTTCAATCGGCTCAACCAATCCACGTTTCCCTCACATTATGTGATGCCATTCAGATAAGTGACTAAAATGTAATCTTTCTTTATAGAAGATTTGAAACGGGTTCCAAATCACAACACATCATAGGCATTTTGTAGTAAAATTGCACCGTAATTGATTCCCTCCCCCAACCACTGTACATTTAGTGGAAGAAGAGATCAATTTCACAATCCTCTGTTATGTTTATTTTATAACCGTATTCTCCCCACATGGTAAACATAACCAGGAACAAAGTTCAAACTCTTCTGTATCTTATAAAAACAAACGTGATCTTGCTGTCTTGCCTTTCATCATTTCCCACTTAAACGTCACTATCAGAAGCCAGTGACATAATAGTTACATAGTAATTACTATTCACTAGCGCTGTTCCGCGTCATAACGTCCAGACACCCAACACAGACAATTCATTCAGGAAAAACTTTGTTCCCCAAAGTCTTGCCACCTCATAAACCGTCTATAGTCATGGATAGGGAAGTCAGCCTACCGTGTATTCATTATTTTCGGATATATTGATCCAGAATACAGTAGCCACCGGGGTTTCATTCCTTGATTCATTCAAGTTACGTGAGTGAAGCAAATGAAAGGAATGCTATTTTCTTAGAGTTGCAAAAGTTTGTGTTAATTTCCATTTAGCATGTCGGTTCTTTCTTATGATGATGAAGTTCATTATTGCCGGCTTTGTTAAGTTGGGGATGTCGGTCTATAGTCGGACTTTCGACTTTCTCCACTTTTGGGAAGGGATAGTTAGGTTATCGGCCTACAATCGGATGGGTTTATATTCAGAATTTAACGGTAGTTGATATTTTAACAGATGCATCTACCAGGAACAGGACACACATAAAATGTAGTAGGCACTTTTCTGTGTTTCCAGACGATAGTATTATTCGTGTGCTATAAGAAATATACTGGTAGTCTCTACGATTCATGACGATGATAGATGTGACTCAAAATTCCTATCTGAGCCACAAAGAAAGAATCTTTCACAGTATATACAGGTAATCACAGACTCGCTTGTGCCATTGTTTTCTGTTTTATGTCTTCTTAGACATGCAGCCCTTGAACTAACTGCAATCACTTTCTCCATTGCCTTTATACCATTCCTGATTTTCTCACTCCATGCTACACAATCCTTGGCACTCTGTTCCCATTATTCCATATCAATACCTGTATAATGCATATCATGTCTTTGTATCGACCTTAAGATCTTACCCCAGACTGTAATTCTCCATAAAGTAGATTTTCAGTATTCTTTTATCTTTCACCATCTTAGTTTGTCCTAGCCATCTGAGTCTGTTCACACTAAGCATACAAAATATTGTGGTATTGACTGTTTTTTCCAGTGTATCAATATTTATGACTTTGTCCTGCCACATAACTCTAAAAATTCTACTTAGGCACAGCATGTGAAAGCTGTTTAGTCATCGCTCCTAGTGCATATAGACTGTCCATGGCTCATTCAAGGTGCCAATAACACAATTCTTGCTAAGTTTAAGAGCTTGTTTATTCTACATGTGTATTCTCTGCCTGTGATTATCCATTGTAGTATTTCAGTGGGTGAAAGGTTTTGCAGTCGTGTTCTCCTCTCCTGCTGGGTAACAACCTCATAAGCACAGGATAAATGGCTTGTTCACTTCACCAAGGAGATCTAGAAGGAAATAGCAACTACACTTATTTGGTCATTGTACTGTATGACTCAGATACATTTAGAGATGTGCTACTACTGGAGAACTGTAAACTTACTTGGATTAATAGTAAAATGAAAAAGTTATTAACTCTATATGCAGACTAAAATCATATTTTTTATACATATTTAAGCCACTTCTGGTGGTGTTTAGTAAATATTGAGATGACTGAAAGCAAGTTTTAGTGGCACCACATAATTTAAGAATTAAAAGTAGAACAAATAGACACATTTTGGACTATCTTGGTTTGGTCACATTTGGAGACAATATTATCTGCTGCTTAAGGTACCAAATAGCAAAAATGTGCATGAAGAAATGAATAGGATATTCTAAAACAACCTTCATTGTGTAAACATAACATTGAGTTTCAAATGTTGTGCTGACCAAATGGGAGCAGCAGAGGGCAGTTTTTTCACAGTATAGCTATTATAAGATTACAAATGTAACTGCTCATACATTCCTTTTAAAATTAAAAATCTATGTCCTTTCTAGTTAAAAAACGAAGCACTGTATTCAACAAATCAAACAGAACTGCAAATTAAATGGCCAAGCTATGACAGAGAAGGTAATCCAGTGCTTCTAATAGAGAAAGGACCTTTTATTGAAGGCAAAGGAGTGTGTAAGATCATCATTCTCACACCTAGTAATTCAACGGTTAGTGATCTATATGTTATTTTGTTGTATTCTACTTAACAATACAGAGATTAAATACAAAAGAGATTGTTTGTCATATGTTCAACAATGTCATGTAATTAGTTTTTTCTAGTGAAAATATGATATAGGAAACGCATTGTAATTTCCACTTCTTATAGTTGATGTCACATATTTAGTTATAATATCTGCCCACTGCATTCTAAGTTATATACTGACATTCATTTCTGATACTGATATCTCCTTATATTTTATTGTTATCTATGTTAGGCTGCAGCATCTTTTACATTGCAAATTTTACATTGTTATGATTTTTATTTTCTCTCCATTTTTCTAATGTCTCACTATGTGCAGGTTTCCACATTGTCCTGACCCAGGTGACTATTGTTACTGGGATGTAATTTTTCACCCATAAATCATGATAGTCTGTTTGCGAACTGTAAAATTAACTACTTTGTGTTAATTATGTGTAAGTACCTTATTGGTTATACAGTTTTACTGCAGTCTCACTTATTATTTCCTAGAGAAACTTATTTTTATTTTTCTTGTATTGAAAACTTTTATATTCAAATTTCAAAGTATGCAGTAACAATTAAGACAAAATCAGGGCCAGTAAACTAGAGCTCATCAAAACTTACTTCCCCAAATAGTGCCCTTGGCAACAGGCCATATCATTGCTGTTCAACTAAGTTAGTTGAGATTAAAGAAGGAAGGCACAATCCTGCCATTACAAAATTGTACTGAAAATGTAGTCCTAGGCCTATGAGTTAGTTGTTCAAAATACATATTGCAGCATTACCGTGATAAAACATAGCAAAACATCATTTTTAATTGTTAAGTAACAAAACTAAAGTGAGAAATTAGTGGCAGCAGAGATGTGGTTCTATAGAAGAATGCTGAGAATACCATGGACTGCCATAAAACTAACATAAAGGTGTTTAAAGAGTAAAATGTGAGATGGAGCTTAATCAATAATATAAGAAAAATAAAATCTTCATTTTTTGGCAACGTTATGAGGTGGAAGTTTAGAGAACATACCGGTAGTTACAACAGGCAAGATTAAAGGCAAGAGAGACAGAGGGAGACAACATGAAAAAATATTAGACAGTTAATAACAACCTGGCATGGCAAAATGTTGACAATCATCATAATGCATAATACTAAAGATAGACAGCTGTGGGGATTAATGATTGCCTAAATGATTACGCATGTGGTTGCGTCTGTGGGTCTCACCAATGGACCACTAGACATACCACCCATGCAACAGAAAACCTTAGTGGATGACATGCCGTTATATTGAGGTTATCTTCTTAGAGAAGCTTCATGGCACATCATCTTTACAATTATGCTTTTATTTTGTTGTTGAAATGTGTTTCATGTTTACCTGAATGTATATGTATGCACCCTCTGTGGTTGGGAGGGAGCCAGAGATGTACTGTGCAGCATTGGGGAGGAGGAGACTGACAGCACTGTTTTTTCCTATGGCTGAAACCCATCATAGAGTCACAGTGACTCAGGGCATGACAGTCCTTTTGACTTGAACTTTTGGTTGCATGCCTGGAGCAATAGAGAAGTTCGGCATAACCAGTAGTCAGTTGGTGGCAGGGAATGAGCACAGTGAACCATATCTTGGCTACAGTGGCTAGGAGCAGTGCATAGGTTGAAACCTACCTTCCTGGAGGTGTGATAGTTATTCTCTGGCTCTGTCCCGGGGTGGGCAGAAAATCCACAGACTTCCCAGCAATATAATGCCATTTAATGGCATTAGGTCAAAGGTCATGAGCCCACGGACTGCTGGATCAGCAACCAACCAACCAACCAACCTAAATGATTCATGATTGCTACCTTGTACAAATTTTGTATTTGGAATCATTACTATATAAATTAAAGCCCACTTAAACAACATATTGTGATTAAAAATATGAAAGAGCCATTGAAACATGGAAGATATATCCTACATGATGAGAAAGGCTGCTTTCAGTAGAGAGAATTTTAGATACAAAAACATAGCCATTGTGTAAAAGAAATTCCACAAATGATTTAGGCTATTTGTTTGAAAATAAAGAAAAGATTTCAAATCCTTTTTCATTATTGAGGTGTAGACCCTATGTAGAAGATTGTTGAATACATGGTATTTAGCACCACATTATTCTGTGATAGTTAGTAATAGGTAGTGTGATCTGCATTGCGCTAGCCACCTTAACCTACCTAGATTTGTTCTTGTACACATATTCTGAGAATGGGTAAATCTAGAAGTCAGTGTGGAGAAAATCAAATTTAGGGGTGAGGATTGATGTAGCCAGGAATTAACAGCTAGTATAAATTTCAAATAGAACACTCAATCAACATAGATAGAAACCATTTCTCACTCAATCAACATAGATAGAAACCATTTCTCACTCAATCAACATAGATAGAAACCATTTCTCACTCAATCAACATAGATAGAAACCATTTCTCACTCAATCAACATAGATAGAAACCATTTCTCACTCAATCAACATAGATAGAAACCATTTCTCACTCAATCAACATAGATAGAAACCATTTCTCACTCAATCAACATAGATAGAAACCATTTCTCACTCAATCAACATAGATAGAAACCATTTCTCACTCAATCAACATAGATAGAAACCATTTCTCTTTCACTCAATCAACATAGATAGAAACCATTTCTCTCTCACTCAATCAACACAAATAGGAACCATTTCTCTCTCACTCAATCAACACAAATAGGAACCATTTCTCTCTCACTCAATCAACATAGATAGAAACCATTTCTCACTCAATCAACATAGATAGAAACCATTTCTCACTCAATCAACATAGATAGAAACCATTTCTCACTCAATCAACATAGATAGAAACCATTTCTCACTCAATCAACATAGATAGAAACCATTTCTCACTCAATCAACATAGATAGAAACCATTTCTCACTCAATCAACATAGATAGAAACCATTTCTCTCTCACTCAATCAACATAGATAGAAACCATTTCTCTCTCACTCAATCAACACAAATAGGAACCATTTCTCTCTCACTCAATCAACACAAATAGGAACCATTTCTCTCTCACTCAATCAACATAGATAGAAACCATTTCTCACTCAATCAACATAGATAGAAACCATTTCTCACTCAATCAACATAGATAGAAACCATTTCTCACTCAATCAACATAGATAGAAACCATTTCTCTCTCACTCAATCAACATAGATAGAAACCATTTCTCTCTCACTCAATCAACACAAATAGGAACCATTTCTCTCTCACTCAATCAACATAGATAGAAACCATTTCTCACTCAATCAACATAGATAGAAACCATTTCTCACTCAATCAACATAGATAGAAACCATTTCTCTCTCACTCAATCAACATAGATAGAAACCATTTCTCTCTCACTCAATCAACACAAATAGGAACCATTTCTCTCTCACTCAATCAACACAAATAGGAACCATTTCTCTCTCACTCAATCAACACAAATAGGAACCATTTCTCTCTCACTCACTCAACATAGATAGAAACCATTTCTCACTCAATCAACATAGATAGAAACCATTTCTCTCTCACTCAATCAACACAAATAGGAACCATTTCTCTCTCACTCAATCAACACAAATAGGAACCATTTCTCTCTCACTCAATCAACACAAATAGGAACCATTTCTCTCTCACTCAATCAACATAGATAGAAACCATTTCTCACTCAATCAACACAAATAGGAACCATTTCTCACTCAATCAACATAGATAGAAACCATTTCTCACTCAATCAACACAAATAGGAACCATTTCTCTCTCACTCAATCAACATAGATAGAAACCATTTCTCACTCAATCAAAACAAATAGGAACCATTTCTCTCTCACTCAATCAACAAAGAGGAACCATTTCTTTCTCACTCAAGGCAAATAGGAAACATTTTCTCTAATCTTATGAATTCTGAGGTGAATATTAGAGTACATAAGTAGACCTACTTTCTGGTGTTTTAAAACTAAAATTACTATTCTTAAACCTAAACTCATTATTGTTATACTCTATAGGGCTATACAGGATTAGGTAACATTTACACAAAAGTTGAGCTGAATGATTATCAAACAAGAAGGAAGAGGGACACTGCCACAAATACAATTGTAAGTTGTTTTCACTTTTTGCTTTTGTTACTGGAAAGCTAACACTGATATTTCAACATAGAATTTTATGCATTTATGTTCTTTTTGTTCGTTCGTCCATCACAAGTGATGATGACCATTTGTTACATCCACTTTTGAAAATTCAATTAGAGATGTCTTTGATTATGAGTTCACAGATGGCTAATGATCCCTATCTGAGCTGTAAATGTCCTTGGACAGTTCGGGCATGGAATGACCACTTGTAGACTGATCTTAGTCTATCCGTGACTTTCTAGCTACTCTCTGCTGTTGAGCTGCTGCATTTCTCCTCTTTTCACTAGATGATGTGCTCTTTTTTATTGTAGATCGCCATGTAGATCTATTTTGTGCAAGTTCTTCCCATGTATCTTGGTCTATTTCAAAGGCTTTTAGTGAGGTCTTTAACGAGTCCTTGATTTCAGTCGCAGAGAGTTGAATTTCAATACTATTTAGAAATTAATGACAGTCAACTGTATGCAAATATTACCCAGGAAATCTATCTTTTCTCCGCTTTTGCTGCTAGGTATTGCAGGATTGAATCATGATAGGCTTTTGGACTATGGCATGCTGGATCTCTTGATGTGCAGTAATGTTGTGATGCCTCAGAATGTTGGTAACTCTTTCAATCCACCTTCTTCTAGGAAATCATTATTGCCAAAAAATACTATGTCATCATTATGTTCTGAATAGGATATGTAACCAACTTTGAAAGATAGGGTGCTGTGGCTTTCTACAAGAAAACTTCTTATACAAGCATGTTATGTACTATGTGTTTCATAGTTTGTTATATCATCTTATGGGAGCCGCATTAGCGCAGTGGTTAGCGTACTGGCTTCGCATATGAGTGGTCCTGGGTTCATTCCCCAGTTGAGGTGGAAATGTTTTCAGATTGCAACAGCTCCCAGGTTGACCCAGCCTTAAATGGGTACCGGATTAATCCGGGAAGTAAAGACTGCGAAGGAGAGGAGATGGCTACCGCCCTCATTTGCAGAGCCTGTGAAATGTGAGATCGCTAACATCTCACACCCCTACGGCATTAATAAATGCTATGGGTTACTTTTTTTTATATCATCTTACATCCAGCTTCTTCCAATTTTATTTTATTTATTGGTTTCTTCTCCAGACTTGTTCTGACAACTACTGCACCATTATTGAGTGTCTTGTTGGATATATGGAACCATCGGAGAGCTTCATTTTGACTATTGAGTCTCGTCTCATGGCCAAAAGTCTTGTTCAGGTAAATTCATGAGCTTTTATGGTGAGTTATACTATTACCATGCATTATTGATGACACCTATAATTCATACCTATCAGCTTCTAAAGGGTCACTTCGTATTTCAAATAAAAATAACATAAATTTTGTATTTTTACCCCTAATTCTGTACACATTTTATATAAAGAATACTTTACAAAAGACAAATAATAAAGATCAATATGGGGTATTAAATAAAATTTGCATATAATCTGCACAAAATACGGAAAAAATCTGTACAAGTTGACAAGTATGTCTTCAAAGCTTTGAAGAGTCAAAGATTTATTATACAGGACATGAAGATGAACTAGTTTGTGTTTTACGCAAGACATCTTGTCATTCACAGACTTGGCAGAGTAGAAGGAAGAATGTATTTAATCAATGAACCACATCAACTATCTGTAACCATCTGTGGCTTTTCAAGTTATCTTTCAGAAGCAATGTGTTAATAGATGGTTTTATTCTGTGTACTGAAAGCTAAGGAATGTGCTTTGAATCACCATTTTGGATGAGAGATGACAATCAAATTTGTTCATCAACAGTGAGTTTTTTTTTCAAGAACGCTGATGCTACTATTTTATGAATAACACACATAATTGAAGTTTTATGCATAAATCTTAAAGCATTTTTGTGTTTAAAACTGGATTATCTGCACAACTGATACCAGTTTGCAATATTGTTTCCAAAGTTTAGTAAGTTGACATTTCATGTAAATAATTTAATTAAACAATTGTTTAATTTTTTATACATATTATTACATTTTAAAATTAAATGTCAATATTAATATTCAGATATTTCCTAATACACTTATGATAACCATATTCTCTGTCCATTTCTGCTTAAAAATATATTATATTATAATTTCAATATATTTAGAACTACTATTTCTTATTATGTGATGGACGTGCAATAATATTAAAATTTAAAAATAATAAATCCACCAGAACTCAATAAAAACTCCAATGTGAGAGAGTTAAGTGGTATTCCTGTTTTAGAAGTTGGCACAGATAGTTTGAAGACCAAGGCATGACAGGTTAAATCCAATATCAAGACTATGATGGTTGCATTTTTCAATATTGATGGGATAGTTCCTCATGAACACATTTCTAGTGGACAGTCTGTCAATGCAAAACTATACAATACAGCCCTGCAACATATTTGTGATGCTGTGTGCAAACACTGAGAACTGGCGCATATGCATTGTGCATCATTACAATGCTCCTTTACACAAGTCTATCACCAAGAATAAGTTTTAATGAAACACAACATTCCATTACTTCCAAAACCTCCATACTCACCCAATCTTGCTTCGTGTAACTTTATTATCTCCACAACTTAAGAGAACAATTAGAGGTTGTTGAATCCATGACATTGAGGTGAATCAGGACAATGCAACAAGAAAACTTGGGGTTATTCCCAAACCTGCCTACCAGAGGTGTTTGCTTTATTGACAGGAGCACTGGCTTAAGTGCATACAATCTTAAGATGGATACTTTTAAGGAAATAGAACCAACTAGTTGTACGTAAATGGTTTTCCTAAAACAAAATCAATCCAGGAACTTATTGGAAAAGCCTGAGTTTATTACCACAACATGGTGTTTACATTTGTATTTGTAAGGCCGTCTAATTTTATTTCCATTCAATTGGAGTATTCTTTCATTCTAGGTAAATAAAACATAATATACAAATCTGTGATGTCTTTTTAAACAGCAAGCGATGGAGCAACATGTGGCACTATTTCCAATAAATCCTTTATGCTTTCAATAACAGAAAAACCCTGTAAACATAGGCCTTACTGAAAATAAACCAAACCTACTACCTCGGAGTCACGGTCAGAAGATTTAAAGGTAATTAGAGGCAATCAAGACAAAGAAATACAACCTCAACTACCAAAAGTGAGATAAATCAGCACACACATGCAACAATTACAGTATAATAATTATCATGCCTTAACTCTTTTCAGGTATAATTATGTACGAGTGAAATTTTGGTCATTCTAAAATATTACCTGGTCTCAGAGAACACTGACATTGTGCTGGTGTTAAGCTCAATTATCTAGCTCAATTAAATAACCTACATGCCGAATAAGAAATCAATCAAGTGCCATGCCGAATGGCGTATTCGATCATGTTTCTCCATGACTCTCTGTCTCTTGTGTTGTCAATTACCTCGGTTGGTGAACTTATACTATGCCACAATCCTAGTACATCTAGCAACTTTTCTCTTTTTCATCCCCTATCTCTTCTCCCCTTGATCTTTCCAGTGGTTAGTAAGTGTTCAAGCTGTGTTCTTCTGTGTTCTTGATTGATTTATTGAGAATAAAAAAGATGAAGTTTAACCTATTTTAATATTTTAACCTGCAACATTTGTTTCAGAGAAGAGAAGCAACCGAGATGTATCATATTACTGCTGTGGTATTTGCTAGAGTGAAGTCACTTCCTTATGATTTTGTTACTGTGGATGCTAGCAAATTTGAATTACACAGAAAAGAGGTGAGTTTATATATGTATATCTTCCAGAAAAGCATATATATCAAAAGTTGACTTGTTCCAATGGTTGTAAGGATCTACTTCATTAAAATGAAGCTTTAATTTCTTAAATACAATATTCATTCATTCATATATTTTCCTTTTGCGCTGAAGTTAGCGCATAGGGCAGAGGTCAGATCTCTCCAATTCTGTCTGTTCAAAGCTATTCTGTGCAGTTCTTGAATAGTATGAATATTGGTTGTTTTACTTTCTCTAAGTATTGTTCTTCTGAGTGTTTCTTTTGGTCTACTCCTTGCTCTTGTGCCTGTAGGTATCTATTCAAGAGATTGGTGGTGTATTCTGTTGGTGTTTGCGCGTAGGACATGTCCGATGTAGGACCAACGGCATTTTCTGATGAAATCTGTGATGAAATTTTGATGTATCTCTTTTCTAATTTTATCATTCGATTTGAATTCACTCCAATGGGTGTTAGTTATCCTACGAAGACATTTGTTCTCGAAACTCAGTAATTTCTTTTCTAAAGATAAAGAGCTTTTCCAGCTCTCACATCCATATGATAGCACCGGAATAATGCAGGAATTAAATAAGCGCATTTTTGTGCGTGTGCTGATTGACTTTGACTTCCAGAAATACAATATACCAGCATATATTTTAGAGAATGTCATTCATTACAGCCTCTTTTCATTTTTTTGGCGTTCATTCTAAAACTCCCACTGGATCTCTGAAAACTGATAGGAAAATGGCCCTTTTAGATTTCTGGAAGAAAATAGTCCAGTGAATAGAAATGTATTGTGTCACAGTTTTATTTTCACCAATGACCAATACATCTGACTTCAGTGGTGGTACCTAATACATTCAGTGCTTTTACCACTTCCACTGAACAGTGGATATCTGTAACCATATCGCTACTAAACCAACCATCTGAGAGAACTGGTTCCTGTACTACATGCTGGTCACCAGCCTCAAAGTTTACCATGATCAAATTTGCTTAACATGCTTGTTACAGTCTCTGTCACAATCAATATAGCAACAGATGCCCACAGGGTTACTTTAATATCTCATGTTAATCATTTTTATTATTAGTTCTTGTCACATCTTTCTAGAACAGTCCTATCCATTATTACTTTTTTGTGACCAGCTGTTTCACTTTTGAAATGTGATACTTTTTTGAGTAAATTTTCTTCAATGTTCAGGTTTTTTAGTATGTTTATATTTGTCATGCTAAGACTTTTCCTGAGACACATCTTGAACACTCATACTTGTTTAGAGTCTCTCTCTCTCTCTCTCTCTCTCTCTCCCCATGCAATGTGCTCTTTACAGAACATTGTCCTCACTGCCACTCTTTAAGCCTCTCGGTTTGTTGCATGTTGCCCAGCTTCTTCCAGTGTCATGTTCAGAAGATCTTCAATGTCATGTGTCCATCATAATCTTAATCTTCTTCTTGTTCTCTTTTCTAGAATTCCCCTCCATGATCAATCTTTTCAAACCATTGTGTCTTTTTGTACGTCTGAAATATGTAAGTTTGTATTTTTTGATTATTTTGAGAAACCAGTCTTCTTTTATGTTCAGATATTTACAGACATCTATGTTGGTTCATCTCTTTCTGTACATGATATTCTTAGGACCTTTCTACAACATTTCATTTTGAATACTGATAATTTATTTTCCATTTCAGATGTCATTACCCATGTCTCAACTGTATGTTGCTACTGGGAAGATATAGATTTTTAGTAGTTGTAACTTTGTTTTTCTGTTTGCTCCTTACCATAGATTTTATGAGTTTGTTGGTATGTATACGGCTCAGTAGTTTGCTATTGCTTTTTGAGCTCGTTTTGGTCACTTATTATAGGAGAAAGTAGCTAGAAAATCACGGGTAGACCAAAAATAATCGATAGTGGCCATCTCATGCTCAAACTGTCCAAGGACAATTGTGACCAGAACATGGCTTATTAGCTATCTATGAACTCATAATCAAGGAGATAGCTTTAACAGAATTGTGAAAGTGGATGTAACAAATGGTCATCATCACTTGTGATGGACAAACAACATAACATTCCTTTCAGCAGAGCAACATAATAAATACCCGAGTATTTCTCTGAGCACAGAACACTGCAGCTAAAGCAATAATCCTCATGCATATTAAAAAACATGTGTTATAAACATGTGTTATAAACCAAGCATCTTGGACTAATTTTGAACCTATGAAATTGTAGCATAAGGAAATAGTGTTGCCACTTTACCAAGGGAAAAAAACATAGTAAACATCTGAAATAAAGAAATACCCAAATGACGGCTGTAGAAAATGTTGATTACTAAATATCATCTGGAAATTGTATTTAAACCATAAAATTTTAACCATTTGAACCCTGACCAACCAGCCATTTAAACCACCTCCCCCTGAGCTCCTGATCAAATCATACACAAAAAGGACACTCCCACAGATATTAGTTATTTTAAAATAAACAAAACATAAATGTATGTTCTGTTATATAATATTGGCTAACCTGATGTTGCCCAGTGTTCTTGCATTATATGCCAGTTCTTCTAGCAAGGACAGAACAACAGACCTTTCCTATAGGCAAAAATAATTGGTGTAATAACTGCACTAAAAGTTGGTCTTTATTTTCTTGAAAAGTCTGTCCTTGCATGCCATGGTTGGAAAGTCACTACATATTTATTAAATTTAAAAGCACACTCACAGAACAAATGTTATTGGCAGTAGATTGTGGAGAAACTTGTAGAAGATGCAAGTCTGCATTTTTCAGCCTCTGTGATGCATCATTATGATTCTGGCATTTTGATACCACTGTTCTGTAATTGAGTTGAAGGGCAAACAGATTTCACTCAAGAAAATGCAAAATATTTTATAACATTTTGCAGTCATTTTGTGTAGATTTTAGTTGTTAATTATTTTATATCTGCATTATTGCATGCCCACCTGAAAAACTGTATCACCAATCTTTGAGGCCAGTGATAATGTTGACAGTTTTTTTTATTGAGTCAACAAATCTGGTCATTGACATCACACCCAACCATGAAAGCATTGTCGCCAATACAAAGTTGAGGAATTGGAATGTCAACTGTTGTTCTACCCTTATTTTTCCTTCTAACAGTTTTAATTTGTGTTGGGTTGTGGCAGTTGGATATAAAATGGACCGATATTATATTCATCCATACATAACATAACAATGTTATTGTTAGAAATAAATTCTGATATATCCCCTAACTACATTCTTGTTTTGGGTAAAATGTCCTATTTACTTTTGCTGTCCCATTTGCAAATGTTCTATAATCATCTACAACAACTGGCAGCGAACCGCGTGGCATGGAGAAACATGACTTCTGCCCTATGTGCCGCCCTTGGCACCAAAGGAACAAACTAAATCTCATTTATCATCCTCTGTCATCAAACACAAACTCAACAATTTGTTCAGCTATTTTTAACACACAAAAAATCATGATTTACAACACATGGTGTTTTAAAAACAAAATTACTAATATTGATGACACGACTTTGTCAACACATGTACACCATTTAGTCGAGCAGTTATCCCACAATGCAATGTGTACATCGTTATATTTTTAAAATGCATAAATCTATGGATTAATAATAATTAATATGAGGTACTGTTTTGTGAAGTTGAAATACTGAAATATAGGTACCCTGCGATAAAATAATTTTGTGCCATTTCTGGAATTTCAGGTTCATGGGTTCTAAGAGTGAAGAAATATTTGTTACTGTTTTACATAATAGTTACTTTCTTGTTACTTTCTACTATTTTAGGTAATTACTAAAATAAACACAGATCTACACAAACCAGCAAGTAGAGGAGTGGAGATGTGGATCATTGCAGTTGCAATCACTGCAGGATTATTGGCATTACTGTTACTTATATTGTTGCTGTGGTGGGTAAGTAGAAATCAGTCATATATGATTATTCACTGACCAGGATTTGTCCATTTTAGAAATCAACTAGTTTTATATATCATCAGCATCAGGTAACATATCCTGAACAGGATGTAGAAGTCATCACTGCCTTTCAAAACTTCTGTCAATCTTGAGTCAGTCAAGATTCTGCTTCTGTTACTGTTCACTTTCAGGTGGTCTGTGATGTCTTGCATCCATCTTCTCCTTGGTCTGCCTCTTGTTCATCTCCTTGGCCCCCATCGAGGCCAGAACCTTGAAGTGGTGATGGGGCTTAGTTCAGCCATCAGAGGCTGGAAACTAAGACTGGTCGGGCACTCCCACTCGAGCAGGACCATAGTCCGGCCCAAGTAAGCAGAGTGCTGAAGACGGAGGCATCCAGCCAAAAGGCGCACAGATAATCAGGATGCCACGCACACAACACAATGGAAACATGTCTTTATCTATAAAAAGTTATGGTGCCTGCCCTGTGGCGGACGTTCAGGCAGGGACGGTGCCGGGCCCTATACCTCGAAAGGGCCCAACCTCAGTTACTGAAAGTCCTTCTCAATTGCCTCGAGGAGCCAGGAGGCAAGGGAATAGAGCTACTGGCCAAACAAACAAACGACCAATAAAAATAATGCACTGGAATGCTGAGGGTGTCAACAGTAAAAGAGATGGATACAGCAAAAAATTGGAACTTGAAAATGTCCTCAGTGAAGAACAAGTTAACATATGCTGTATCCAAGAAACACACCTCAGCAGCGACATAGCCTTCAAAATCAGAGGCTACCAGTGCTACCGATCTGACCGAAAGGACAGGCGAAAGGGTGGAATTCTGACACTTGTTAAAAACAATATCAGCGCATGTCAGCTGGAAGTATATATGGAAGGGGCAGAATACCAGATGCTCCACCTAAAAACAGACAGTGCAGAATTCCATCTCCTGAACTACTACTGCCCAAATGATAAACCATTGGCACTAGACACAATTCCAGATAAAGAGAGACTTATGGTGTGTGGTGACTTCAACAGCCACTCTCAGAGCTGGGGCTACGATCATATCGACAAGAGAGGTGAGGAACTTGAGAGCTGGCAGGATGAAAATAATCTCATCCTTATTAATCAGCCAGCTGACTCACCAACCTTCTACTCGAGAGCATGGCACACCACCTCTACACCAGATCTGGCATTCCACTCACCAGGCCTGGAATGGAACATCACACGTGTCGTTGGAAAGCAGCTTGGAGGTAGTGACCACAGACCAGTATTTCTGGAAATCCACAATGAATTTACAAAGGACAGCAGCACGCTCACTAGGTGGAACTATAAGAGGGCAGACTGGAAAATGTACCAGCATTTAACCAGTGTTCTAGCTAAGGACATGAACTTGGACAAAGACATCAATAGAGCAGTGAGTGAATTTAATAGATGTATACTACATGCTGCTAGTAAAACCATACCCAGGGGGGCACGCAAAAACTACAAACCCTACTGGAATGATGAACTGGAAAAGCTGCAAAATGAGATGGAAACATCTAGACAGCAGGCTGAGAACAGACCTAGCCAAGAACATCACAACAAATATCAGCAAACAAAGGCTAAATTTCAAAGAGCCAAGTTACAAGCCAGACGGAGCAGCTGGAAAGAAAAAACAGAGTCGCTGAACCTAGAAAGAGATACTAGGAAATTATGGAAACTTGTAAAACAACTAAATGATGAAGGTACAGGGAGAAATACCAGGATCACACTTTATAAAGATAGAAACATTTTAACAGGTAAACATGCAGCTGATTACTTTGCAGATTCCTTTGCAGAAGACAATAACGTCAAAGTCAGCCCAGACAAACAACAGGAGGTTCGAGAGAACCAGCAAAACATTGGACAAGGCGAACCTATACCTGAAGTCATGGAGGCACCAATCACAATGAGAGAACTGGAGCATGCAATATCCAAATTGAAAATGAAAAAGTCCCCTGGAGCTGATGGAGTGTCCAATGAAATGATTAGAAACCTGGGAATTGCAGCAAGAGCAAAGCTACTGCAGATCTTTAACACAAGCTGGTCCACGGGTAATGTACCACAGGCGTGGAGAGAAGCAATAATGATACCACTCCTCAAATCAGGAAAAGATGGCAACACAGTCTCCAACTACAGGCCCATCAGCCTCACAAGCTGTCTATGCAAAACAATGGAACGCATTATCAATCTTAGGATGCAGTGGTACCTTGAAAGTGAAAACCTTCTGGTATCACAGCAAGCAGGTTTCAGACAGTGCTACTCTACTGAAGATCAGGCAACCTACCTCTCCCAAGAGATTGAGGATGCCTTCCAAGATAAGAAACTGGTACTAGCAGCATGGATAGACCTCAGAAAAGCATTTGATAAGGTCTGGAAAGAAGGGCTCCTAAAGAAATTGCGAAATTGCAGGGTTAGCTCAAGAATGTACAAATGGGTAAAAGCATACCTGCATAATAGAAGAGCCAGGGTACAATTAGATGGTCGCAAGAGCAAGAAAGTTCTACTGCGTCATGGAGTCCCCCAGGGAGGAGTCCTGTCGCCCACACTTTTCTTGGTTTACATCAATGACCTAGTTGCTGAACTACCACACGGGATCAAAGTGGCAATGTATGCTGACGACCTGGTGATCTGGTGCACAGAAGAACATGCGACAGTGGCCACTAAACAAATACAAAGAGCTATCGATGCCCTAACCTTATGGGCTAATAGATGGTGCGTCAGCATTAACACAGACAAGTGCAGCACTACACTTTTTACCCTCTCACCAAAACAAAAAGCCGGTCATATAAAAATAGATGGAGAGCTCTTGAAAGAAGACAAACAACCCACATACCTAGGAGTTACTTTTGATGACAAACTGACATGGAAGCAGCACATAAACAAAGCAACAACAAAAGCCAGGAGGAAGTTAGCTATCCTGAGAAAACTAAGTGGAACCACATGGGGAGCCAGTGGGAATATACTCAGTAAAGTTTACCAGCAAGGCATAAGACCACACCTGGAATATGGTTCAGCTGCGTGGTGTCATGCATCAAACACCACATTACAAGATCTAGATAAAGTGCAAAACCAGGCACTTAGAATAATGTTGGGAGCAATGAAATCAACACCCATAGCAGAGATGCAGAAAATGGGAAGAATGCAAACACTTGGCGAACGCAGAGACACAAAAGTACTAATTCATGCAGAAAAGTTTCAGTGTATGCCAAGTCATCCAATGAAGGAAAGATTCCAAAATCTAGCAATGGGACGACTGAAAAGAAGCAGCTTTATCCATCAAGCTAAACGACTCCGCAGACAACTTACAGACCTACCTGAAGTTGACAGCCCCTTAAGGCCTGTACCAGAACAAACCCCGTGGAGTGAAAGACGTGGAATGCCAATATACATTCAGACCCATGTGAAAGGAATACTAAGCGGGGACGAACAGAACAGTGTGCAGCGAAGGACAGTCACCCTCAGTTTCCTGGATGAGGAATATCCACAAGATATATGGGTCAGAGTATACACAGATGGATCAGCACAGAATGCCGTGAGGAATGGAGGTGCAGGTGTATATATAGAATATCCACACAAGCCTAGAGATACAATCAGAACACCGACAGGAAAATTCTGCAATAATTATGATGCAGAAATCCAGGCAATTAGTGTGGCAGCTAAAAAACTGCTGAACTCCAACTCTGGCCTACAGCCTGTGGTATTCCTGACAGATGCAAGGTCAGTGCTTCAAGCTCTCCAGTCTGAAAAACTAACAGACTTGAAAAAACTACTTAGCGAATTGTCTTACCAGTATAGGGTAACCATGCAGTGGATACCCTCTCACTGTGGAATACCAGGAAATGAAAAAGCAGACCAGCTGGCTAAGGAAGGTGCTGCCGAAGACCAACCAGATATACCAATCACCTATCATCAGAAAAAACAGATGATCAAGTCAATAAGAAAGCCACAAACACCAACACAAGATGACTATCATATTATGAACAGACCAGAACAAGTTATAATTCTACGTCTCAGAACAGGACACAACCGACTCCGCAGTCACATGTATACAAAGTTCAAGATTGGCAACACGGCCATGTGTACATGTGGACAGGCAGCACAGAGTGCCAAACATATACTTCAAGAGTGTTCTGAGCATGAAACGCTGAGGCAGACATATTGGCCAGAGGAAACAACACTGGAATCAAAACTCTATGGGACACTGTATGAACTACAAAAGACAGTGAGTTTTATTAAGGAGACAGAATTACAGATATAGACATGTTTCAAGTGAACGAAAGAAGAAGAAGAAGAATCTCCTTGGCATCATCCCCTCCATTATGGTCTTGTGTAGGCTGTCATTGTGTTTGATATGGCCAAAATAGTGTAGTTTTTTAGAAAGAACCATGCTGTTTAGCCAGCTTTCTTTTACATTTATTTCTCTCAGGATCACTAAATTGGTAATTTTTTGGTCCATGGTATTCTGAGGATTTTTCTGTAACATTTTATTTTAAATTCTGCTATTTTATTTTTCACCTTGTTGGTGATTTTCCAGGATTCACACCCATCAGTTTTAAATGTATATTACTAAAATCAGATCGTGATCATTTTATTTGCATGATGTTCAGTGCATATCGAGTAACATTATGTGCAACACATAACGTGGGGTATAAATATTTTTACATTACAGCACACCTAGGTATAAATGAGAGATGTTGTTAATTTACAGACTTAATCTATCGATGTCCCTTCAGCACCATATATTCCTCCTGGGGCAGAAATCAGTGCTCTCCAGTCCAAGTGATGTAATGTTGTATTTATTTCTTTGTGTTCATTCGCATTGACATGGTGTCTAGGTCACTTTGACCATATATTAGATGGGACAGTCAACTCTAACCCAAAGCCTCCTTAGTCACCACGTATGACTTGCATGGAAGGTAAATGAGGTCACTATTTTCTGCTCCACCCTTGCGGCTTGGCTACACACCTTGTTACTGTTATGTAGTTCTTGCATGTTGTTGAGACATAGGACCCATAGTCAGTCTTTGATGGTAGTTCTACAAAGAGTTTCTCTTGGCCGTTCATGCTTTCTTTTACCCAACTTCAATACTTGTTGGTTTGATCTATTTTTATTCGTTCAAAGTACATGTTTGATGTAAGTACGGTATTTCTTTTTTTTTTTTTTTTGTTGAAACAAATTTGTACAACAGAAAAATATGTTTATAGGTTCATAAATCATACACTTATTTTGTATAATGTTGTATTTAAAAGAGCATAATTTCTATGCTAACTGAATAGCTTTGAAATTAATAAAATATTAAAATTTGATAAAAATTCAGTTGAGTAATAATCATTTTAGATATTGATTATTGTTTTATAACTGTGTAAACTTATGGGTGTATGTTGTAGATCGAAAAATCATTCTGGAAGTTGGTTGTTGGAGTGTGGGACAGAATTTTTACCAAGTCTTAATTTTCAGTCAACCACTAGAATACAAAATAATCTACATCGTTTTTGAATCCCAGGGTTAGACCACAAGCTAAAAACATAAAGCATGTGAAGTCTTCTTCCTCTTTTTCATTTGCCATCTGGTATCCATTTTCCAATTTTAATGCTAGTAGAATCATTCTGTTTTCATTCATTAGAAGTACATATCTGATCTATGTCCATCATCAGGTAGCCTATCCTGAACAGGATGTAACAGTCATCACAGCCTTCCAAACTTCTGTCTATCTGAATTCCTGCTTCTGTTTCTGTCAATGTTCAGGTGGTCTTTGATGTCTTGCATCCATCTTCTGGGTCTGCCTCTTGCTCATTTCTCTGGCATCATCCCCTCCATTATGGTCTTCTCTATGCCATCATGGCATTTAATATAGCCAAAATATTTTTTTTATTTTTCTGGAAAGATTCATGTTGTTTTAGCCAATGTTCTTTTGCATTCATTTATCTCATGATGGCTACATTCGTGATTTTTTTGTTGTCCATGGTATTCTGAAGAATGTTATGTAACATTTTGTTTCAAATCTTGCTAATTTGTTTTTCACTTTGTTGGTGATTGTCCAGGATTCATACCCATATATTACCACTGGGAATATGCAAGCTGTTAGGAATGTTAATTTTGTTGTTTTGCTACAGCTCAGTCATATTTTTTTCATTTTTTATCTGCTTCTTTGACGCGATAGCCAACGTTCTTCTGACTCCTTCATAGAAACCATCTCTACTGTTGATAAGAAAACCAAGATATTCAAAACTGATGACTATTTCTAATCTGAGGCGGATTAGGTGTACCCATGTCCTTCATTATATTCAAAAGCTTCTTATGTTGTACACAATCGAATGCTTTGGTGTAGTCAAGAAAGCATGTGTAGAAATCACCATTAAACTCTGCATTTCTCTATTCTTGTACCTTCTTACACTTGAAACATGTCCATATCTGTAGATATAGACATGTTCCCATTGTGATTTGTGCATGGCATCCTGATTAATTGTGCGCCTTTTGGTGGTTGCCTTCGTCTTCAGCACATTGCTTACTTGGGCAGGACTGTGGTCCTGCTCGAGTGTGACTGCCTAACCAGTCTTAGTTTCCAGCCCCTGATGGCCGAGCTAAGCCCCATCACCACTTCACAGTGTTGGCCTCGATGTGATGCATTTCTCTATGATGTTCAGCATATTGAAAATATGGTCTCTGGTGCCTCTGCCCTGTCTGAAACCTGCCTGTGCTTCATTTAACTCTTCTTCCAGCTTATGTTTTAGTCTTTCCATGATGATACCAAGTAGTATTTTACTGCTGACTGATCAGTGCAATGATCAATGAATAAATCATAATTTTCTTCTTATTGTTGTAACAACATATTGCTGTTTGGTGTCTTCTCTTATTTGCATATTTGGCTTGAAGTGTGCTATTAGTCAGCATAAAATGTGGACCTATACTGTATTTCTTTATTCATCTTAGTGATGTTAAAAAGACTTCTTAGCTTGTCATTTACTGTAAACTAGATGGGAGGATTTTTGTGCTGATATTTCTAATGTAGTACCCCTATAACCCTGAAGGATTATGGGCTTTATGATGATAAAACTAGCAGCACAGTGCACAAGTTTATTAATTACATTACTATTCAGTGTGTAATAATTAACTGTTTCTTTAATAAATTTAGCTTTCTTTTCTGTATCCACAGTGTGGCTTTTTCAAGAGAAAGAAGCCAATGGAAGAAGGTTACTTTGTGGTCAATGGAAAAACAGTTGATAACACAGTCGTTGATTAATGGTTATAAATTATTTATTCTTGAATTTGATAATGATATAACATGTAAAATACAGCAGACAGCTAGCTATATTATTAACTAAATCCTTCAAGAAATCTTCTAAATCATTATTATTGTGCTATAATATTATACAAAAATAACAAAAGCTAGGAAATGCAACATGAGATACAATATATAAACTATTAAATTGTATGTAGAAAATATGATCATATTATTTTTTTGACAGAGGATTACATATTTTTAAAAGTAATATAACAAAATAACTCAACACAAATACAGATATACATGAAATCAGCAAACACCATTTATTTATCAACAATATATAAAAAATATCCTTAAAACGTTTTGAAAATATTTTATAGCAAAAACTATCAAATCTTTCAATTTGGCAATGTATATTAATAAATGTTAGCCTACTTTAAGGCAGTTAATCTTAAAGTTTAAAATGATATTGTGTGCATGGCTTATGATAAATTAATGTGTGGTTTCTTATATTGAAAACTTGTAGATTGGGATATTCTTTTGTTTAAACATATTTTACTGTAACCTATATCATGGAATTAACTTTGATTATTTTGTTTTATTATAGCCTACTTTATTTTTGTCTCAATTTACTTTATATTAATGTTATTTTATTTTATTTTTAACTCTTAGTGGACCAGGGACAAAACCAGTAAATAGGGAAAAATAACAAATAAGTTGTCGTTTGGTCCACTACAAGTTAAATAAATAAATCACTATTTTGTAACATTGTGTGATATTTGCATTTGTCAAACTGTATATATATATAGAAAAATTGTTTTCAGTTTGCAGAATCAAGACAGTCCAACTTATATATAAGTTGAGCTAATTAATTTATTTTAAAAATATTGTAATTTGAAGGTATATGAGTACACATTTTGTGAAATTTAGAGTTGTATGTGTTTCTTGACCTGTTTTAATTGCAATACCTGCTCTCTTTGACACAAATGCTTTATAGAAAATACAATAGACTACAGGTTTCCAGCAATTATTGAGTCAAGACATAATTTTATATGATAAAAGTGTAAATACCTATGATTCCAATACATTTAAAAAGGGTTTTAATAAGGTAAAAACACATTGAATATATATTTTTCATTCGAATATAATTTTAGCTTATGACATATTTAATGTAATGATTGAAATTGTAATTCATTTACAATCTTCAAAAATAATTGGTTAGCTTTTCATTAATGCCAGTATCATATATTTTTCATTCAATATGTTTCTTGTTTTGATTTTCAAATGCTTCACGTGGTAGATACTATCAAGAATACAAAATGTTAAATTACTCATATTTTTATGAGTTATAATTGAAATTTAAAAATTATGATATTATTTAAACTTTAAGACAAATTAAAAATAAAAATTACTTTAGAATTCATATTTATTTTGGTATAATATTTCAGCTAGCGACCTCACAGAAAAACATGGGCTGGGAACATGTGCAATTGACATTTCTACAGTGACAATATTGTATTGACATTTAATGTTGGTAGGATATCCTATACAGAATTCAACCATCAACCCAGCATTTTTTTGGCTGTAGTGATTTTCTTGGCAGTATTTATATTCGCTAGTTTGCCATTTCTTTCGAAATGGTCCAGATGCATAACTGCCTGAGGCGGGTTTCGAACTTGGTACCTTGGCTGTCACAGATGATCTCTATACCACACCACCACAGTGCTAGACACATTTAAGGATAGATAAGATAAAGTATCATCTCTACATCACAGCTTGCTTGTACTGAATCTCCAACATTTATTTTCTGTTGTAGTATGATAATGATGATAAAATAATCCATTTAGCTGTGAATGGGTAGCTTTTGACAGCACCATATCCTTTCTGACAAAAGCACAGGTTCTTCTCAGTTGTACAAATGAAGCGACACCCTGACTCATGTATGGTCACTGTAATTTGATCTTGTTCCACAAATTAGAGAGCTGGGTACACCATTGAAAATTGCTATATATTGCAGTTTGGTATCCATAAACCATTTGGTTTTAATACCCATTATTCATTTATTTATATTCGAGGGAGGGAGGGGGGGGGGGTTGTTGTGTTGTCATTCATGTTGTATTCAGATTCAAGCATAGTTGTTTTAATTCTTTCTCATTCCCCACTTTTTTAATGTGTGTCTCTATGACAATACTTGTGTATATGTACATCCTTGTTACCTTGGATGTCTCTGCTGTGAAATGTCTGCATTCTAATGCTTTTGTGATAGTGCCATTATTTTTAATGATTACTCACTGTTTGTCATTTGTTTTCTTGAAAAAAGACCTTATGGTTGGAACATTAAAACTGTCTTGTATACTGTTATTTCTATTTTTTAAATCTCCATACCCTAAAGTCTGTGTATTAATTGTAATGCTAATCGACCATGTGTTTTATGTAGTACTATTCTTAACAGTTTTACAGCAGATTGTCTCAATGGTATGGTTGTGTAAGGATGGTTTATGGACGTATGTTTAGTCCCTGAGGGAAGGTATTCCCATGTGCCATTATCTTAGAATTACTACATCCTGCCAGGACACAGTACAGTCTTCTGGGCAAACTATTTCTTCATTCTTCTGTGAGATTTGTTCACCCATCTGCAGTTTTGACACACTTAGCATTTCCCGTCACTTAGGAGTCTGCCACAAAAAGACAAAGGTGCAGTCTTCACTGGCCTGCATTTCTTCATTATCCATGGGGATTATTTTATAGAAGACAAAAGTAAGAAATTGAGACAAGATGTGACAATGACAATTTTATTAACAGGTTGTCAGCCTACCCCCCAATTTCCCTTAGTCGCCTCCTATGGCATGCTTGGAAAAGAAGACAGTGACCTTATTCTTTACACCATGAACTAGAAGCCCAGTCCAATGTTGCCACACTGGCATTGAAAAATTGATACTCTTTAACATTAAATATATTTTATATATGTTCTAACACTTTCTTATTTCAAAAAGTAACAATATAGTTAGTAAATACTATACAAATAATCTGCTTATTGCCATGTGGGTTTTATAAAGCTTATTAATAAAGTTAATAGAAAGTCAAGAGAGCAAATAATAATTAGTTCCATGTACAAGAAGTTGTAGAGCTACATCTTTAACCTATATAAGAAACAATGGCACTTGAATTAGGAATTAAAAAAATTCACACTGAATTTGGTATGATTGTGTGTATCTCATTAAGCTAACCACAGTCATTTCCTGCTTAACTGAGAGTACTCCACAAATGCTTTTGTAATCATATGGTTCAGACCAATATAGAAGTACTTAATTATATGCAGGTAAAAGAAATAGTATGTGACACTGAGTGCAATATGTTTAATAATCTTAGAGCTTTCTCATTTATCTTCTAAATCTCATTCACTAAGAAAGTATATTAATCCTGTATCTGATTCTGAATTTATTTCATATAAGATGTTTATTTGATTATGAGAATTCCTTAGAGTTTACTTCTCTTATATTTGTTATATATTATTGAACAAACTTAATGTTGCTTTAACAGTGTATTGTCAACTACATATTATGTGTTTTAATAATATTTCAAGAAAAGATCAGAACGAAAATGATTTTTAAGTCTAGACACAAAAGGGAATGTGTGCCCTATGAAGTCTACAGTTTTTAAAAACACTAGTTGTGCTGTATTCTGTCTTTGTGACCATGTTACCTCTCCATGTAGAATAGAATCGGTGAAGTGTAAATATAAAAATAGATACAATATTGGGAGATGAGCCCATATTTCAACTTTTTAAAATATCTAGGGACACATAAGCAGTGTCAGTATAAATATTAAATGTATTATTTCACTCTCTGAGCAACCAGTAGACATTTTTCATGGAAGGGAGAGAGATGTATAGATTTTGGGAGGTGGGGTTCGGAATAACTTCTGTAATTATCATGTGGAAGGATTTGGTGGAAATGGAATATAAGACGACACCGACAGTGCATAGATATACAGGTCAGCACGTGTTTACAGTTCACTAAGATTCCACTAATGAAGATATGTTGATCTGTCTACTGATGGGCTTTCCAAATTTCCCTTGGGCATACAGACTCCCAAAACTGAAAGAACAAATAGAAGGTATTGAAAAGAAAGGAACTCAGACAGACTTGGAGAGAAAGTATATCACAGAATATCACATCACAGTTAATTACTCACAAGATGCATGGACTCATGACTCATGCCTATACAGATGGTTCAGCTACAAATGCAGCTGAGAATGGAGGAGGAGAAGTGACCCTCAGACTAAAGCACAGAGAAGATGTTATTCTAGCTATAGCTACAGGTAAGCTCTCAACCAATTTTAAGGCAGAAATGGAAGCTCTCAAGAAAGCAGCAGAAATGGTCATACAACATAAAGAACATGTGCACAGGAATATTGTACTACCAACAGATGCACTCTGTCATAACAGCACTGAAGTTACACAGGAACACTGAATTAATTAATTAAGGGCAGTTCTAGTTCAGTTGCACAATAAATTCCAGAGAGTAGTAATCCAGTGGATACCGTCACACTGTAACATTGAAGGGAATGAAGTTGCAGATAGACTGGCAAAAGAAGGAGGGAAGTTACCTCAAGAAGACTATCTAGTCAGTTATGAAGAAGTGAAGACTATCATTGAAAACAACTATAACAAAAAGTGGAAAGAAGACCACCGCAAATATAATGCAGATGATTGGTATTACCAACTATCCAGAGAGCCTAGGTTATCTTGCTGTGCCTCATAACTGGTCACAATAAAATGAAACATCACCTGCACAAAATTAAAAATAGGTACAACTGGCCTTTGCGATTGCAACCTTGCAAATATGACAGCAGAATGTATCTTACAAGAATGTCCATGGCCCACCCCAACCAGCATCGAAGAGAAACTGTATGACACAGCGGAAACTCTAAAACAGACAGCAGCCTATATCATAGAATCCAGAGTCCCAACTTGACTGAGTGATGATCTATATCATAGAATCCGGAGTCCCAACCTGAAAGTATTTTTAAAAAATATTTAGAATAAAATATAATAATTTAATTCAATGGAATGCTTATCAATTTATTTGATTCTTTGTGCTTTTATTAACCTTTAAGTTGTTGTGCCAAATTATAGAGACGTCTTCCAGATGTCACAGATTTCTACATCGCTGAACACAAAGTTCAAGTGAATTTTATTATTATAATTCCATAGTTACTTTTCTGATCTGCGTATTTATTAAATATTTCAAAAGATGACTGGCTGAACAAAGCAAATGTTAATAATCTTTGCATTTATAATTTATTTTCTGTGTTTTGTAGCAATCTGGAATTTTTTTAAACAAGAACAAATAAATTGGCAGTATTCGAATGTAGACATCAACTCAACATTTTTTGGCTGTAGTGATATTCTAGACATTATTTATATTCAGTAGGTTGCCATTGATTTATTAATGGTCCATTACATAACTGCCTCTTCGCAGAAATTGAAACTGTTGCTTTGTTAAGAGATAGATTACTTCCACCAAAGAGCTGGATGAGCAAATTTGCAAACAAGAATATAAAATGATTCAGAAAATATAGTTACATTCTTACTGCTATTGATGAATTAACACATTAAAAAAAATCTATCCCCTCATTTCTAGAAACCATTTCACTCTGAAATCACCAAGCACTAGTATGCATCAACCATCTCATCCATGTGATATTTATTGTATGTTGTCAAAAAAGAGCCAGTGCCATAAAAGCTCTCTTATTTTTGTAGGACAAGAGAAAGATTCAGCATGAGAAAGAATTTAGATGGTGTCAGTTACTGAAAATAATGTTCCAGGTATATAGTTAAAAGAAAATATTTAGAAGCAAATAATACATAATGCTAACATTTTTATGAGTCTGTAAACTTAATCCCAATGAATCTTTATGATTGTGTGTAATGGACATGCATACAATGAACTATGGTAAAATAATTCACAAATCTTTGTTTGAGCTTGATAAAAATCTCTTAATTAGAATGTAAAATATCAGTTACCCTATCAAACTGAAAGGAAAAATATTAAATTATAAAGGAAGAAAGTTTTACAGAATATAAAACCAGACTAAACTCAAATGAATGTTTCTGTCAAGAGACTTGTGTTAACCAAAACATGAGAACTACACTATTAATAAAGGTGACACAGGGAGCAGTTAAGAAACTTGTTTTGATACAGTAAGGCTTGAAAAGGTGAAACAGAAAGAAAAATCATTTAAAAAATAAAACAAGAAAATAGATGCAAGTTTCATACCTGTCAGCTAGTACAGATCTTGTGTATTTATGCTGAATATGCTCAGAATATTTATTTAGAGCCAGGGTGATGTTTTGAGTTCACTCGTTACTTGGGGTTTGAAATAAAAATTACTCCCATGTTTCACTTAGACACAAGGAAGTAGTGTATCAAGGCTAGTGCTTGGGAAAGTCAAGGATTGGCACTATAACTATTGAGCAAGTGCAGGTGATGTTAGTCATCCGGATTCTGCTTAGTCACTGGCTAGGCAGCTGAGCACTTATGGGAAAACTGATATGAGGCTGGTTCATAACAACTTAACCTTTATACTTAGAGATTTCATAGAATATATTGATATTGATCTTTCATATTTACCTTTAGTGAGGTACTCTTTATACATAATTTTAAAGTACTTTCGTTAGACGTTCTTGGACTAAAATACTGAAAGATCCTTTATGGAAGTTTACATAATATATAGAATGATAGCATATTCTTTTAAGGACATAGTTATCAATCTGAAATTTGTTGGTTGTAGTAATTTTCTAGAAAATATTTACATTGTGTAAGCTGCCATTGCTTTATTGGTGGATACACAACTGCCTGCAGTGGAAAATGAATCAGGTACCTAGGCTGTCCAAGACAGCTCTACCTTTCTGTCATATGTGTGAATACAGTAGACACCTTTCCCTCTTTCTGTATTATTGTTGTTCTATAAGAAATATAATCCACAATCCATGGCAATGATGAATTTCACTCACAAAACCAGTCACAAAGTGTCTTCCACAGTATGTACAAGGAATCACAAGCCCAATTGTACTATCATGTGCTGTTTTTTTCATCTTAAAACCTTTGGATTTCTATCACTTTCTTCTTTGTCTTTATACCATTCCTGACCTTTCCCCTCCATGCAACACAATCCATTTCATCCTGTTCCAATGATTCTGTATCAATACCTGTATCATGCACATCCCATTTGCATATGTCTTTGTACCAAAGTAGAGGTTGACTGGGATCTTTTTCCAGACTGTAGTTCTCCATATAGTAGATACTTTGGTATTCTGCCATCTTTCTCTGCAATACCACAGCCATCTAGTATGAGCAGAGAAAATACTGTGGTATTGCCTGTTCTTCCCAATACATCAGTGTTAGTGACTTTGTCCTGCTACAAGAATTCTACATAGGAACTACTTATGAAAGCTGTTTAGTCACTTCTCCTGGATATATATATATATATATATATATATATATATATATATATATATATATATATATATATATATAGAGAGAGAGAGAGAGAGAGAGAGAGAGTATGTGTGTATGTGTCTCTTATCATTTCAATGATTTTTATCTGCTATTTTCTGTAACATCTCCACACATGGTTTCAATTCTCTGGCACATAATTAATATTCACTATATTACTGGTTTGTCTCAAATACTTCATTTGATATCAAGGGAGACTCATGTTATACTTCATGTTATTGATGTTCTAGCTATATTTGCATTTAAATTTAGTAATTGTATATTTATGAAGAACGTGTTTCCATATATAGTATATATTGATATATTTAAATACTAAATACATGTTTCTGTATGTGGCAAATTTGTAGACAAGATACACTGAATGTGAGTATGTGCATCATGAAATATTATGAATTGTGTATTAAGATTGATTGGCTTTAGTTTCATGACAGAAAATTAAATCAGACAATATGGTTATGTTTACTTTAAATGTGGAAAGATGTGTATACTTTTTGTGTAGCCTGTTTTCATAATAGGCCTATATTATGTTATTTGTAAAGTGCTATTTATGTACTTGTGTTAATATATCACAAATTATGGTGCTATACTCTTTATGTGTATAAATGGATGCAATATAGATATGTTTTGCAGTAAATGTAAACTATTTTAAATGTCTATATAGTCTTAGTACTAAATGCAGTTTTCTCTGGTTTTCTCTGGCAAGGTGGTACTATTTGAAATTTACAGACATAGATAAATGCTATCTGTTTCACCTTCTGTAGTCATTGATTTAACTTTGTAAACATTAGGCTATACAGTTTTGTTCTTATATGATGAATAAGAAAATATAATTAATTTAATATTTCATTGGAATTTATTGCAAATCAGCAAGTAAAATTATCTGAATTTTATTTAGGGAAAAGTGAGCGCCTGCATTGTAATGGATGCTAAGGTAAAACATCAAAACAGATGTAACACCAGATTGTCAACATAGAATGTCTTTCATTATTCATTATGTCTCTGTGACCATGACATTATGTCCCTGCTATGTGTATTCCATCACATTGCTAAAGAAATAACAATTAGGACTCCCTTTCAGCAACCACCCTGATGATGACGAGACCAGTCAATCAAGTGCGATGACTAGTGGCAGAAATACTTCTCTTTCTCTGTGTCTTGTGTTATTAATAAGTTCAGTTAGTGACATTCTCCAATGCTAATATAACAACATATTAGCTGTTACTCTTTTTCTGTCTTTCCCTATCTCTTCTGCCAATGATCATTCAGGATGTTACTAAATGTTCAAGTTTTGTTCTTCTTATCACATGCCCTATAAATCTAAACTTCCTCCAATTTTTGTTATATTTTAACTCTTCACTGATATTCTATAGAATATCTGATGTGTACAAAAATAAATTTACCACTGATATTTCAGAATGTCTAAAGTATGCAGCCATAAATTTGCAACTGATATTCCACAGAATTCCTGAGTTGTGCAGCAATAAATTTGCAAATGGTATTCCACATAATTCCTGTGGTCTGCAGCAATATATTTGCAATTAAAGCAAAATATTAACAATTACTACAGAAGTTCATTATAAAAGTAATTGATCATGTATGCTGTCACAGAATCATGGTTGACCATTGATGAATAAATTTGTACTACCTATAATCTGAAAAATGTAACGCATTGTGCAATGAAATTATACTTTAAATTCAGTTTGAGAAATACAAGTGTAAGTAAATAGATAATCTAAAATTAAGACTGTTCATATAACAAAAATACAAAATATCTCAGATCATGCTGAACTATTTTCTGTGTATGTGTGGTTGATAAAGATGTAGGTAGCGCTGACTTTTAATGAAAATAAACTTGTATTTGTGAAAGAAATAAACTGACTTCATCTTTTTTTTAATGTGAAATTAATATGACATTCCTTGTAAATTTTTTATACCTTCTTCCATGTTCTCCTGTCAAAGTTAGACACTGGTATGGATTCATTCAAAGAACTTTACTGTTACCAGTGCCAATGACACATCTGTAGAGCTTGTTCACCAGCAGATCTGTTTCAGATGACCATAGTTTTCTTCTTGGGTTAAAAAAGTAAAGTTAACCTATAGGATTTATTGCCATAGGGGTGTGAGATGTAAGCGATCTTACATTTCAGTGTTTCTGTTATATGAGGGTTGTAGCCATCTCCTCTCTCTCTCAGTCGCTCCCTCCTCTCCATTCCTGTGGTGTGGTACAGTGAATAGTTTTGTGAAATGTGCATTTCTGTAGATTATCCAGAGAAACATATTGGTATATTCAATTCCATATCTGCTATACATATTTTACATCTTATACATCTGTTTACATTCTTTGGCATTATAGTATCTTTACCACCCTCTGTCTGGTCTTCTCTGTTCCATGTTTCCATTTCAATTATTGTACTATCCGTTGTTGATGTGGCAGTTTGATCCAGTCTTGCAATATATTAATATGTGACATTCACCAGAACATTTAATCAATATATGCAAAGGCATTTATGCTAATAGCCAATGTGAAGTAAGAACAAATGCAGGAGTGTCCAAAAAGTTCAAAATCCAATCAGGAGTTCGCCAGGGGTGTGTCCTATCCCCCTACTTTTTATAACATATATCGACCACATCTGTAAACTAACAAGTACCAATGAAGAAGATAACATAAAAGACAAATTGAACGAACCACTCTTTGCAGATGACCAAGTACTAATAGCGACATCAGAAGAACAATTGCAAGAACATATGAACAGGCTCCACACAACATGTCAAAAATTCAACATGAAGATTAATATTGAAAAGACCGAAATAATGGGAATAGCAAAGAAAGAAATATCACTATCTCCATCAATGATAAACACAGCAAACAGGAAAATGACTTCACCTACTTTAGGAAGCATTATATCGAGAGAGGAAAACCAGTAAAGAGGTACAAAATAGATGCAACAAAACATACCAGATCCTAGGACAGATGACATGTATTTTTAAGAACAAAAATGTAAACATAGACACTAAAGTTGTAGTATACAAGACTATTATTATTTCATCACTGTGCTACCAGTGCCAAATCTGGACAATGACAGCTCAAGACAAAAGAAAAATAGTGACAGTAGAAATGACATGTCTATGAAGAATACTCAGAGTGTCATTAAGAGATAGAATTATAAACGATATCAGACAGATAACCAAAACAATACCAGTATTAGAACACATAAAAAGACAACAGATCAAGTGGTTTTCACACACTTCCAGATTACCAACAGATAGCATGCCACAAATGGCCATGATAATGGCTATAAAGCTAGAGGCAGACCATGTAAAAGATCACAGAAATCAAAGAAGCCACAGGAACAAGTTTACAAACAGCACACAAGAAGGCAATCTCCAGAGAACTCTTTCACCCGTGATGCCGCAAGGAAAACAAGGGCCACAGCGTATAGATAGATTCATTGCGTGCATACAACATAATATGGGTGTTGATGGGTGCCTTGAGATTAGATTTTGGGTGTTGTTATTAGTTGTGTGAGGGATTTTTCTGCTTCTCTAATCTCCCTCTTTTCCTAACCTTTATGAAATACACTCTGTTATTGTAAATGATATTCACGATCATCCTTCTACTATCAAATGCTCTTAACAACATTTATTTCAACCATTTTGTTCGTCAACATTGGATTTTAGATAAATGGTTTTTCATTTTATATTACTTAAGATTTTTCTTCTTTTATTACAATTGGTCTGTGTTTTTCCTTTTACTCTCTCTTTCTCTCTCTTGTTCTTGTCATATTTGTCTTTTTCTCCTTTTTTTTCTTTCTCTCATTTTATATCCTTTATTATCTCATTTTGCTCCTCTCTTACATTATAATTCTCTGTTTGTTATATTTATTTCTTGTTATTGGTTTTTGTCCTGACGTATTCGTTGAAACATTTGTCCCTGTTGACGTGGTTAGTATATTCTGTATTACACTTCTAAACTCCCCACATATGTCTGCCCCCCCCCCATTACTCTGTGTCATTAGACTGCGACTTTATCAGAAATTTATCTTTTTTTTTTTACCAATTTACCAGCACTTTCATTCCCACTGATACCTGTGTGGCCTGGTATCAGGTGCAGTGTAGTATTGATGCCATAGGATGTAAGTATGTTTGTAGTTTGAAGTATGTTTCTTATGGTTTTCTGCTGTTGGATTCTAGTTTTCAAGGGCTTGTAGAGCAGAGAGGAAGTTTATGAATATTACTAGGTGTTTTGGATGTGTTGCATCATCTCTATATTTGGTGGTGATGTATGAAAGTGATATTGTTTTCATCTCTGCATCATAATCGCTCCAGAACTCTCTACAAGAAACAGATAACTCCTTAATAATAATAACTCCTTTCTCAGTGAGGACTTTGAGTGAGCCATATCCAGCATTGATGGTGGCTTTGAAGTCTACCCATCTGTGTATGCTTGAATCAAGTCCTTGGGATAGGGGTTGATAGTCTCTAGTGCAGCGAACTTAAGAGTGGTTTGGTTTGTTGCTTTAGTTACTGCAGTGGTCTACCAGTAGAAGCGACGTGCTGATGTTCATCAACCAATAGACAGAGAACTGGAACTGTCAGTCACTATGTAATGGCTGATAGACTGGAGATCAGAGCACTTAGGGATGTATCATATGTGCAATGTTAATAATCAGATGACTAACTAACTAATATTTTATGAATGAAACAAACAGAATGTAAATACAAACAGTCTAAGAACAAAATAAATCAACAGAACTGATATCATGCAGAGCTTGGTATACTTTTAATCAATGAAAGGAGAAGGGCAAAGGTTAATATGTAGTACTATACATTTTTACTTTAGACATTCTTGTATATAAATATTTAAAAATAAATAATATTTATTTAGAAAATGTATCTTGTACTAAATAATCCTATATACAACAGCTGGCATCATGTAAAAATAATGTAATGTTTGTGCTTCTGGTCTTCATATATGCCAAGAGAACCTATGTAAAAATATTTTAATCTTTTTAGATGGATTAACTAAAACCTGTCTATAACAAGATCTTAAATGATTTCAAAGTTTACATGTTTCTAAACCAATGACATGTTCAACAATATTTTAAATAAATGTCACTAAGAATTGTATTTATTGTATGTAAGTGAACTTATTAAAGAAAATGCAAACAGTTCCATATTTTTTTATCAGACATTCAGATTAAAGCTGACAGTCTGGAGATATATTTTTTTTGTAAAAATCCACATAAATTTTTACTTGAATGGTATCAATAAATGGTATTTCTAATTTAACACATAATTGTTCATCTATTCAATTCATCATATCTGGAATCTCCAAATAATTATACAAACTATTTCACCTCCACTGGTATGTTGAATCAATAATACATGAAATGATAGTGCTAGTCATAAAGTCAGAGAAAATACTATATCGACTACATATAAATATATATTTATTTATGCAGCACACTAAACATGATAAATTTATAAATTGTGACAAGAAAATTCTAAGTTTGTACAATGAGACCAAAGTTTGATCATCAAAAAAGTTGGAATGTATTAGGTTTGCAAAGTCAGACAAGACTGCAGTTATTTTGATATTTTTATATATTATTTGTAAAAATTGCTGTTTACATATAAAATAAATAAAAACTAGATAGTTCACATCAAAATACAATATATTTACCAATGATCTAATTCCTATACTATCAATATTTGTGCTGGAAATATACACTATGTGCCCTGATAGGTCTATTATCTTGCAAATAGCTCTTCATAATGAGATTATAGGACAATAATACATCATTGAAAGTTGTAGGTGTTATTGTGCCCTGTGTTACAGTTTAAGCATTCCTATACACTTATAATGAATGAATAATCAAATCTGAAGTGTTAACTTATAGGCTCCACAAAATGCATGCAATGAAATCTGCTTTGCAATGTTTCCACAAACATTAAATATAATCACAACTGTCAATAGATTATGAGTAAACTTTGGTGATGACAAAATATCAACTATAGCATATATTCAGGATCTAAGCTAGTGTCCCAAAATCCAGGACTCTTAAAAAGTTCAAAGACTTAACTGAAACTGCAAGAGAATAAATAAATATAACATTAACACAGTTCTCTGTTTTGACAATGTACTAAAACTTACTGAGGTAGAAAACTTATTGGTATTTAGTGATTTAAAAATTTAATAAAGGATAAGGTCTTGTCCCAATGAGAAACTGATTTTGGAGTAAATTCTTTCATCAGGAGACTCTTCGATCTATGGGAGCAGGCCCATCTATGTCATGAATTTATACTAGGGCTATTCAATAAGTTCTGTGATTGAACTTTTTCCTGAAAAAAACATTATACTTACAGACTAGTTGGTTCTATATCCTTCAAAATAGTCCCCTTGCAACTGTATACACATATTTCAGTGTCCCTGTCAGTGAAGCTGTCCAAACAGTCCCCATGTACCTCTGATAGGTACTGTTTGGCATAGCCATCAATGATCTCATTGCAATGTCATGATTGTTTGACATCTGCATTGAGTATTCAGCAGACTTTGCAGGACTGCTTTGTAGAACTCTGCATTGACACTGCCATCTAGGTACGGATGTGGAGCTGTCAAACCTTGACATAGTCCTCATCAAACAATCTGCGTCTGCTATTGAAATAGGAATCTTAGACAGGACTCTCTGAAAGCTGATTGCAACATTTGAAAGGCTTCTCAATCAGTATTTCCAAGCCATAATCAATGCACACACATTTAAGATTAATGTCCATTTTTTAATTGCGGCGAGACAAACTAGGTCACCTTCACATGTAGAATGCCACACAGCCCATGCACAAAGTTACATACTCCCAGTTTCATACATACATTGGAGTATGGTCATGACATACGCATGGTAAACAGCAATACTCTACATATTATTATTTTCAAAAAAAAAATCACTCTAGGTACATATTGAACAGCCTTCATATTTATCTGCTTTAAGTAGTATTTCAAAATAATTTTGTATATATACAAAATATTGTGTATTAGGCTACTTACCAAACTGTTGAAATATGAATGTGGAATATAATGAAACAAAGATATGTGTAAATATGTAGTTGTATAAAAAATAAAATGCTTTGATTTGTATGCAGTATTGGAAATATTGATCAATCATCTTTCTTACAGTTCCATAAAATAAACATGTATTGACTCACATCATAGAGTTATAAGAGTTCAGATTTTATAAATAATATTAAAACTTTCAGGAATGATAGGAATATAGAAAATATAAGAAAGATCATCCATAAAACTGGAAAACATGCAATACTTTGAGACATACTGATGCTATCACACTCACATTATGGTTGGTTGGTTGCTGATCCAGCGGTCCATGGGCTCATGCCCTTTGACCTAATGCCATTAAATGGCATTATATTGCTGGGAAGTTTGTGGATTTTCTGCCCACCCCGGGACAGAGCCAGAGAATAACTATCACACCTCCAGGAAGGTAGGTTTCAACCTATGCACTGCTCCTAACCACTGTAGCCAAGATAGGGTTCACTGTGCTCATTCTCCGACACCAATTGACTACTGATTATGCCTAACTTCTCTACTGCTCCAGGCATGCAACCAAATGTTCAAGTCAAAAGGATTGCCACGTCCTGAGTCACTGTGCCTCTAAGATGGGTTTCAGCCATAGGAAAAAACAGTGCTGTCAGTTTTCTCCTCCCCAGTGCTGTACAGTAAATCTCTGGCTCCCTCCCAACCACAGAGGGTGCATACATATATATTCAGGTAAACATGAAACACATTTCAACAACAAAATAAAAGCATAATTGTATAGATGATGTGTCATGAAGCTTCTCTAAGAAGATAACCTCAATATAACGGCATGTCATCTCCACTAAGGTTTTCTGTTGCATGGGTGGTATGTCTAGTGGGCCATTGGCGAGACCCACAGACGCAACCACATGCGTACTCACATTATCAACTATGAAACTTCTTCTTACAGTTCAAGCCATCTGGCATTAGTTATCATGTCTTTCCACAATCTTGTATTTCATGTGCTGTCAATCATTTCCAATACAGATGCTCTCCCATGCCACAATGCCAGGCTATCAAGCATCTTCGCTTTTGGACTTCTCCTACGCCTCTTGCTCTTCAACTAGCCTGCTGTTACAATGTTTATGAAACTAGTAACATTTATTAAGTACATTCATTAAAAAACTGAGACAGGATTCAAATTGATAACAATGTAGCTTCCAGAATAAGATAGCTTAAACAAAGTAAATTATAAACAATTGACATCATCAAAATTTCGTATTTTTATAGAAATGTACATACTACTACTACATATAATAATAGTACTTATGTAATACACAATGTAAATCAGCTTTACAATGCTACAATACATGCACAGACTATCAGATTATTGGGTAGGAATATGGAGAAATTACAGATAAGAGTCTACAAGACAGTTTCAATCATAAGATTTTTTTTTTCAAGATTAAATAATTCCATTTTTATTGAAATGAGCTTACACAATTTTATTACTATAACAAAAAACAACGATTTAAAAAAACTTAAACTGCAGAAAAACATTAAAAACTCTGAGATTGATTAACAATAAACCGCCGAAGACGGATGTGTTGGGCCATTGGCGCAAATAAAACGGCAACACAACGCATTTCCATTCTCTGGACTATATTCAACTGGAAATCTTGTAGGACCATTGTCCTGTTACAAGAGAAATCCAGCGGGAGTTTGAGAATGAACACTGAAGAAGAAGAAGAAGATTAACAATAAGCAATTTGACCACTTTAATAAAATATCTAGAGCTTTCACTGCATGTCTTTCTTTTCTTGTATACTGGTGTACATGTGAACAAGTATCTTATACATACGTACAAAGGTGTCTATAGGAGTTACTCCACTGCAAGACTAAACTTCAGATATAAGCATATTTCAGGTGATAGAAAGCAGAAAGAGAATTCACTGCATTGTTTATACCTTCTTCCACATTCATTCTGAAACTACTGCCAGTGAGAAGGATGTGTTCTAGAAAATATATATATATATAAGGTTTTCAAAGCTTTTGTTTCAACTCATCTGACCTTACTAGAATTTTGGGACAATTTTTCATACAAGATAGGGGTGGTCAAATCTCTTTGCTGTCTTATCGCAGCATAGCAGATCACAGAGTTACTATTTCTTAGTAGACAAGTAAGAATAAGTTGTAACAATAAATCGTTGCTTGTCATGCAGAGCATTTATTTTAAGTTACTGAAATAAATCCCTTATTTGTCATATATAATTTATTTCTATGTTATGTACTCAGTAGAAACTTGATTTACACTCCTCTATATGACATGTTCTTTGTAGAATGCTGCCGTAACTGCCACTGAATAAGCATCTCAGTTCCATGCAAGCTGCCCTACTTCTTTCACTGTCACATTCAAAAGGTCTTTGATATCCAGTCAGCATGGGTTTCTTGGCATTTGAATACATCTCAGTAGGTTGCCGATTTTGTTTTGTTATCATCCTTGATTGGCCATCAGCCCAATACGGTGACTCTACTATATATTAATAAGCCTTTAAAATCACTGTCGTTAATATGATCTCTGCATTTTCTACCAGTAGTTGTATCCTTGCACTGAGTAGTTACACATAGTTCAACTAGCTAGTCAAAATCATTTCTGGGAGGGTGAAGGGGGAGATTACATTGGCTGCCAGTCATCATGAGGTACTAACCCTTACACTCCTGTCCAACAGTTACCGGTAAATATTATTCAGTCTTCTGAGTGTTACATGAATTTATTGCCCAAGACATGCTGACATCCATGGAAATGAGTGAGCCAATAATCTTGTGTTAACAGAAATTGAAGCCTATGAATTCAGAATGGATAAGGGAGACAATGTGTAATCACTTGGCAAGTACCTTTTGTATGTAGACACTACTATAGATGATGCATCTAGGATAAAATTGGACAAATTTGGTGTTCAGTGTGGTATGAGTAAGACTCATTTAAGATCAGAATGAGGAATGTGCTTGATCAGCAAGCCTTGTTCAATAGCATGCATACACTGAAGATTTCTTTGTGGATACTGAGCACATATGTGTTTGCCTGGAGTGCAGTGATGTCAGTTCATTATCAATAAATAGTCAACAACAAAATAATTAAAAACCAATACCAATGAAATATTATGATGAAAAGTGTACTGTATAGTCATACATATTCAACTTGGTTCAGTTTCTACAATAATATTAGATAACAGTTTTGATATGCTAAATATAAATAATAAATAAAAACTTTTTTGAATAACACAAAAAACAAATGTCAAAAATATTTATTGGTGGGAAAACATTTGATTCATTAAGGAAATATAGGCCCCTAATAGTTGTATAAATCAAAATATAGGCCTACACACAAGCATATACAGCGTGTCCATTAAATCACTGTGCAGTGATGTGACACATATATGTACTAAATACACACAATTCATACAGCATACATAGTGTCACCGCCAAGGAAAGTGAATGCAGTGACTTTGCAGATATCCTGCATATAGACATATTTCATATATAAATGTGACTAATTACTTGTTTACATCAATTTAGATTTTAATATTGAGACTGCAGATAAATAACTAAATTTAATGAGTAAAAACAAGGTAAAAAATGAACTTAAAAAAAAAACCAGTCCATATCTCATGGGTTTTGATTCATCTGTTCAATTTGCAGTATTTATTAAACATAAAGTCAATAATAGAAGGAGATAGAGTACATCCATGTTTAAATCAGGAGTTGTGTTATGTGACAGGAGTTGTGTTATGTGACAGGAGTTGTGTTATGTGACAGGAGTTGTGTTATGTGACAGGAGTTGTGTTATGTGACAGGAGTTGTGTTATGTGACAGGAGTTGTGTTATGTGACAGGAGTTGTGTTATGTGACATGACTAGACTAAAAGTTATCATAGGTATCAACTAGTATGAATTTTCGATATTAATATGGATTTTGGACCCAAAAAACCCCTCAAAAAACTAATTTAAAAAAAAAAAATATTTAAATTTGTGAAAGGTAACTTGATGTTAAATATCCTAGTAACTATTACTAATGCTGATGTTTGTATCTCGCACGCTCATAATGAGGGGGCGTGGGGGGGATTTAGTGTGGCTTTTTGGGGGGATTTTTTTGGTGGTGCTAAATACGGCCATTTTTATTGAAATATGGAAACAAATTGCTAAAAATACAGGTTTATTAAAAAATAAACAAATTAATTAACAGCTATGAGTTATGTTACTTTGTTATGACTAGACTGAAAGTTATGATACTTGATATGACTAGATAATGTTATGACCAGATTAAACATTTGTTTAATGACTTATCTAAAATCTATGGTATTTGATATGACTAGATTAAAAGTTATGTTACTTTGAAATGAATATACTTAAAGTTATGTTTTATATGTGACCAGATTAAAATTTATGTTACTGTGATATGCCCAGATGTATGAGTTGTGTTATGTGATATAACCAGATGAAAAGTTGTTATTGGACATGATCAGATGGAAAATTATATTATTTGATATCTCTGAATGAAAAGTTATTCTTTTTTATATTTTTAGGGTCCTATATGATTAGATTAAAACTAAATCTACTTGATTTTACTAGATTAAAAGTTATATTATTTGTTATTGCTAGATTATAACTTCTTGATGTAATTAATCTGTAACTTCTGTTACTTGACATTACTGAGTTATAAATTCTATTAAAATTTCTAATATATGATTTTTACAGCTGAATTTGGAAAATATGTTGCTTCAAGTTGTGAGGTGAATTGGCATCAGCTTAATGGACCTGATTAAAATTTCAACTGCTACAATTTAATTTTGCCAATAGTTTCTTGAAGTTTCATCATATTTTTTACTTACCCTTGTTACTTGGTATGACTAAGTTAGTTTCTATAATTTGATATGCTTAAATTAGATGTTTTGTTTTACTCAATATGACTACCTTCAAATAATGTTACTTGATATGCCTAAGTCTGAAGTTGATATAACTAAGTTAGAAATAATGTTACTCTATATAACTAAGTTAGAAATAATGTTACTCTATATAACTATGTTAGAAGTCATGTTACTTGATATGGCTGAGTTCGAAGTAATATGACTAAGTTATAAGTAATGTTACTTGATATGACTAAGTTTGAAGTAATATGACTAAGTTATAAGTAATTGTACGTTATATGACTAAGAAGTGATGTTACTATACGTGCTATGACAGAGTTAAAGTATTATTACTTGATATGGCTAAGTTAGAAGTAATGTTACTTGATGTTATTATGTTAAGAGTAATGTAAATTGATATAACTAAGTCAAAGTAATGTTAATTGATATGACTAAGTTAAAGTAATGTTACTTGATATGACTAAGTTATGGTACTTGAAGTAATTAATCAGAGTTTTTGTTACAAGGTGAAGTGAAAAAGTAATGCACCACATTATATTTTCTATGTCAATAATTAAGCGCAAAACATGAAATTTTTCATTCCTGAAATGTGAAATGCTCTTATTATGTTTATGAAATTGCACTGAATTCAAACAATTTGTACAGCCGCACTTAACTGCGATAATGGCACCCCTTAACAACTTGTATTTCAAACAGCAAATTAATTATTATAGAATTTCTCATTGTAGAGAAAAAAACTGTTGCGAATATTCACAATTTTGTATGTGCTGTGTATGAAAATGTGCAGCCAATAGGAGCACCTTTAGTCGTTGGGCTCAGAGAATTAATGCATCAGCAAGTAAAAAGACAGAGCTGTTTGCTTGATCTGCCAAGCTCTTTATGTCCTGCCACAGTAATCAGGCCAGACATGCTGAAGTGTGCTAAAAGCATTTGCAGTAATAGGTGAATCACTATTAAATAATTGGCCTTGCTTCAGTCTGCAAGGGAAGTACAAATGAAATTATCAAATCTCTGGGATTTTCTAAGATTTGCGCAAGATAGGTTCCTTGGAGTCTCACAAATTTCAAGGGAGAGCAGTTGCTTTTGAACTGTTGGGGTATTTCAATGCTAATGTACAGAAATTTCCGTCCAAGATCATTATAAGTGACTTTTTCTATAATTTTATTGGCTGGAGATACAAATTATATGAAAGTGACCAATAGCTGTATCAGTCAAGATGAGTAATGCTGTTTGAGATCAGAGCACAAGATTATCCTAAAGAAGGACCTGATCCATCTTCAAGAATGGAAATTTCTATTGAGCAGTTAGCACTGTAAGTTCTAGTGGGCCAAGTTTATTCCTACATGAATTTCTATGAAAAAGCACAACTAACATTAAATGATTATTTATTTCTGACAAAATTTATTTGATAAATCAAAGACAAATTGAAATGATTATTTATTCCTACCTGTATTCTTTGAAAAAACAAAACTAACATTAGCAATTAAAATTATAACTACAGTTGATAATAACAATTAATCATGTCACATATTTTTGTTCACATAAAAAAACCAAAAAAAACATTGCTAATAGGCTATTTAGTAATTTATACATCTTTCTCCAAAAGTGAAAAACATGGCAATAATTAAACATCCAATTCCATTATGTGTTTAAAATGAAACAAAACTACAATTAAAATTTGTATTTATCCCTTTGTATGCTTCTTTCAATAAACCAAAACTTGAATTTCTATTTATCCAAATATGTGATTCATCCAATAAGTACAAATTTAAGCATCTAAATAGTATTTATTCCTTTACATACATCTTTAAAAAACATAACTAAAACAATGCTAAATTTATCTTATTTGAGATTTAATTTAAACACACATACAAGTAGACATGCATTAAACATAAAGAACTTAGCTTTTAACCTTCACTGAGCCGATATGATATCCAGCCGCCGAAAAACAAAATGGCCGCGCGCGCTGATGGCGGGCCGTCCTGCCCAGCGAGATTATCGTGAGATTTACACGTACCACAGTCCGTACACATAGCTGGGGACATGCGCAATCGAAGCCGGTACATCCCCCACTTCCGACATGATCGTTTTTGAGAATGGCTGGCTATTCGTAAAAGTTTAAGAGCAATTAATCTGACCACATCTGTACACCGGTACGATGCCATGATGATGGATCGGTTTTACAGACCTTTATTTCATCGTATTTCGAATAAAATAACATTGAATCGTGGATTGAATCATGGATTATTAGGTTATTTAGTTTCACAGCAGTGAATATACAGAATGCCGTGCTGGTTTGGGGACTTGTACGTTTGATATCGAATATTTTGAAGTGGCAGAAAAAATAACTCTAGGCCTAAGCTCAAAGAACGATTTTACTGCAAATCTACATGTTTTATACAGTTCCCCCGGCTATATTTTGATAATTTCGCAGTGAAAGAACATAAATACAACAGATTTACGTGATTTAGTTGACAGTGTTGCCAAGGAATTCGATATGTAAGGTAAGTTATTTTTTTTCCTTATTTTTTCCCTCTTTATTTGTTATAAAATATATGTTTTTTGTGAAAAACGTCTTTACCACTTTCTCATACGTCTGGTATCACACACACACGTACATAAATTACACCAATATATGCATAATTCAATTCTTTATTTATATGTGCAAATATTATTTAAATATCTCTAACAACCAAAAAATTATCACATTTTCAAAACAGTCACCATCAATAACGCAAATTTTCAAAAAAGAATCCGGTGGCAGGGAGACGTTTCGTATTTTTTAATCTGGCTTGCTAAAGGTTAAGATAAATGCATATGTCAGATCAACTAAAAATTCTAATATTTGGATGAAAAAATTATTACAGAGATTACATGTTAAATAGTAAAATCTCAAAGAAAGATGTTTATATTTTTCATGGTGTTTACATTTTTTGTAATATTTACATTTTAAGATGGAATTTAAAAATTTTAACCAATATTATTTTTAAATATATTTCTGAAAGACTGAGTAGATTTTCTATGAATGAAATATCTATCTATCTAATCTATCCTACTCCATCCTAATCTAATCCTAAATCTAAATCTAATATAACTCTAATCTATCCTAATATATCATATATTTCCATCTATCTATCTATTATATATCTAATCTATTGTTATTTCCACTTGTACTTGGTTAGTCGTTGGATCATTGTCATTGCAAAACTGGACATGTCCATAGTTGCTCCGATCTCTTCCTGAGTGTATCCGCCATTACACTTTTGCTTACAGTACCGGTACTCTGCTGGTTGACCATCATTCTTCTGCGCCCTCCAAAATTTTCACTTCTAGCAACACCACATTACAATCCCTGATCTTTAATCCTGGCCACTGAAAAGGAATCATCAACACACTAGTAGCACTCTCGCATGCTATATCACTTATGAAGTTCAAAGTGTCAGCTCTATACATTGCCCCATCGCCCTGTGCCACAATAGCGAATGACGCCAGTTGATCTGCTCTTTCATTGCCTCAAACATTCATATGTCCCAGCATGAAAATAAATGTCACTACTTTCAATCTTGCTTTTCTCAAGGCCTCAATCCACTGTTCACAAACAAGGCCCAGTTGTACCTTCTAATCATACTCATAGTCACTCAATATGCAGACCTCTGTTACCTTCTTTGTGCCTACGCACTCAAATGCCCTGGTCACTGTCATCATTTTTTTTTTTTTGTGTGTTGTTGTTGTGTTCGCTCCATTATAATCAGCACGGATATTTGTGTGATTTCCGTTGGGAGCGTAGTTACGTTGTGCCACTGTTATGCGCCTTGTAGATCCAGCATATCCAATTTCGGCATGCCTTGACAGTTCGGGTGGGCTACCCTAGCCTGTGACAGCCTTCTTATCTTTTGACTGGCAGCAAATGTGTAATAACTCTATGCCAAGACGACTTTTCCTTCACTTCTATCTTGCACGAGGTGTCCCGCCATCAGTGATATTGTCTCGTGTAATTAGACATATTTTGCCCGTGCCCATCGGGTCCTGAACCCTTTCTCATCCTCGAGCCTGGTTCAAGTATAGGAAGAACTTGATGGAAGAGTTGGGCCTGGACTCGTTCACCCTCTTAGCTGAACCAATGTCGTGAACCACTCGTCCGAGTCAGAGTTTTTACACATATTTAGGAGTGTCAGGGACTAGCATTTGTACTAGAACTGAACAGTGCTAAACATACCAGATCCTAGGACAGATGACAAGTATTTTCAAGAACAAAAATGTAAACATAGACACTTTGCATTATACAAGACTATTATTATTCCATCACTGTGCTACCAGTGCCAAACCTGGACAATGACAGCTCAAGACAAAAGAAGGTATAATACAAGAATCAGTGGACAAATCACGTGACAACATACCAACTTTTTAATTTCATATGCTATTGCACTATCTCAGAAACTTAAAAAGTCGTAACTTAAAATACAGATCTAGCAATTTGCGCGCAATGAACTGGCCATCCACCTCCCACTCAGTGTGCACCGCGCATGTCGAAAGATCAGGGGCTCTCACTGCGCAATGTGTAGAATATTGGATGCATCGGTATATGCATCTTTATCGGAATTTCATTCCATTTAATTATGTTAGCTATTTGTTCCGTAGAAACCTTTCCACTGATTCCTGTATTGTACCCAAAAGAAAAATAGTGACAGCAGAAATGACATGTCTAAAAAAAATACTTAGAGTGTCATTAATAGATAGAATTAGAAACGATAACATCAGGCAGATAACCAAAACAATACCAGTATTCGAACACATCAAAAGACAACAGATCAAGTGGTTTTCACATGCTTCCTGACTACCAACAGATAGCATGCCACAAATTGCCATGACACAGATGTAACGGCTATAAAGCCAGAGGCAGACCATCTATCTAAAAGATGGATCACAGAAATCAAAGAAGACACAGGAACAAGCTTACAAACAGCGTACAATAAGGCCATCTCCAGGGAATTCTTCCACCCCTATTGCTGCACAGCAAACAAGGGACACAGCGTATAGATAGATAGATAGCTGAATAGTGCTTGTCACCTTGGACTGCTGTGCCTGTGCTCATCGGGTATTGAACCTTTTCTCTCCACAAACATGATTCCGGTATAGGAAAACTCGACAGTAGAGTTGAGTCCGGGTTGGGATCACCGGTAACTAGAAGCTTGTCTCAAGCAAACAACACTTTAGTTTCCATTTCCTTCAGACATTTTCTTCTTCGCACATGCCGCTGCACTCTAGCGACGTGCTAACTTCTCAGTGTACTCATTGTGCTATTATTATTCTTATGGTGACTGATGCACCAATTCTTTATATTTCTAATAACATCTGCCTACTTCATAGCAATTGCATTGGCCGTCACTCCAATGCTTCTGCTGAACTGACTACCTTCATGTGTCGACAGTACTGCTGCATGTGTTGGTGCAGAGGTATCAAGGATATTGCCTATCTAATTGCAGTCAAACCTCTTTCCATCTGCTACCTCCACAATCACGGACACGATCCCCAAATGATTTAGCCAAAATCAGCACGAGCTGCTGTGTTTCTGTTTCCAGGGTGCACCAAGAGGAGGTACATTTGGAATCTTGGTTATCTGCTAACCCTGAGTCCGCCAAGAGCAGTGCATTTCCTATGCACCTCACCGCCATAATCTCCATGATAATTCTACTCATAGTCACAGCAAAGGCTCCACTGTCCTCCCTGATTGTTTTACCTGCACACTGAGCTGTGAAGGCCCAAGCACTTTGAACATGTCTAATCACAGATCCATTAGTGTATATAATCACATCTCCCTCTTCTGCATTCTCACTGACCAAAGCATATACCTCTTGTTCCACAGCCATAGGACACCATTCTCTGCATTCCTTGTTAAGTGTTATTACTACTCTCAAACAAATTTCAAAATCTGAGGGTAAACCTATCCACTCAAAACCTGCTACCACATCTTGCAATCTGCATTTGCTTTGTATAACATCCTCAGCACATCCCATCCATAACTTCCCTCTCTTAAGTATTAAGTGTGCTGTTAAGTATCATGGGGGAAAGTTGGAGATATCTGTCTTTGGTCATTTGGGTTGCCCTGGACATGATCAGTCACTTGTCTCTTTGATTGTCTCTACCCATCTAGTTCTTGGTCTTCCTCATGCCTTGTGGCCCGATCTTCTGCACTTTTGTATGCATGAAGGACTGAATTCATTAGTATCATTCTCATAATGTGACCAAACCACCTGGTTTGCTGTCTTTCAATGTAGTCTTGGTTTGAGATAGTCTTTATTTCTAACCTGATATCTTCATTTCTCGTCTGTCTCTTCTTGTGACATGTATAGCTTTCTTCAAAAAATCTCATTTCATATACTGTAATTTTTCTACCTAGTGTTTTTGTCAAGAAATATGTTTGACATTGGTAACACAGAGTAGTTTATTCCGAATTGCTATGAATAAAAATCATAAACTTTTGTTTGTTTAATTGCTACAATTAAAACTTTCTTTTATGCTATTGTCTGCAAAACAATATTAGAAACTGTTTCCATTTTCGTATTCGTGATGCATTGTGATGAAACTGAACAAAAAATGTTTAAAGTATTTAAATACATGACTGTAACAACATACATACACTATTACCACAACTTATGTTTTAAATATCCCTAATTGGTAGATATTAGGAAAGTGGAATAAGCTCTGTCTGTAGTGCACTAGCTTATTTATCGGTTCTGGATTTCATTCCTAGGATGACCACTCTCCAGTCAAATTAGCACTGCATATAGACAGCCTGCTCAAATATTTATAAGATAAACACAGTGAGAAAGAGGACTGGATCCTTTACCTTAAATGTAGGCGAGGTTTAGTACTGCAAGGTAGAAAACACTTCATATACCTACAACAGGGCATACTATGTTTAATGTACCTTAATGTTTTATATAGGCTATGTACAAATATACATTAATTAAAATCAGTCAGTGGAATCCTTCTATCCATATCCTTTTATAACAAGGATCCCTATTCAACAACACTTTTCAAAATCCTCAATTATATTTATTCTTTACTTTTTGTATTGTAGTTTTGTCTGTCTTTTTTCCCAATTTTCCAAGTTATTATAATGGAATTTTACTATATAGTTAGAGAGGGTGTATGAGTAGTTAGGCACTGTATGGACCATCAACGCTTTAGCCTAAAACAAATTCACAGCAACACTCTAGCTGAGATTATAATATATAAAAGCATGTAAAGCACATATTAACACTTGTATATGGCAGATCTACTGAAGAGATAGAATGGTAGTCATACTTTTCTGCTAGATCTATTGATAAGACAATTGAGTTACATTCGCAGTGGTCAGTATGTAAAATGTGACGTCACAGTGCATACACTAAGAGTTAAGATAGCACATTTGTAATAAGAACAAATTAAAACTTTTACATGTTTAAATACAATATCTAAATTTAATTAAAACATATAGTAATCTCAATAATCTTTGTAATCTCTGCTCGATGTCAATATAAAGAAGTATAGGCCTAGTTCTTTATATTATCAGAACATAATATATTTTTTTAAAACAGTCAAAATTTCACATCATTTCATATCAGTTGTTAGCTGTGCATTTTGTTTTATCTCTGCAGTGAGGAGGTATTTTCATCCCAATGCCTTGGCACTGCCCATTTTTATCATTCTATGAACATGAACATTGTCTCTTTCAGCCTTCTCTTCATGATTTTGTGGTGTATCCATAACAGTGAATGAAGGTCCAGTATGGTAATGCATTCCTGTCAATCCAGCAAGTATATAAGTGGCATCATCATCATCATCAAGTGTCATCTCTGCAATGAAGGTTGGCTGCAACAGATCTCCAACATCTCTTGTCTTGGTGGTGCACTCTATTAGACTGTAACCAGTCCATCTCGTGATGTTACCTCCCACTTGTATCTGTGCCTACCTCTTGCTCACGTCCCCTCGACTTTACCCTAAAGTAAGGTATTGAGCAAGGTTTCATATGAATGGAGTAAGAAGTTTGAAAATGTAGTTAGCTCTGTGACAGGCTACTTGTTCACCACTGTGTCAAACACACTGGGTAGTGAGTGACCCCAGAGTTGATTGCAGCCATTGAACACCTCATACAAGATTACTGTACCTTGTGCTACAGTATCACAAAGTGAATGCCACAGCATCGTGACTTTCAGGTTTGATTAAAAGGTTTAGCAGATGGTGCATGAGTGATTAGACCCAAGACCATAGAAAACTATTTTTACTACAACAATCCAAGCACGTTATGGGTGCTGGAGGACTTGTATTGAATGCAATGGTGACTATGTTAAAAAATGATACAGCTGTGTTGTACTACATATTCACCATAAAAACAATATTTAAAGTTTTTATTTGAAGATTTCTTGTAATATGATAGGTTCAAGGCCAGATATAATTGGTGCGTTTGAAGGGTTCAAATAACCTCTTCATGAAAATTGAACATCATAATTAATATTAACACACTAGTAAATCAGAGGATAAAACACCCCCACCAGCTGTTTTCTCCAAAATAAGATAATCGAAAATCCAACAAAAACTAAGTGAGTCAGTCAATCAATAAAATTCCTTGCCGAGTGGTGTAGGTGTCCATAACTCTCTGTCTCTTGTGTTGTTAATAAGTTCAGTTAGTGACTTTTTTTGTGTCACAGTGACAACCCATCCAGAAATTTCTCTCTTTGTCTTCCTCTGTCTCTTCTCCCCTTGATCTTTCCTGTGGTTACTAAATGTTCAAGTTTTACTTTTCTCATGACATACCCTAGAAATCTTGATTGTCTGTTTCTAATTTTTGCTATAATTTGTCATTTTACTCCAGCATCTCTGAGAACTTCTACATTAGTATTCTTGGCTGTCCATGGAATTTTCATTATTCTTCTTAAAAATCACATCTCATTTTCCTCTAGCTTACCTTGGGCACTTCTGTTTACTGTCCATTCTACACTTCCATAAAGAAGGATTGGCTCAATATAACATCCTAGCACTTAAACTGGTGTATGTATTGACATTACTCAATTGCATAGAATGTTTCTCATTTTTTGAAATGTTGATTTGGCCTGTGTTATCCTGTTCTCGATCTCATTGGAGCATCTGTCATCAGATGCTAAAATGGTGCCAAGATACTTGACTTTATTCACTTGATTTAATTTTGCATCATTGACAGTAATACTGCATGTTGGCGATGTGTATTTCTTTGAAAACCATTACTTCTGCTTTCTTCTCGTTTAGACCAAGGCCTTTGTTTTCACTTTATTGTACTACTGTGTCTAACAGGGCTTGAAGTTCTTGTTTACTCTCTGCAATCAGAACTGTATCATCAGCATATCTTAGATTATTCAGATTGTAACCTCCAACTGCTATTTCTGATATGCTTTCTATGTTTTGCATAATATCCTCTGTATACAGGGAGAAAATATCTGGTGACATTACACATCCTTGTCTGATGCCAATCTCTATCTTTTTGAATTCTCCTACATTAAAATGTGAAAAAATTCCTGATCAAAGTCGTTTCTACGGCTCTGATAGTTTTTATTTAAATACACAATATTTACTGAGATTTTATCTTGTTGACATTTAGTGGTTTAGAATTCAAAGTCATTACCGTAAGTCCAAATAAAGGAACATAATTCTGGAATCAAAGAGCTAAACAGTAATTAATACTCCCACTTCTCATAAGGTTTTCAAGTGTGAACTATGATCCCTCTGAAGATTAAGTTAGAGTGGTGTTAAAGATTGGAATGGTTTGTAAAGAGAAACATAATCAACACCACATCAATAATGTGGACTATGAGCCACTATACTTTAATGGATTTATCGAGGTGGAAATCATAGCACCTATGGACTTGTCAGGTGTTGCTGAGGACAACCTGTTCTCATGATACTCTCCATTGTTCTATTATTACACATTCAATATCAATTAATAACTGCATAATATTATTCAATGTACAATTACTGCATAATAGTATTCAATGTACAATCTAATAAAGTAGTTATTTTTTATCCCACTTTCTCCTCCCTCGCCATGTTTTTAATGTTGTTTTTTCCCCATTGTAGTATATGCTGAATAGTAAACAAGTAACATTATATATACAAAAATAATTTCACTTGATTTGATACTATGCTTAGTAGTAATTCACAACACTTGTGACTGAGCTTGCAGCTGACTGAAGAAATATCAGTCTTTAGCGAATTCTCCAGCAAGGATCAAAAGAAAACAAATTTAGAGTAGGCCCCTACCTAAAATTATTGTCCACAAGTTCACTTGAGAAGTGAAAAAATAATAAATATCTTTTTGGCAAATTCATATTTTGTGATAGTTATCAAAAATAAAATATTAGAATATTTGTAAAATTTATATGTGATAACTATCAGAAATGGTTATAACAGTAGATTCTCAGTAATCTGGCACATATCATATCAGGGTTGTGTTGAGCTACCAAAATTGCCAGATTGATACTCTACAGGGATCAGTGACCAGGTTTCCATGGAACATATAGCTAATATAATTAAACAGAACGAAATTTTGATAAAGACGCATATACTGATGCATCCAACATGCTACATGTTATGCGACAAGAGCCCACGATCACTCAATATGCACACTACACACTGTGTGGGGGGTGGATGGCCAGTGTGTTGCGTGAAAATCACTAGATTAGTATCCTTATATATCCTTTTAAATATCTGAAATCTGAATCACAGAAGCTCTGTACAATAACATATGAAATTAACAAGTTGGACTGTTGTCTCATGATTTGGTCACTGATTCCTGTATTGTTGGAAGGTTATTGAAAATATAATTCACTTAAATAACAAAAATTACACTGTACTTTTATTATAAAATTACAAATAAATCAAGAAAATAAACTAAACTTCAAATATGAACATAGAATATTATATATTTCAATACTTTACTAAAATAAAATTGTATAACGCATTCACAAATTTCCTAAAGATTAAAAAAACCAAACATTGTTTTGTTCTACTGAGATACACAGTGACATTTCTTCCCTGATACTAAATGCTCTCAAGAAGCCAACTTGGAATAGTTGGATTACTGGATGGGTCAGTTTTGTACACAGCCAGATTTTAGAGAACCTACTGTGTTTTATAAATATCATAAATAGTTCTTTACTGCTCATTTATTGAGCCTTAAATGATACAATGTTTTCTTTGTTCTTGCGTTTTGAAATCTTGAATATAGCTTTGATTTTACTTTCTTCCAAGATCATTGCACTTGTCTAGGAGGTAACAACATTTTAAAAGACTTGCCGTATGTGTATGTGTTCCAACACATTTGCTACTAGTAACAATATAAAGAATTCCATTAGGTTTCACTTTCCACCTTGTATTTTGTAGCTCCATCAGAACTGCTTTTCCAGAACTTAATTCTGGACCTGATCCGACTTGGACGATGCTGGGGAAAAAAAATTATACCACAATGATCAAGGAGTCATTTTATTTAATATGTAAGTATATATAGCCTATATATTAAGAGCTGGTATATATATATTAATAAACTTTTCATTATTTTTATATTACAAAGATGATGATGATGATGATGATGGATGGATGATTGATGTATGGATGGATGATTGATGATGATAGAACTACAACAGCACAAGTTTATCACTGTTCTCTATTCTGAGTGGTGAAGTTTACTGTCACTTCCACAGGTGTTTCTTTGGCATACTTTTGATGGGGAAGTTGTGTAAGACCCAGATGACTTTTTTACTTAATCTGGCTGTAGGGTGCAAAGGTACAAGCTTGGTTATTTTCTACTCTGGTTGGGATTTTATGATGACTTTCTTGAGATATGTTGCAGATAAAAGAGGGGATTCATTCTCTGAGGTTATTATGTGGAGATGTCTTACCTCCTTAGTTGCCTCTTACAACATGTAATGGAGATGGGAGTATTAGCTTACTATAATTTATTCCTGTTTCATGTCTTTGTAACAGAAAGGAGATTACAAATATGTACATTGGTGCACAAATAAAACTTTTGTTACTATTTTTCAGTTAAGGAGTTTAGGGACCCTTTTCATATGTTGTGTGATTAAAGGCTGCTTTGTTTTAATAGTCACCACAATATGTATTCGAAGAATTTTTTTACTCCAAGAGATAAAATTTAGTCCCAAACATGATTTAAACTTAGGACCTCATGGTTCTAAGACTAACATTAAGACGGATGTTCTAGCCTTTTTGGCCATGCACTCAACCATGCATAAATCTATCATTGTATTTTCTCTGCTTTTGCTGTTAGGTGTCAGCAGGATTGAATGACAATCTGTGTTTGGTCTGACACATTTGGTCATTTGATTTGCAGTAATATTGTGACATTTCAGAATGTTGGTAACTTCTACAATCCAATTTCTTTTTGTTATTCCTCTGTATCTTGCTGTTTCCATTTTCATGTTGTATGCTCTTTCCGCTGGCCAATAAGGGTTCATTCTCATTAAATGGCCAAACCATTTCAGTCTCTGTGTTGACAAAAGATGTTGTTCCAACTGTTCTTCTAATCTCTGCATTTCTCATATGATCTCTTCTTGTTCTGTTTGTTGATTTTCTTCGACATCACATTTCACACATAGTAAGCTTTCTCTCTTGTTCTTTTGTTACTATTCACGTCTGACATTGATACCACAATGTTGGTATGAAGATTGAATTTATTATCTGAAAGTTGGTTTCTATCGGGATAGATGTGTTATTTCAGAATTGGTGTAAGTTCATAATATATACATAGATGGCTTTTTAAAATTCTTGTCTGGAGCTCTCTGTCCATTCTTCCGTCGTCTGTAAAATTGCTCTCAAGATATTTTTAATTCCTGCACTTGTTTCAGTAACTGATCATTTATCTTTATGTTGATTGTATTGTGTTTTCTGTCCATTATCTGCTGGGTTATCTTCCCAGAGACATTACTTCTGTTTTTTTCTGTGTTGATCTTTGTGTTGTGATTGAGGCAGCTTTCGTTGAGTAAGTTTATGTGACCATGCAGCTCTTTACTTGAACTGTGGAGTAGGCACTGATTGGCACCAAAGAGTAGTTCAGTTAGGTCATTTAGATGATTAGCGCTTCTGGTGTTTTTATTGTTTTAATATTATCCATATAAATAATAAACAACAACAGTGATAATACACACTCCTGCCTACTCCTGTTATTACTGAAAAACCATTTTTTAAGCCCTGCACTTGTTCTAACTGAACAAATCCACAGGGGTTACCAGGCTCGATAGATTACGAAATGAAGACATCAGGGAAAGAATAGTTATAATACCTTGCACAGATTACATAGATAGGCAGCAGATCAAGAGGTTTGGCCACATTATGAGAATGCATCACCACAAGTTGCCCATACACGCATATAACCAAATGAGATCAGGGTACAAAGCCAGAGGAAGACTATGGAAAAGATGGATAGAAAACATCAGGGACATCCTGAACAGACACGGTCATAGCACAGCTGAGGCCACACATCTGGCTTTAAAACGCAAGCTCGAGCTTCAATCACCCCCTACACTTAACGGCAAGAGTGAATAACAAACTACCTGGGGAAAGACAATAGACTTGTTCTAACTGCACTTTCACTGTCTTTGTATATGGCTCTCACACAGTCTAACAGTGGTCTAATTTTGTTTCATTATTTTCTAGAATACTCTAGAGTAATTCTCTATTTATTTGGTCAAAAGCTTTCACTTGATTTCGATTACCTGCATTATGTTATCTGGGAGTGAGATTCGATTGCAGTTTTTGCTTCAACATGTTGACTGTGTCTTAACCAAAGTCAGCAGAGAAATATCAGCATTATGATAGCTTGTGATATTCCAGAACATCTACTCATACTGCTATATCAGGGACTCATTTCTAGTAAGGAGTATGTGTGTGTAACATTCATGGTTAGTGATACACAGATTGCCAGACATGATTCAGATTGAGGCAGTGTGTATCATCCTGGAATGTACCAAGAATGCACCCTGTGTGGCGATGAGATTTCTCCTTGATTTCCCTACAGTAGCTGACAGAATGAAGATGTGGCAATCTCATGCATATCTTGCACTCAATGCCGATACACTTCATCCATTACATTCAAATCTCAATAAGGTGAAAGACTCTGGACTCGAAAGGGGCAGATCATCATTGGGACAAAAATAAGCTATCCAATGGTCACACACAAACATGGCACTTCTAGAATTTTGCCAGCTTAGGCAGTCTTGTGGTTATTGTTTACCCCTGGGGGGGGGGGGAGGGGGGGGGGGGAAGCAACTGAAATTAATAGTGAAAGGCGTCTTCTCTGTTCAGTGACTTATACAAAAACTTTTTTCACACCTTTTCATTCCACAATGCAATTTGAAGACAAATCTAACAACCATGTAAAAGTTAACCAGTTCATTGACTAGACCTGAATTTACCAGTAGTGTAATGGCTGATGTCACTAGCCAGCCTTTGTCACTGAAATGGCACTGAATGCATGAATGAATCTAATATCAGGGAACACTCCCAAACTTGGTGTGTGTTTTATTAGGCTTGATATCCCAACAAAGGTCGCAGTGTATTAACCTTGTTTTTTTATGTGAGTACAGGTATGTTGCAAATGAAAAAAATGACCCTGTCATGCTAAAGTTTCTGATTTCCATTTAGCATTATTTCGCTTGTATCTTTATTCTTATAATAACTGATTTCCACGGTATTATTTTTTTTCCTACCTCAGCCTATACATAGGTTTTCGACTTTTGCCACATTTTGAATCTTAAAGTTATGTCCTCGGCTTATAAATGAATCAGCTTATAGTCAGAAATATATGGTAACAATTGATTAGAAGATGAGTTATTATTTGACAATTTAACAAACTAACAAATTATAATGCATATATTATAGGGCATTTGATATAATGTTATTGAGGTGGGTGAAAGAGGGGGGGGGTGTTTAATATTTTTTAAATGTGTTACTTTATCAGTTATTTTGTGGAAATTGTGGAATGGAGAGGGGAAACTAATATATTTCAAGTCATCTTATTGCAAGGGTTTGCTATTATTGGTTTGTGCAGTTAGATGATAACAGCACCCTATTATCAAGAAACCCCACAGGTTTAGAACACATGATTATGTAAGTTAAACATCATAGCAAGGAACAAAGTCTTTTCCTCGATGCAAAAAAAAGACAAAAATAAAGTATATCAACAGAAATGAACTAACACCTACAATAGTCATTGACAAAGAACAATTAGAAATGTCAGCAACTAGCACAGAACTAAGAGGCTTAGTATTGCCGGGGCAAAGCGCCACACTATTCACATTTTAGTGTATTCTGACAACTAGACTTAACTATGAGAGACCAAACTGTGATTAGTGAATATCTTATCCATCCATCTTACATTAGTGAGATTATTGAAAACATGGTTACATGTAAAAAGTAGAATGAGAATTTATCAACATAAGTAAAAACATCACTTTGCCCCATTTTCTTAGCGAAGTGACACAAGCAAAAATGTGATAGAAACCATTATAAAATTGAGAAAGATCGCCACTGTGACATGTCACGCACATTCGCAGTGTGTAAATGTGTGCTAAGAATAGATAGAATAAATAGACAGACCTAGTTTCATAACTTTAATCTGAAAAAAAAGTTCAGATAAAAAAATAGTTTGTAAGTTCTGCTTTTAAAGTTCTGCTAATAATATCAGCAATTAAACAGAAAACCATTTTGAAGAAAAAAATTATAGTTTTAAAAAAAAAGATAATAATGTGAATAAAATACATCACCTACCTCCATAAGCCACATGCCAGATTTAGATGTTGGGTGCTTGTATGCATAGTAAACCCAGCTTCCTGTGATTACCACCAGTATACAGGCAATCAGTACTATAAATACTATCACAGCTACAGGAAAGCTACCTTTTTTGTTGCACTTATCACCCTGCATATTTGAAAAATACAGATTTATTATAGAGCTTCTATAACTTCAAGTAGGAAAACACTACATAACATTATAGATATGGTAAAACATTCAGAGATAGACATATAAAAATGTATCAGTGTAACATCAATGCAAAAGATTGCAAATATTGTAGATCCACAATACAACAGTTTACAATATTTTATGTAACAAAATCCAAACTGTATGTCATTAACTTCTATGGATCTAACCAAGTATTACATATATAGATGTCACAACAATTTGTACAACAAGTGCAATGTAAAAAGTAATATAAAATAATTCTGCAGTAGAGCATTTCTCACAATTCAGAAAGTACACCTAATAGTAAAAGGTAAAGGTAGGTCCCATGGCATCTGCCGTCAAGGATGAAGATAACTTTATGTACTAAGCCGCAGCAACTATTAGGTGGGGTGGTCAGTTCCTTCCTTGCTGTTTTTACCTCCCCTAACTCATGCATCAGGTACTCATTTACAGCTGAGTCGACTGGAGGAATGGTCGTGTCAAGTGAGAAATCACAACCCGGATTTTTTTTGATTTTTTTTAATGTCCGGATGTGGTTTCGAACCCGGCACACTGTAACCAGATGATAGCAAGCAAGCTCACTATCCACTAGGCTACAGCGCTCCTCACACCTAATAGTAATACCCCAAAAAAAAAGAAAGGCATTAACTTTCATGAAGACTAAACTATACTAACAATCATTAAAAATGCATCAAAAACATGATTTTCTTTGATGCTTAAAATGTTCACGTCTACATATTATGAGATTTTTCAACCAAGAACATGTGCAAGTGATGAAGTTTGTGCAGTCATATTGCTATGTTGATATGACATTTCTTTCGTATTTCTCATACTTCATGTGCAAAACAGTAAATAAATAAATTCTGACTTGATTAAAAGTCAAAATTGATTGAAATTTGGCACATACATTAATAAAGTTTAGGCGAGTAATGGTTTTTATAAAAAGAGTATTTGTTGCTATTTTTTCATGCCTCGACTGACGTTACAAGAGGTTGGCAAGCCGCAGGTATACTTGTCAGTGAAATGATGACCAGATAAATTGTCAGACATTCTAATTATGACCGGCTCACTGTAGTAAAGCTTTCCTTAATGACTTCTATCTAACTGTTCTTTTAGTAGAAAGTGAACATGAACTACAAAGACTAATAGATCAAGTTAATAAATCAAGTAATTAATATGGACTAGATATAAATATCCAAATAACAAAAACCATGATAATAGCAAAGACACAGAAAAACAAGAGCTAAACATAAACATACATGGAGAGAAACTACAACAAGTGAAACATTATCAATATCTTGGACACATACCGTAGTCACAAATGATAGCAGATGTGAAACGGAAGTTAAAAGGAGAATAGGAATGGCTAAAAGTACCTTCAATGACATGAGGAAAATAGTAACATCTAAACAAATTACAAACAAGTTAAAAATGAGAATTATAAAATACTACATCTATTCTATATTAATGTATAGCTCAGAAACATGGACACTAAATAAACAATTAGAAGACAGAATTGATGCCTTTGAGATGTAGGTATATAGGAGAATAGGGAGAACATTATGGAAAGAGAAATAAACAAATAAAGAGGTGCTAAAAGCACTTAAAATGAAGAAAGAACTACTAAGAGAAATAAAGATCATCATCATCGAGTGACATATTCCTTCCAGAACATAGTCTGTCCTATGGATCTCTTGAATTCTCCGTGGTCTTGAGCAAGTTGCCCTGCATCTTCCAGTGACATGCGCAGGCATTCTTTAATGTCTTTTGTCCAACGGCGTCTTGGCCGGCCTTTGACCCTGTTGCCTTCTATAATCCCCTCCAGTAATACTCTCTCTATGTGGTCGTGTCTCTTAATATGACCGAAAAAAACTAGCTTTTTCTTTAATATGGTGTTCAGAAGCCAGCCTTCCTGGACGTTAATTGTTCGTAACACCTGGTTTGTTTTCTTCACTGTCCATGGTATTCTCAAAATAAAGATCAGGCAAATAATATATCTTTGACACATTAAAAGACATGACACCTTACTGAAGACCTTACTTGAGGGCAAAGTCAAAGGGAAGCGAGCAAGAGGTAGGCAGAGATACAAGTGGGAGAGTAATATCACATGATGGACAAGTTACAGTCTAGCAGAGTGCACCACCAAGACAAGAAACAGGGGATGTTGGAGATCCATTGCAGCCAACCTTCATTACGGAGATGGCACTTGATGATGATAACGACTTCTATCAACAGTTACTGATGAATGTGCCAGACCTGGTCAGCCTCATGTAACAACACTAGCTCAAGGTCATCATATTGTACTGAGGCATCTGCACAAATGCTTCCAAACAGCAGTAGTAGGTCGTAGTACTTTAATTAACGTAGACATCAGCAGTTGCATTAACTGTGGAAACTTGAAGGGGAGTACTAATAAGCCCCTGAGCTCGAGGTACTGGCTTATTAGTACTTCCCTTCATGTTTCCACAGTTAATGCAACTGCTGATGTCTACGTTAATTAAAGTACTACGACCTATTGTTATGCTTTTCTTCCACAATCACCAAGATGCTGGAATCTCTAAATACAAGAACACTATGCCTCACATTGCTAATGTAATTAGGAATTTCTTAGCCCACATCCTTTTCTTGTACTGAATTGGTCTTAAATTCTCCTGATATGAATCCGTGTCAACACTTACGGGATGAACAGAACAGAAGGGTTCGGCAGCATGACATCAACAATGTGAATCATCTCATAAAGCATGGAACACCATAGCCCAAACATTGTTCTAGACACTCTGCAATAGCATGAGATGCTGAAGCCAAACTTGTATTGATACTTCTGGAGGAGACTCACGATATTAATGATGATTTCTGGGAATCACACACAATGTTAATGACAGCTGTGACTTGATGACAATAAGTGAAAAAAAAATTGGTTGTTTACACCAACCGCTTACGATCCAGTTCTGAATTGTTTTATTTTTTATAATACTGCAGATTTTATTCACAAATGGTTCATAAATATGAGAAAAATAGTTTCAGTTAATTTAAATTCAAGTACCGGTAAATATAAGTAGGAATCCAGGGGAAATTTTTTTTTAATTCTTGAGACTAACGGGAATTGAACCAGTCTGTTCAACAGCACCAAATCGCCTAGCAACTATTGAACACGCATTCTTCCGTCTTGACTAACCGCATCTCAAATAAAAAGATGCGATTTCATCAAGCCATTCAAACCGTGCACACACATTTATTAACTAATACGGATATTATGTTATATGTTTGTTGTTACTGAGGATATTTCAAAAACCTGTATGGGATGTTTGTTGTTGTTGTAATAGTCCTTGTCTCGATTGGTCTATTCTGGTGACTTTGTGTGCATGGTTTAAATGGCTCAACGTAAAACTCAACGTTCAATGTAAAACTCAACTACCATGTGCTTCCAATTTTCGCCTGTTGGATTACAGTTTTGCTGCAGTTTTAATCTATTATTGATTATTCATCACTTGAATTATAATGTTTGTAAAAATAATCACAAATTTGACAGAAGAGAAGAAAGTATCTTAGGAATAAATGACTAAATACATCATACCTGTCAGTTGTACAGGCATTTTGCGTTTTATATAGAATATTCTTAAATTTAATTGAATTTGTTCACATTGACCTTTAGGATTTACTTGTAGTAAAGTACTCATTATACATAATTTAAAGTCAAAAGGTATAATTTGGGGGTTATACAACTTTTGTTGCTGCATGTTTTCATTTTAAGGAGTGAAGAGAAGCTTTTTTATAGAAAGTCAAAATAAATGCTACTTTGCCATACCAGTCATCACAACTGTAATGCAAAGATTTTGTATCACACCTCCGAAGGACAAAACTCCTGTCTCAATCATGGTTTGAACCAAAGACTTCATGATTATGAGACTGGCATTCTACCCATTCACCTACACTCTTCACTCAGGTGTTACAGATTATAATACATTATTAGGGGCTGAAATACAAAATAATCCATTTGGAAGTTGACAGGTATAAAAGAAATAAGAAAAGAAACAACAGTCATTACCATAGTTAACAAATAATACAACCATGCACTGAAAGTATTGAAGGAACACACAAAACATAAACCTTTATGAGAAAGTGTGGTAATCCAATATGAAATGGATAAAACATCTGTACCACATTCTGAACTGCAAACTTACCAGGCATGAGTCTTTGATGGGGTCCGTCTGCATAGGATCTGTAACATGTTTTGATGGAGGAGGCAGTGATGAACACAAATCTGCTTCTTTAGTGCGCTACAATTTTTAAAAAAAGACAATAAACTATACAACAAAGAATCAGGCCACTATATCAAGTGTGCTGGTGTGGTTCTTGTAAAAAAATATATTTCCTCACGCATTGTCCTCACTGTATATACCATCCTGTCATTTAACTCCTATCTCTGGCAAGCCTCTAAAACACACAACTTCTGAAGTAAATTGCTAAAACCTCTATTTCTATAGTTATTTCTAAATATGCTACAGCAGAGTAGGAACACCCCAGTGCAGATAAAGAGTTAATGACTATGATAAACCCTACGCATTTTTGTATAATTATTTTACTGTAAATAAATGAAAAAGGAACCTTTTGCAAACATTACTTATTCTAACCTTTCTTTTCAGAACCTGGCAATAATATCAAATGCAATATAGTGCCTGAATATTTTACATACCAGTACACGTCAACTCATTTTTTAATATTTTGTACATAATATTTTACATTACATTTTTACCTAACCATTTTAGTAGCCTCTTACAACATGCATGGCAGTTCACTGTAATGCAATTCTTTGCTCCCTCTGCAGGCCCTGGCAACACAGTAACAAAATTGTGTAGCCTATATCAAAACATGCACATTTGGTAATTTTATAAAGTCCACTTGTGCTACTGTACAAGTCCATAAATAAAAATGTACAGATAGTATCAAATGTATATTGTGAAAACAAAATGAGATATTTTTGTAGCAAGTGCACAAAATCTCAAGTATTGCATCTTACTTAGGGTTGTTCCACATTTATACTGTTTGATGTGCCATAATACGAAAACAAACTTGAGGTTTACAGGCAAAAAATGTTAATTATTTTCAGTGGTTTTCAACTCTACTTATTATTGTTTTCAGTTACCCATGGAACACAGGTCTGTAACTGTTGTTGTCAAACAATTTCAGTAAAGCACTGTCTTCATCTGTGTTCATAAAGTCCCAATTGATCTGGTCTCCTCTTCTACTGATCTTGACAAGTGTTTTCCAGTTTTCCAACCTGCAGCTTTCACTCTGAGCATCAGTCCAGTGCTTGTCATGATTCTATTTAGATGTGTCCTATTCACCTACATGTTCTATCTTTGTTTCTATCTCCACTGGAAACTGCTGTGATCTCTACCACAGGTTATTGTTTAATATGATCTCCAGCCAACTGGTGCAATGGAGATGATAGAGGAAATAATTGATAAATTTATATAATTTTATGTGATATTATGGGTTACATACCACAGGTTGTACCCAATTAACAATGGAAAAAACAAATTCTTTCTTGTTAATCACAACATCTTGTTATCAATGGAGGATCAATGCATGAGTAAATACTATTAGAAGTAAAATGCAGGATTAAAACAATACATTTTAACATGCAGGTTAAAGATAGAACAGAACTAACACAACAAAAAAGGGATAATTGCGTGCATTTACAAAACAAATCCCAAAATGTTTAGACAGCTTAGAAAAAGTTTAGATAATTACTCAAAATTATCCATTTATTTTATGTGAGAATGATCTTCTCCTGATAAAACTTGCTTGAACATGTTCCTTCATTATTAGGGCATTTCTTTCATAATTAAAGCACATTTTCTGCAAAAACATACTAGTGAATGCCTCATACCAATGTTTATAAACTCCTTGCATTGTTTTCTGTGATCAATGACATTATGTATCTAGAACAATATTGATTATGAATAGAGCAGTTTGCATTAGGTTGTTGAAGGTTCCCCACAACTTGTTATGCAGTCTGCACCAGTATTTCTATTATGAACAGTGAAAGAGGGACAGTCCTTTAATATGTGTTCAGGTGTATTATTTGTTGATATGGAGATGCAGGTCACAGATTCACTGATCCTAATTCCAAGTTTGTGAGCCTTTAGATGTCAGTGTCTCATTCTCCTCAGTTAAAATATCTTGACTTCTTCTCTTTTCAATTTGTTTATACTGTTTTGCTTAGTTCTTTCCACTGAAGTCACATCTGAAAATTTGAGGTGCATGAGACTTTATCATAAAGGCTAGTCTTCTTGAGATCTAACTAGAGCATGGCCCACCAATGTAACTAAACTCCTTGCATAAATAATGCATCGTTCTGTACACATTTACCATACAACAGTTCCTAAAAGTGTAGCTAAACGTGTTGCAGCAATAAGGAAATTCTTGTGCTCAAACTAACTGCAGTATGGGTCCTTACAAATTGAAAATTAGTGTTGTAGGTATTATTGTGTTGCATTTATTACTTTCCTATGTTGTATGTTTTATTACCTTGTTGTATTTCTTACTGTGCTATGTTGTAGGTTTTATTAAGGTCTTGTATTTTTTACTGTGCTATGTTGTAGGTTTTATTACTGAGTTATATTTCTTACACGTGATTACACGTGATCAACATGGCGGTGGACGACAGTGAAAATTTCTTCACCCGCTAACTTGCGAATGTTTAAGCAAGAAAATATTATCTGAAGCTGTTTTTCCTGTGCTATTGTGATATATTTCGCTGACATAATGGATGTTGTCAAGTTCGACTTACAATAGCGTGTTAACTTTTGTTTATGTGCAATTTGTGCGTGTGGTCTGTGAAATGACCCTGTTTGTTAGTGTGACACAATAGTTCGAAAGATGGCGACCGGCGATGATTTTCATTGTGCATTCCGGATAGATGGAGTTCGTTAGTTTTGGGAGGACAATTCATCTAAGAGAAGGCCACTCTAAAATCAAACTACTACTGCCTTGTAGGTCAGGATATTTAGTCAAAGGCTCGTGGAGAACACCATAAATAATCCAGTAGAAAGCCAGGGGAAACTACTACTGTAAATATCCCTAGATTACGTTATGTGTCGACACGACTTAGATAATATGCTAGTTCCAATAAGCAAGTCCATCAAATGCGAGTCAATCAAGATTGCAACCTGGAACATTCAGACACTGACAGACTTAGGAAAATTAGATAACATAAAGCAGGAAATGAGCAGAATGAATATCAACATACTAGGCCTATGTGAGATGAGACGGCTGGGAGCAGGTAGTATAGCATCAAAAGATCTTAGAATAATATATTCAGGAGGAGAACAACATAGGAACGGCGTCGGAGTAATATTGGACAAGCAGAGTGCGAGATCTGTTATAGGATTCTGGAATATATCAGACAGAGTGCTATTAGTAAAACTAAAGGGGCAGCCTATTAATATAAATATCATCCAAGTTTATACACCAACATCAGAGAGTACAGGAGAGGACATACAACAATTCTACAAGGACTTGAACTGAGCTATGAAACAATGCAAACAACACGAAGTAAATATTGTCATGGGCGATATGAATGCTAAGGTAGGAGACAGCCAAGACGAGGATGTTACTGGCAGATTTGGATTAGGCACTAGAAACGAAAGAGGTGAGGTCCTGGTAGACTGGGCCAGAAATAATAATATGGTGATAGGAAATACATTCTTTTCTCATCACCCAAGACGGCTATGGACATGGGAAAGTCCAGATAATAAGACACGCAATCAAATAGATTACATCATAATAAATAAAAGATTCCGAAATTCACTGAAGTCTGTTAAGACACGTCCAAGTGCTGATTGTAACAGTGATCGTGCTCCAATTGTGGGAAAGATTAATATTAGGTTAAAGAGATTAAAAACTACAAGGGCAGATAACAAACCTAATGTGAATATGCTGACAAAGAATACAGAATTACAAGAACAGTATAACATAACAATTCAAAATAGGTACAATGCAATAGAAAAAATAGAAACCATTGAAGAACAGTGGACGAACTTAAAAGAATCATTGCAGCAAACATCTAAAAAGATCCTGCCGCCTAAGAAACATCTCAATAAGAAAGACAGAAGATATTTTGAATATGATGAAGAAAAGAAGTCAGATGAAGAATAACATCGAAGAATACAACAAGATGAACAAAGAAATTAAACATAAGTGCACCAAGGCTAAAGAGGACTGGTTAAACGCAAAGTGCAGTGAAATAGAAAAACATTATCATAGAAATACAAGTGATACACATTTACAAATAAAGGAATTAACAGGCAGAGGGCAGGCTCACAAGACTGGGTGTCTGAAATCTAAGCAGGGACACATACTAATAGGAGAAAATGAAGTCATGTACAAATGGGAAGAATATATTAAAGAATTGTACGAAGATAACAGAAATGATATTAACTTAAATTATAACAATGAAGGTCCAAGTATTTTAAAAGCAGAAGTAAAGGAAGCCATACAACACTTAAAAAACAACAAATCATCGGGTCTAGACAAGATTACAAAAGAAGAATTAGAAGCCCTGGGAGATTATGGTCTTGAAATTATCACCAAAATGTTAAATGACATCTACAACAGTGGCTATATTCCATCGCATTTGCTACAATCAATTTTCATAGCCCTACCAAAGAAACCTGGTGCAGTAGATTGCGAAGACCACAGAACAATCAGCCTTATGAGTCAGATGACCAAGATTCTACTGCGCATAATAATGAGGCGTATAAGAGGAAAAATAAAACCAGAGATAGCAGACGAACAATGCGGATTCGTAGAAGGAAAAGGCACAAGAAATGCCCTATATATAGTAAGAACATTAATGGAGAGGGCCATAGAAGTACAGCAAGACCTTTATCTGTGTTTCATAGATTACAGCAAAGCATTTGACAAGGTGAAGCATTCAGAGATTATAAAATTGCTAGAAAGTCTTAACGTTGATGGGAAAGATCTAAGAATAGTAAAAAATATGTATTGGAAACAAACAGCTGCGATGAGAATTAACAACACTATAGGTAGATTTCAAAAGATAGAAATGGGTGTCAGGCAAGGTTGTGTAATGTCACCGGACCTTTTCTCCCTGTATACAGAATACATTATGCGAAATATAGAAGATATGTCCGGAATAAAAGTGGGAGGATACAATATAAATAACTTGAGATATGCTGATGACACAGTACTGATCGCAGGAAGCGAACAAGAACTGCAAGCCCTATTAGATAAAGTAGTGAAGGAAAGTGAAAACAAAGGCCTCAGTTTAAACAAGAAGAAAACACAAATAATGGTTGTATCAAAGAGACATACACCACCAAGATGCAACATAATAATTAATAACACAAAATTGGCACAAGTTGAAAAAGTGAAATATCTTGGCACCCTGTTAACATGAGAAGGAAGATGCTCAAGTGAGATAAAGAGCCAAACAGCACAAGCCAAAATCAGCATTCCAAAAAATGAGAACCATTTTTTGCAATGGAAGTCTATCAATGCAGACCCGAATTCGGGTGCTGAGATGTTATATCGAACCGATTCTTTTTTATGGATGTGAAGCATGGACTATAAACAAGAAAATTAAAAGTGAATTTGAGGCTACAGAAATGTGTTTTCATGAGAAGAATGATGAAAATACCATGGACAGCCAAGAAAACTAATGCAGAGGTTCTCTTGATGCTGGCGTAAAAAGATCAATCATATTAAACATTAGAGGCAGACAGTCAAGGTTTCTAGGGCATGGAAGAACACAGTAACACTTAATAACCACTGGAAAGATCAAAAGGAGAAGAGATAGAGGTCGACAAAGAGAAAAGTTACTAGATGGGCTTGTATCGTGGCACGGTAGAAGCTCACCAACCGAGCTTATTGACAACACAAGAGACAGTCGTGGAGAAACATGATCGCCTATGCCAGTCGGCATGGCACTTGATTGATTGATATTTCTTACTGTCTTATGTTGTAGGTTTTATTACAGCGTTGTACTTCTTACTGTTCTGTATTTTAGATTTTGTTACCATGTTATTTCTGACTTTTCTGTTGTTGTAGTTCTAACATCCCTGGTGCTGTAGTTCTGTTTGTTTCTGCCTATACATTAGCATCACCCATGAAGTTAAAATCTTAATTTTGTTTGTTCTATATCAAATATTAACATAAGGCATAGCTGATCACACAAAGCATAGGATAGCAACAATACACAACGAAACAATTGTCATGCTTAACAAAAAAATTAAACACATGAATATAAAGCTAACATATATAACAAGCATATCAAGTGCTTGGACAGATTACACCAATCTTCAAAAACAAATATGTAAATTTAAACACCAAAATGACATTGTTCAAGACGATTATTGTACCAACACTATGTTAACAATGTCAAGAGTGGACAATGACAGCAGAAGACAAAAGTAAACTCGTGACAACTGAAATGGCATGTTTCTGCAGAATCTTAGGAATATGGCTAAGAGACAGAATTAAGAATGATGACATTAAGAAAAAGCAGGTGCAACACTGATACTAGAATACATTAAGAGACAGCAGATCAAATTGTTTTCACATGTAAGTATACTGCCAGCAGACAGTATTCCCCAAAAATTGATGGTACAGATACAATGGCCATAGATCTAGGGGTGTATGTATATATATATATATTTTCCAAAAAATAACAATATATATATCGCATGCGAAGGCCATCTCCAGGGAGCTCTTCTACTAATGATGCCGCAAGGCAAAAAGAGATCAACATATAGACAGACATATAACATTTGTTATTATTGTTGTTCTAGTTCCAAAATACAAAATAAAGTAACCAGTGTAGAATTATAGATGGAAAAAAGGTGCTTTTTAGGGTGCTTTCCTCACGAATACCCAGACTACCTTTTAGAGGGATGTTCAGCAATGATATGAAGCAATTCCATTTTAAAACTAATTCACTACCTGTGTGTTGCTGGTGCCCAAAAGGAGGGGGGAGGGTAAAGAATAGCCATACTATTACCTACTACACATGTCATACAAGGTGACTAAGAAGGTTTTTGGGTGGAGTTAGTTATCCCATCCCATTGACCATCAAAATGAACCAGATGTCATGCTGGTCAGATGCATCAGGCTGAAAGGTGCTGATATCACAACCAAGCTGCAAAACATGACACAATGCATTCCATTGTTCAGACTATATCCTGCTAATCTGCAGGAGTTGAGAACAAATACAGAAGACAAAGAAGAAACTAACACTACTGATCTGATAGAAAAGCACTCCCTTACATATGCACCAGTCAGGTATGAATTTATGTGGCAACAGTCTGTGCACAGTTTAACAAATAGTGACCTACATTTCGCTCTACTTAACACCCCTACAAAGGTCACACCCATGTTATTTGAGTATTAGCAGGGTAAGGACTATTTTTAGTATCTTCTTAGAAGCTAGGAATCAAGTTATAATGCCTTAAGAGAAAACTAGATAGCCTACATTTTAAGAATTGTTTTATAACAATACTTTGTATTAAATAGAATTATTACAATAATAATAGAGAAATAATAGAAATATGCATGAACCAACAGTTTGACCAGCAATTAGAAAATGATGATGGGTATGTCTAAATAAAAATATAGGGCAGAAGAAAAAAGGTAGAGAGACAACAACAAAAATGCTTACAAGAGAAGCAAAAATAATGCGGATTAACTCGCTTGCCGAGATTCAGAAAAGAGTTCAAATTAGAGATGTATGGTGAGATAAACTGCAAGGTATATGTGACCACTTACAGCACTGAAGCAATGAAGATGAAGAAGCAGATTAAACAATATTTTTTTTAAATTGGTAGCGTATCTTATTCAGGACATAGCATTCAACCTAACATTTTTGGCTGTAGTGATTTTCTAGGCAATATAAGTATGTGTAGTAGTTTGCCATTGCTTTCTGAGCTGTCTGGATTATCAAATACCAGTGGCGGGGATTGAACTCAGTACCTTGGCCGTCACAGACGGGCTCTGTACCACTTCGCCACAGAGTTGGACAAAACAATATAAGATATAGAATATGATTCAGAAGTCATACCATGCTATCTTATATCATGTGCATTAGAATTTCAAATACCTTCAGCTGCCAAGAGTATGCAAACAATGCATGACTATAGAAAACTGATATGACTATACAATACAATAAAAAAATAGGATAAATAATAGGACTATACAAAACTGATGTGTCTTAGATTAACAATAATACTTTAATACAATAATAATTAATGTACTACATAGACGTTACCGTTCCTTCGGAGTTAACAAGACAGGCAGAGAGTGATCATACTGCATGGGCAACGTATGGTCTATTTATTTCAGCCTAGGCTTTGTGCTATGGAGAGGTCATTTTTCATGAACGGGAAAGATGAGGAACGGTATAAAGACAAAGGAGAAAGTAATAGCAGATAGTGCAAAGGTTACATATTTGAGAAGACAAACAATAGTACACAATGGCATAAGTGGTCCTGAGATTCCCTGTATATACTGTAGAAGACAGTAGCTTAAATTACTCTTATTGCCAAATCCACCACTTTATCATGGGTTGTCGCAAATACTCCCTCTTATAACAACAATAATACTATTGCTTCGGAAGATGGAAAGGTAGCAGCAGCAATTAATCTAATAGAACTTGAAAGGAAATAGAGATAAATCATAATAAAAACTAAAGTCCATACATACTGAGTTTTGACAACCTTCTCTGTCCCAGTGTTGACGATACCAGTCTAGACCATCTGAGCATCGACCAATAGTGTTGCACCATCGACAGTCAAATTTAACATCTGCATGACTTACACAGCTACCACAATCTGTGAGTCTATTACAGGCTGGTGGATGTATAATAGCACATGTTATCTGACTTCAAACATTGATTATCTTAATAAATATCAACTTAATTTTTCATTTGTCATTATTCTCAATTTTCTGTATTCACTTTCTTGATACCACCAAGTATTGAATGAATGAATGAATGAATGGTTTTTTTGCATCTTGCTGATGATAATTAAGCAAAAAAAAGAAACAAGCAAATGGGCATTTTCTCTCGGGAATGGAAGACTTTCTAATCAATCATGTCACAGCAACAGCAGATTTTTGTTTTCGTCTTCCTCTTTTATCTTCCATATCTTTTATCATATTGTCTTTAAACAATGTCACCCCCACACGCAGATTGTGGCTCCAGCACACTGAGTTTCATCCATGTCTTCCCAGTTTTTGGGGTCTATGGAGAAATATTTTATTGAGGATTTATATATGTCTTCTTACCTCCGCATTGTCTTGCCGAGAGCCCGCTGGCCATCATACAATTCTCAGAATAGTACTTGTTTTGGAATGCAGCAGTTTGACATTCTGCGGACGACCCAGCCATCACAACCTATGTCTACCAAGTGTTTTTATGGCAGATGGTAGCTGAGTGCAACACAACACTTTTATATTTGTGAATTTATAGTGCAATTTAATGTTTAAGATTTTGTGGAGATGTCTTAGGTGAAAGGTGTTTAAGTCTCCTCTCGTGTTTTGTGTAGCAGTCCATGTTTCAGACTCATAGTATAGTGTGCTCAGCAGGAATGTTTGATAAATCTGTAAATGTGTTTTCAACTTTAGCTTTTGGTTTTCTCAAGCATTTTTTGCCAGTCTGCCAAAAATGGTAGCCACTTTCCCTCTGCATGCTTTCATTTCATTATCTAGGGAAAGGGTAGACATAATTGTGGATCCTAGGTAGCAAATGTTTTCAACTTGTTTTATATTATTGCTGTTTAATTTGATGCTTTTTAGTACTGTAGATCCTTGACACATTACCACAGTTTTTTTGTGATGCTTACTGTCTTAGAGAACAACTCACAGGCCTAAGACATGTTGTTAAATTGAGACTGCAAGAAGGACTCACTGTGTGCCAGTAGTGCAGCATCATCAGAAAAAATAAATTCTCTGCTAAAAATGTTTGATGTTCTTGTCTTTGCTCTGAGACATGCTAAATTGAAGAGTGATCCATCATAGCAGTTGCAGATGAAGATATCACTAGCTGCATCCTTATGTCACAGCTCTCATGCGCACTCATAAACAAATACTTATAAATATGATCACAAGAAGACACAAGAAGTATCAAATAAATAAGAGTAAAAATAATTGCATAGGGCCTATACTCATTTATCAACTGATTAAACATATAGGTTTAAGCTGACCTCAAATGTGTGTGCCAAAATCAAGTCATTCTACACCTCAGAACAGGACAAAACAGACTCTGCAGTCACATGTATATAAAGTTCAAGATTAGCAATATAGCCATGTGAACTGACACCTCAAACTGCAGATGAGCATGTAGATTGGTTCAAGAATGTACTGAATATGAAAAGATGAGGCAAAAACATTGGACCAGAGAAACAATACCGGAATAAATATTATATGAATCTCTGTAGGAGTTACAAAACAGTCAAGTTTATAGAAGAAATAAAACTGCAGTTACAGGTACATTCCAGGTGAATGAAAAACAACATATTATCTTCAGGTGTTGTACTTACTGGCATAGACGATCATCACAACTCTTTATTTATAGTATTACGATCAATTTTGAATCTTTGCTATGCCCCAGTGGTAAACTATCTAACTTTTTCTTATGCTGTGTCCTCTAATCACTTTATCCTTCAATCATGCTGTAACTGCTCTAACCATTGTAACTATGTTCTCTATAACTCCTTGTATCATAGTCTGCTAAAAAAAAAAAAAGATAGGGGTTTTTCTTCTGATATTGTTCAGTTTTGACTCTTTCAGCATCTCCTCAACAGTTTTTTTAATCTGTCCATGGTATTATTAGCATTCCTCTATAGAAACACATTTTTTTGCCTATAATTCTATCCTGTTTATTTATTGTCTTAGACCCGCATCCATATTCTAGACATTTCTAACTAAACACAATGGTATGGAATAATTAAATATTTGCTATTTGTCTAAATGTAGAATGTTTTGAGAGCTGAGCAAGAGAGAGAGAAAGAGAGAGAGACTATTCATTATGAAACTTACTTGGAAGAGGAGTCAGAATAATAACTGATCCAGTGGTCACTGACGACATGCGGAGTGCAACCTTGTGATATTCAAAGATGGTTCTTCTTTTTATATCTCAAAGAGAAAACACAAATAATTGGTAATGAGTTGATTCTATAAGACAAACATACAATTCAATAGAGTAGATGTTCTACAGACATGTGATAATTATGGAGACATGAAACTGTTTGATAAATGATTCTACATACATAACATTGACTGTAAATATATGAAATAGTTCTAAATTATTATGATGTCAATGACTTGCGACCAAAAGGTAACTGGGACTAGATTAGGCCCTAGTCATTTTAGATCTACCATTAAGATGTTGTTATGGTTAAGCCGTTAAGCTTCAGTTATACCAGGTGTATTTTGCCTAGAAATTCTTAATGGATACATGAGATACAAAAGAAAGATTATAAGAATACCATGAAGAACGAAAAAGACAAATCAAGAAGTGATAAGAACATTAAGTGTTGAAGAGGTTATCTTAAACAATCTATAATAAGAAAGCTGAGATTTTTTGGCCATTTAAAGAGACATAACAGCATGAAAAAATTAATAATGAGATGTAAAGGTTGCTGGTAGCAGGGGGTAAGAGCCATATTAAGATGATGATGAATTAGAGATATCTCAGATTGATTGTTTAAATATGCCTCTAGCTGTGGCAGGTCAACTCGCTCAGAATTGTACGAAGCTCAGAAGATAGATAAAGAAGACTAAGTTCTGGATAGAATATATCTTCTGAAGAAATAAGAAATTGTTACCTGATGGAAGGACATGCATACTTTCTAGGGTTAGCTAACAATCAAAATCCGATTAGCAACTCCATGCAGGCTCATGCTATATAGACACAATAACCTGCTTTGATGGTGGCTTTGAAAGCAGACTCATCAGTATAGACATGAATCCATTGTTCTGGGTAGGTGTCTATTGTTTTCTGCTCTCTGTATTGCTTTCATAAGACTTACTGGATCAGAACATTTTATTATCCATGGCTAAGGTAATGTTGCAAGTCTAAAATGTCCTATGTGTCAATAACCACAGTAATACTGCAAGACTAAAATGTCCTATGTGTAAATGACTAAAGTAGTGTTGCATGTCTTAAATGTCCTATGCGCCAATGACTAAGGTAATGTTAATGTCAAGTATAAGCTTCAACCCAGTTATTCTCAACTTTTTTTCATTTATATCTCCCACTTTAGACAGTCTTTCTTCTATGTTTCCTTAGATGAAACAAGCAACTTTCACATTTCATGCATGTTGTAAGAGGTGATTATGGATGTTATGGAATGGAGTTGGCTGTCCCATTCCCATATACGGTCGTAGTGACTCAGAAGCCATGCTGAAGTCAGATTGGTCAGGACAAAAGGCGCAGAAATTGCAGAATGTTGTAAACAATGACACAATTGCAACCTGCTCTCCAGAATACACCCTGCTAATTTTCAGGACTTTAAAAACAAAGGAGGAAGAAGAGATAATAAAGTATTGCAATTTGTTGTTGTCTTTTGTCAATGTTCAAATGCTGATGAGTAATGCTACTATTGTCAGCACAATACCATTCTTAAAAAAGTGTATGACTTCTGAAGTTGACTTAGTGATCTATACAGTAAGTTAGAGACTGTTAGTAGAAGTTTTTTCCTGGCAGTTGAAAGGTAAAGGCAGTCAATAAGGAGGTGTTCCACTGTTTCATTGGGATGAATGCAGTGTCTAAAAGTGTACTGCCATTTATATCATACAGCATTGCCATTTAGAACTTGTTTCATAATGAAACAAAATATGATTCTTACAGTGGACATTACAAAATTGATTAAATTCACTGGCCCACTAAGCAGCACCTCATAGTTAATATGTTGGGAAGTAGTATAGCAAAAATATATATTGCAAAGATGATAAAGAAAATGAAAATACAAAAGTATTCACATACTATATTCCTTAATATAAGTATCATTGTAATAGGCATCAGAAACTCCAACCTTCACTGGATGTTCACTGGTAGAAATATTACTGACTGGGACAGGAACCTAAAGAAGATTAGTCAAATTAGTTCAAAAAATTTAACAAATGTGTCTTTTGTCCCAATGATGTCAGTTAATAGTTTATATAAACATAAATGCTGTCTAAGGCTATCAATATGTCCATACATTTTTCTTTAGTGATTGTATCTCTCTCAGATCATACCCAAAATAAGTTCTACCATACAATTTCCCATCAAAGCTTGTGGGGTTGAGCCATATCATTCTCCTTGGCTCTGCATAATGGAACCAATCCTGTAGTATATGTTCCTCCAATATATTCCTTGGGATGCAGAATTTTAGTGGAGCATATCTTTAATTTTGTAAACACATGCCATCTTATTTTGTTGTGACCAGTTAGGGCATGAATAACAATAGCCTAGACTCTTTTGGAAAGTTGGTTGTATTCTGTATGGTCTGTTTTCAACATTTCACTGTAGTGTTCTGCAATGATAGTTTTCACTTTCTCACTGGCAAAAAATGTAATCTTCTTGTTACCAACCCCTGTATCTTCTATACTTTTGTCTTTAAATAACTTTGGAAATGGCTGTCTACACTTTTTTGGTTCTCATATGTTGGATAGTTTAAAAACATTAAATTATTGTGTCTGAAGATTTTTGTAATAATTTCATACATAGGAACTGTGTAAAATGTAGATCATAGTGTGACCTCTGTGAAATATGAATACTATTGCTTGTTCTTTTGTGAAGTCTGATAGTTATTCCTAGTTCATCTATAAACAAAATATGGTAATAAGTCTTATACATTATTGTGTGTAGTACATTCATAATATATTTCAGTTATTTCTTTATCTGCCTTTGACAAATCTCCTAGTATCATCATTTGATCTTAAGGTAGCTGTAAACTGTCCTCTGTCAGTGTTTTGACCTCTTCATTTCCATGGAGGTTAGCAATGAAACATGGTAATGTTAAAAAACACAACTAATAAGATTTTCTAATAACTAACAATCAGGCTGACAGGGTGAATTTGTGAGACATAAAATGTTAGTGCTTCACTTGGCCTTCCACCCTACAAGGGCAGAAATATCTCTAATCCCCCAGATAGACAGACTTATGGCATAAACTTTATGGCTATGAATCCAAAATAGTAGGTCAGTGACAGGATTTATATGCTCGACTGCATGATCTGTTCCAATCAAGAAAACAAGCGCCACCAAACCTGGTACGTGTGTCAAGTAGCTCTGTGCCCCTTTTCCTGTTTTGGTAGATACCATAATCTTGTTAATTTCAAAGTTTGTTTTAATCCAGAGTACCAGAATGAATAGATAAGTCATTTATGTTTGTTTTGTTTTTAATTAGCCATTTGTGAAGAAAAATCATTGCCACTCTCACACCTGCTCTATTACATGTACACAAACAAAATTTACACCAAAATGTGCTGTATTAATTCCATTTTTACATGTAGGCCTACATAAATTATTTTAAAATCTATAAAACAAAAAAGTTATTGTGTTTTCCAAACTCCCACCAAAAATAATGCAAATTGTCACAACAGAATTTAATGTTTAGGAGAGAAATTGCAAAATTTTAATTCAGAGTGCTAAAGGTTAATCTGTTGTACCATTTACTATTGTACAAATATACACATATTTATTATGAATTGTTAAATGTTGAAAAATGTTTAAATACGCTTATCAGAATTATAGATACAGGCTGTATGAAAAGTTAAGTATATCTGCACTTCTGGTATAGTTTCTTATAATTTTTAACCTTATTGTCAGTACTATGTATATCCAGGATGCACATTACAACTAGCATGAGGCAGAGCCAGAAAGATTCTCACTCAGAGATGTTTATAATGGCCACAGACAAATAAAAATAATTTATTTGGTTCAATATAAGGAGAAGTACCTACATTCCAACTGTTTAATATTATGTACAATTTTATTCAGCTATTGTGAGGTCACTGAAATCAGATTTAACCTTCACCAAGCCTATATCAACCCCGGCCTCCGAAAAACAAAATGGTGGCGCGCGCTGTTGGCGACCCACCCCATCCAATGAGAATATGGTGAGATTTACACGTACCACGGCCCGCTTAGTTAATGGACATAGGTAGGGACATGCGCAATCGAAACATCTCCACGTTCGCCCTGTCCATTTGAAAAAATTCTGTGTACCAGCAAGACGTTGCAAACTGTAATTTCGTACCAACACCCAAACCTTCAATCATGGATGCGATTTATTTTGAATTCGTAATGGATGACGATTCCGATGAGGAAGAAACTGTGCCGCTTACTGATGCAGATATAGCTCCATTAGATAATGTGTGGTTAGATAGAGATAATATTAGTGACACTGATTCTGTGGGCAGCGTGGAAGAAGACATTTTGGAGGACCAGGTTGTTGAAAACTCAAGTGTCCCTTCGGGGTATAGCCATGATTGGCTTAGAAATTTCGATGAAATTGTTGGACCTATAGGCCTAGCTGATAACCTTAGTGAGGTAGACGTGTTTCGTCTGTTTTTTACAGATGATATTCTTAACATGTTGGTAACTGAAACTAATCGGTACTCTAAGCAGGTTAGTGAATCCAAGGGACAGGACGCCGGCTATGCATCTCGTGTGAAGTTGTGGAAGGAAGTCACAGCTGATGAGATGACAGCCTTTGTTGCTTTGGTCCTCTTGATGGGACTGACCAAACGTTCCTCCTATGAATTGTATTGGTCTAATGATGGTCTCATCGAGATGCCTGGGTTTAGGAATGTCATGAGTAGAAATAGGTTTTTAGGTATTCTTTCATTCCTGCACCTTGTAGACAACACAACAGCTGTTGCACGAGGGCAACCCGGTCACAGCAAGGCGTTCAAGATACAAGGGTTTGTTGACAAACTTATTCCTCTGTTCCAGCAATATTACGGCCTCTCCAAAGAAATCAGTATCGATGAAAGCATGATTGCTTTCAAGGGTAGGACTAGTCTTATGCAGTACATACCCATGAAACCCTCAAAGTGGGGTATAAAGTCTTGGGCACTGGCTGACTCGAAGACTAGTTATCTCTGGAACTGGAAGCTGTACCTTGGGAAGGAGGACATCTATAACAAAAAGAAGGGATTGGCTCACTGTGTTGTGAGTAATTTGTTGGCCACAATGCACAGTAAGGGCCATATTGTCTACATGGACAACTTCTTTTCCTCTCCAGCCCTTTTCAAGGAGCTTGCCGAGAACCAGATAGTCGCCTGCGGCACACAATTGAATCGCAAAGGGGTCCCCCATGCGTTGAAGGGTCTAAAACTCAAGGTTGGTGACCCACTTCGTACTGAAAGTGATAACAACATTCTCTACCTGTCATGGTACGACAAGAGGCAAGTAAATCTGATGACATCTGCACACGATGCGCAGACCTTCAATAGGAAGACCCGCTCCAAACGCCATGGTGGTAATGTGAGGGATGTGGTAAAACCATGCGCAATACAGGCCTATACCCGCCATATGGGAGGCGTTGATCGTGTTGACAAGCAGCTAACATATTATATGTTAGGCCACAGGTCCTGCAAGTGGTGGAAGAAAATTTTCTTTTACTTGTTGGAAGCTTGCTTTGTCAATTCAGCTGTCCTGTGGCGGGCTAAACATCCTGGCCGAGTCAAGGCGGAAAAATTTCGCTTGCAGATAATTCATGGGCTTCTTGAGGGTTGCTTCTATAGGCCTGCGTCTTCCAGTTCTGGAAGAAGAACAAGCCACCCACCGGATAGGATGACACTAGCACCAGCACACCACATTGCTATAAATCCTAAACGGTTGTCCAGTGGCAGACATTCATTTCCTGACTGTGTTGTCTGTTCAGATCGGTCAAAAAAGCGCCACCAGACTCAGTACGTGTGTGCAGCATGTCAGGTCACTCTGTGCCCATATCCCTGCTTCCATCGATACCACACATTGTTAAATTTGAAGACTGAGTGTTCATCTGAGCTTCACAGCAAGTAGGAGAACTGCACATCCAGTGGGTAAGTCATTTGTGTTTGTTGTTTTTATGTAATTTTAAAATATAAATTGTCTTCACCTCTTGCGCAAACCTCAGATAGGAACATTAAAAAAAAATTAATTACACACCCATTTGCAGTATTCAATTCTGCATTTAAATCTGTTGAAATTATTTTAAAAGCTCTAATAATAAAAATGGTACTGAGTTTTCCAAACACCCATGTCTTTTTTGCATGTCTTCTGTTTTTTCAAGAAAATGTCTTCACCTCTTGCGCAAACCTCGGATAGGATACATAAAAAAAACCCAATTACACACCCATTTACAGTATTCAATTCTGCATTTAAATCTGTTGAAATTATTTAAAAAGCTCTAATAACAAAAATGGTATTGAGTTTTCCAAAATCCATGTCTTGTTGTTTTTGTTGGTTTTTTGCGAAAAAAAGGTCTTCACCTCTTGCGCAAACCCCGGGCAGGTTACATAAAAGAAAAAAATACACATACATTTGCGGTATTCAATTCTGCATTTACATGCGAAAATTTTTTTTTATCTCAAATAATAAAAACATTATTGCGTTTCCGTAACACCAACCAGAAAAGATGAAAATTCTCAAAAAAGAATCCGGTGGCAGAAGATGTTTTGTATTTTTTAATCCGGCTTGCTAAAGGTTAAAAGTCACTAGGTCTGCTGCTGGATGCATTGATCTGAATACTACATACTGAGAGCCCCCACCCCCAGGGTCATCCAAGAGGGCTCTCAGTGCATAGCCAACAGATCGATGGATCCAGCAGCAGTACTAATGTCTGTAAAATACGTCTTTATTGATATTTTGTTGTTAAATAATGTAGGAATTTGTTTGCTAAAATGTAGGCACTTCTCCTTATATTGTACTTTTTTTATTTACATTGAAAATATTTTTTAAATGAAAAAAACTTGTTTCAAGTGTTTTTAACATCATGTGTTTGGTTGCTCCAATAATTATCATTAAGATACTTCTATTGCATCAACACAATGATCTATTACTGAATTCTTTAATTTAAATTCTTAAACTGTAAACTAAACCTACTACTAAGATAGAAACTTACAGATTTGTATGCAAACTTTATCGAACCATCTTTACTGAGAATTGCTTGAAAATGGAATTTGCCACCTGAAAAAAAATACCAGAAATATTGTCACTATACATTATCCAGCACAATTGACGTGCATGAAATATGCATATTCACCAAAATTCTAAATGTGCTCATTAATAAATACAATAAAATAAATAGACTTTAACCTTTAGCACCCTTTTAGCACTATCAGTCGCCGACGCATATCTTTAAATAGAATACTGCCAAAGACTATTTGTCACCTATTGCCATGCACTAATTTATCGGTAGAGAACCACACAATGTTAGGCTCATGTGAACACTGATTAATGCCATTATAAGCTATGACTATATCACATCCTTCATGTTCATTTCTTTCCCGCTTACGCTGTAAGATAGAGAAGTTGTGCTTAATTTTCACCATCTGACCGCTAGAACGAATCTGTTGATTGGACACCATTTTTCATAACATTTTTATGGATTTTTATTCCAATGAAGATGATTTCTTGGAAATTAAACTGTTTTCTTAAGAATATATTATTAACATCTTAGTTTCGCATAATAGACCAAGACATTGTTCTACATTATATACTTCTTCTCGAACCCCAGGAATTGTGAGCGAAATTGATCAAAGTAAACTGACTGTCTTTTCTTATTAACAGGATGTAGCTCAGATAACAGAACATGTTGCATTACAATTTACAGCTCGACTGTCATATCTGTGCCTTTCACATCCAACTTTATAACAGTCTTGGAATCACTTGGACACTCAATGGGTTCTTCATCCATCCCAACCTTTCTGAGTTATCTCTTACAACATACATAGTAGATTATATTGTTGCTACTCCTTACTTCCCTTTGGGTCCCAGCAACTCACAAGTGAAAGCAGTGTGACAAACTCTATTAATGGCAACAATTTTTGGGGCTACCTAAACATGATTATCACTTGCAGTGTGGAAATGCAACATGAATGTTAGACTTGTGTTGAACATGAGGTTGCTTTTGTCTACATCTTCTCTTCTGTTACTTGGCATATATGTTTCTCAGGAGAATACAAATTTCAACCCTAGTATAAAACAATTGAGGCCATGAGTTGTTGAAGACTTAAAGAGAAGCAATGAATAGCAACATTATAACCTACCTAGCATGTCAAAAGAAGAAACTGGGGTAGGTTAAAGTGGGTCGCTATCCTATCCCATAGAATGTCAGTGACTCAAACATTCCATGATAAAGTTGAATGTGTCAGATCAAAAGGAATATAGGTTATATTGCTATGTTGTTATTAAGCTGTAAACCATAACACATCTTCCATTTTCTGGACCATATCTTGCTAACCATCAAGAGTTTCATCATAAACACAGAAGAAGAATATATTAATCACTAGTCTCAGAGCTTTCATAGAATTCTTATAATCATTGTATACTATACTTACCTCACAAAAATATATGTTTTTCCCAATAAGAGCATGTTTGTACAATTTATACAAGATATAAAAATGGCTAAGAATTAACACTAAGATCAAAGCTCTAAAAATTTATGTATGAGCTACAAAAGACAATAAAATTTATTTAATAGACAAAATTACAGATACAGAAATATTTTAAGCAATTGACAGAAGATGAAGTAAAAGAAAAGGCATAAAAGCTTACTTGAAATTTGGTCTTTCAGCATTATATTCTTCCATTCCACAATGAATTTATTATCTGAAATGAAATAAATTCTGCATAATCTTCCATGTCAAGTAATCACTGTTTCAGAACACTGAATACCAAAACATTTTTAGTAATATGTTTCCTGTGGCTGGTAACTATGGAGTCTTTTTTTTCCATACAACTTCGCTAAATACATAACATTTCTGGACAAACATTATCACTAACCAAGAACTCATTTTTTTAAATTCAAAGAAACTAAGATAATATGAATATTCTGTTACCAAAATGACATAGAACTAGATTAAGTCCTAAGAAAGGACCTCAATACCAGTAGCAGAGCTATCATGATATTACCCCAAAATAAAGACAAAAAAGAAATGAACAAAAGTAAACTTTAAAAACGAGAAACTAATACGCCCTAAGAATCATAAAATAAGCATGAGATACCATGAAAAGAATAACTGCAATTGAACCAAATTTAATAATAGTTAAAGATAGTTTGTTGATGCTGAAAAGAAACTGTCAAGGCATATTTATCATTGATTGCTTTGCCTGTCTCCAATTATGTATGGAAGTACAGAATATATGACTAATAAATGAGGATAATAAATAGATTCACAGAGATCAAATAAAAATGGATCATAAATTACCGGTAGTAAAATTACAATCATTGATTTTTCTGAATTATTCCTGCAATACTAGCTCATGGTTTTCTTGTAAGGTTTTCTTGATTATGCAATTATGCACAGTTAAGTATTTTGATGTTGGTATTTAAAACAGAAATCCAGCAGACAAACAGATTGTCATTTTGTCTCCATAGAAGTAAAACATAAGACATGCTCATGGTTTCTATAACTCCTTGATTATACACAATACATCTATCTATCATATTCACTTGTGCCATTAAGCATTGTGAGGGAAGTTGGAATTCTCTGTCTTTGACCATTTGGGTCACATTGGCCATAGTCAGTCTGTGTCTCTTTAACACAATACAAATACAACCATATCTTTCTAATGTAATGTTTGATACTAAATTCCTTCAGTCATAGTATGACCGTCTCATGAATGGTTGTGTCATCATCCAACATGCTGTAACTAGTGTAACCTCTTTATACATCTGGAACACTCCACAATTAATATTGTTTATGCACACCTGACAGCCTGTCATTATCTTTCTTCTGCCATTGTCACAATGTGTGTCAAAGGCCATTAACACATTTGTTACGCATCATCTTTAAATTGATAAAGACACAATCTTTTTAGATGAATTGTCTTTAAATTGACAATCTTCTTCTTCTGTGTTTGCTCTCTGATAACCACTAACAAATAAATCATGTTGTACTGCTAGTTTCACAGTAAATTTTGCACCTCCATTTGCTCACTCTTTGGGCCGGACATCCAAGGCACAGCACATCTGTTTTCGTCATGCCTTTAATTCAGGTAAATAGCTTCCCTATCCTGTGACAGCCTGCCTATTTGTTGACAGGCGGCGGGTGTGTAATGACTCTTCCCTGGGACGATTGTCGTTCATGTCTATCTTGCACAAGGCATTTGGCAGACAGTGAACTTGTTTCATGTAATTAGACGTTTTTTGCCTATGCCCATCAGGTACTGAAACCTTTCCTCATCTACAAACCTGATTCTGGTTTAGGAAGAACTCAACAGAAGATTTGGACCCAGACTCTTTTGCCTTCTTGGCTGAGGTGTCATTCACTGACATCATGAACCCCTCGTCCAAGTGTTGGGAAGAAATATATAAAGGCATCTGTCCTTACTACATACCGGTATATATTTCTGATAGACTATTTCAGGCTGTAATATATTTCGAAGTGACTATCATAATTGGAGGATTTATTCACTTACCAGCATGGTAGGTGGGTTTAATTGAAGAGTCTTATTAAAGATAAAAAACTAATCAGTTAAAAATGTATGAAACAAAGTTGAAATTGGTAGAAGATACTCTATTGGTGGAGTAGAATAAGTATTCTTGTCTTCAAGTATCAAATCAACATACTTTCACTCTGCTGGTATATGCTTGATTCATTACTTAATGAAGGATCAAAGTTGGCCATCAGTGGAGCAATGTACTGTGTAGCTGTCAGCCACTGATGAAGGAATGGGCTCATATAGATAAAACCTGAAATAGATAATAAGCGTACTCAATGACTTACTGAAAATCACACTCTAAATTCAACTTTTTGATAATGTAATGTGTTGTATGTCTTATTAACAATATTGATTTGTATTATTCTTTTATGTGAAGTGTTCTTCCCAGAACATTGTTCTCAATGCCATTCTGTAAGCCACCCACTTCTATGCAGCTGTTCTGCTTCCTGCTGTGTCAAATTTAGAAGGTTCCTAATTAACTAATATCTTGTGTCCATTGATATTTTAGTAAGTCCTTTTTTTTCTTTTTATGAAAATTCTTCTTCTTCAGCATTCATTCTCAAACTCCCACTGGATCTCTCTTGTAGCAGGACAATGGTCCAACTAGATTTCCAGCCGGATATAGTCCAGAAAATGGAAATGTGTTTTGTCGACATTTTATTTGCGCCAATGGTCCGACACATCCATCTTCAGCTGAGGAAATTGTTCTTCCAGAATTAGTCTTTCTTACTATGTCTTTTTATGAGGAGACTAACATCTAAACAATTTACAAACAAGCTAGAAATAAGAACTATTAAATGCTACATCTATTCTATATTAATGTATGGCTCAGAAACATAGAAAATAAACAAACAATTAAAAGACAGAATTGATGCAAGAATTGGATATATAGAATAATAGGTAGAACATCATGGAAACAGAAGAAAATAAAGAGGTTCTAACAGCACTTACTATGAAGAAAGAATTATTAAAGGAAATAAAGATCAGGCAAATAAAATGTAATGGACACATTTATAGACAAAACACCTTACTGGAGACCTTACTTCAGGGTAAAATTGAGGAAATGTGAGCAAGAGATAGGAAGAGATACAAGTGGAAGAGTAACATCACACCATAGACAAGTTACAGTCTAACAGAGTGCACCACCAAACAAATTAGGGGATGTTGGAGGTTTGTTGCAGCCAACCTTTGTTGCGGAGACGGCACTTGCTGATGATGATTATGTCCTTTTACTTTTGTCTAAAATAATGTGATCTCAAATCCTTTAATGTTTTCAGAAACATATCCTCAATGGTCAAGGTACCAGATTCAAACCCCAATGGAGGCCACTGTGCATCAATCCATCAGAAACAAATAGAAATTTCCTGAATATATTTATATTGCAAAGAAAAGAACTACAGCCAAAAATTATCTTCAACCATGTTCTGGTCTTTGCAAATGTCTACATTAGATCACCATTCATCCACCAAATCTATTCAAATGGTTTTATGTCAAATTCTGATACTTTCTTTTCCAATGTGGATATCATCGTCCACATTTCACAACCATGTGTCACCAAAAATATTATTCTGTCATATCTTATAAAATTCTCAATACAAAACAATATGTAAATAGACAATCTAAAAAATACACAGCACAAAAGATATTAAACCTCAACAAATGGACATTCTATAAAACTGAAATAATCTACAAATTTTTTTTCATAAATATGCTTTTATTAGCATCAAAATCCTTTTATATTACTACACAACCATATTATAAATTAAAAATGACACTTGCAATCCTTAATAAGGTTAGGGATAACACCTATGATAGTGTATTATTGCTATGTTATGTTATGTTCCTCCAGGGCCATAGGTGGTGCATAGGGCAGAAACCATAGCTTCCATTTCTGTCTTTGTGTTGCCAGGTCTTTCAATTCTTGTGTTTTGTTTAGGTTCATTGACATGCCTTCTCTATTTATGGTTCTTCATAGAGTTGCTCTAGGTCTCCCTCTTCTTCTTACTCCGGGTAGCACCCAATATAGTGACTGCTGGGGAATTTTTAGGCTGTTCATTCTGAGAACATGGCCGATGTAAGTCCAACGCTTTTGTCTTTACCTACTAGTTTTAGCTATAGTCTGTCGTGTCTCATTGAAGTGATATATAAACCTGTGTTTTACGTAAGTATAATTGTTGTTACATTTCACGCAGTTACCTTGTATGCTTTGTCTAAGGAAGGAAGATATATAGGTTTGTTTGCAATCCTCTCTTATAGTAATGTTAGATTTTAAAGTCACTCCACTTAACATTCAGAATGATATGTAGGCATTTGTTTTCAAAGGAGTCTAGTCTCTTATCTGTGGCTTTTGTGGCTTTCCAACTTTCACATTCATATGATAGAATAGGGATGATGTTGGAGTTAAACAACCTGAGTTTTGTGGTGTTTCTAAGTGTGTTTGACGTCCAGATGTTATGTAATTTATTGAGAGTGTATTATTGTCACTGAATAATTAGTTTCGGATGGCTGGAGCAGTGTTATTGTGTTCACAGAAGAAAAATTGATAGAGAAATTGAGATGAGGTGTCAAAAAGCAAACGCTGTAGCATACCAACTATCACCACTGCTTAAAAACCCAGCAATCAACATGACAACCAAATGACATATAATAAAGACCATCTCAATTCCAACGTTATGTTACCAGTGCCAGACATGGCTCCTGATAAAACACTCTTGAGAAAAATTACAACATGCAAGATGAAATTCCTGAGAAAGGCTATAAACATCACCAGAAGAGATTGAATGAGAAATTAAGATGTCAGATAGTGAAGACCATATCATGCAAACAATATATAGAAAGACAGCAGATCAACTGGTTTGGACACCTTATGTGAATGAAACCATCACAACTAGCCATCCAGGCGTACAACAGCAGAAAGAACGGCTACAAGGAAAAAAGAAGACCAAGAACAAAATGGTAAGATTCAATCAGAGATTGTTAAGAACCATGTCCTGACCATGGCAAGCACAACAAAGATGGCTAAAGACAAAACAAACTTCAACTCCCCACAACACCTGATGGCAGTTGTGGAAAAAATAATAGGTAGATTGAGTGTCGCAGAACGATTAGTAATGTTTTTGCTACTGCAGCACTCTCCACCATGTTGGATATCTTCTGAGAAGTGGTTATTATTTATACTGAATAAGGATACTATAAAAGAAAGTTATCTAAGCAAGTATTGAGGCAATAAATGAAGAATAATGAATTTAAATTGCATGAAAGACACTGAGAGAAAAGTGTCTTATATAAGATAACATATATGAAAACTCACTTCCTGCAGCTAATTGTAACATTGGTGACTTTATCCCCATAGAAATAGAAATCAAGCTTCAGACAATGAGAGGAAAGTGTCTTACAGGTGATAAAGGAAATAGTAGGTCCTATGGCAGGTGTCTTACAGGTGATGACCCATGGCTAAACCAGAGGTGGGCAACTATTTTTGGTCAGTCAGCAGGATTAAGTTTTTTTAATGGTTCATAAAACTTTTCTTTTAGTCCTTAAGTTTCAAGCAGTGTATTTTTAGCTCTGAGGCCAGCATACGAAGTACCAGTACCTTTATATTAGGCTAGCATGTCATAAAAAATGGTTTTGTGGGCCACATTTTTTCAGTGAGAAGAGAATGGATTATGAGATTAAGCTTACCTCCTGTAGCTACTGTAACATTGTTGACTTTATGCCCATAGAAATAGAAATCAAACTTGAGATTGATCACCTGCAACAAGAAATATGAAATATCAACAAGTTAGAGAGTTGAAGAACTGATAAAATAAATTAGAGTTAGAAAACAAAATCAGAACAAAAGATATGATATATTTGACAGATACCTCTATATCTACTTGTTCTCCAGTCACTTGTTTCATCAGCATCATCAAACCCATTACCTTCCAGGATCATAGGGGTGCCACTCTGAAAATATCAACACACAAATTCCGCCATGCTGCCCTGTTCTCAGTTCCTTGTTTAAGTGTGAAGAATCTGAATCCTGTCCGGTCTTTAATATTATCAATCTACACTTTATTTTTTAGCACCTCTTCTTCTTCTACCCTCAACTCTTCCCTCTAGGATAGTTTTGGAAAGGGAACTGTTCCTCATCATGTGGCAAAAACCATATAAGATTGTGACATTTCACTATAGGGATAAGATGTTATTGTTGACCTCATCATCATCATCAAGTGCCGTCTCCACAACGAAGGTTGGCTGCAACGTATCTCCAACATCTCCTGTCTCTTGTCTTGGTGGTGCACTCTGCTAGACTGTAACCTGTCCATCGTGTAATGTTACTCTCCCACTTGTATCTCTGCCTACCTCTTGCTCGCTTCCCTTTGACTTTACCCTCAAGTAAGGTCTTCAATAAGGTGTCATGTCTTTTAATGTGTTCAAAGTATTTTATTTGCCTGATCTTTATTTCTCTTAGTAGTTCTTTCTTCATATTAAGTGTCTTTAGCACCTCTTTATTTGTTTTCTTCTCTTTCCATGATGTTCTCCCTATTCTTCTATATACCCACATCTCAAAGGCATCAATTTTGTCTTCTAATAGTTGACCTACAAAAGCATTTATTTCGTTTCTCACATATGTGTTCATTTTATGTTCAGTATAATAGATGCACAACATTTGTTTTCAAAAGCCTGAATTTTCCTCTCTATTCTCACTGTAATTGTGTAACTCTCATCCATACAAAAGAATAGATATTATTAGAGATTTATATAGGTCTATCTTTATGTACTTATTCCACTCTTCCCTACAGTATTTAATCTTGTCATTGCAGTCAAGACTATTTAAAGCCTAATCTTTTTTATGTGTTAGTGCTTCATTGCTGCTCATATAAGATTATAGGTATTTAAAGGTGTCAACTTCCTACAGATTCTGTCCATTCACCCAGTTGTCAACGGGAGTCATGTTGTTATCTCTGTTTGCCATTATCTATTTTCTCAATGTTTATTTTCATACCATAAGATTTGCTAGTTTTATCAAGTTTAAAAGTAAATTTGTGAAGTTTTTTTCTTTCTAACAGCCATAAGATCAATTGTCTATTGTCTATTATCTATCCCCAGGTGGTTTGTGATCCACTCTTGCCATTAAGCGTAGTGGTGATTGGAGCTCGAGCTTGCATTCTATCGCCAGATGTGTGGCCTTGGCTGTGCTATGACTGTGTCTGTACAGGATGTCCCTGACTTTTTCTATCCATCTTTTCTGTGGTCTTCCTCTGTCTTTGTACCTTGATCTCATTTGGTTGTATACCTGTATATATACCCCTCCCAAAAAAAGGCGACCTTCAGATTTGCTCTAACTACCGAACTATAGCCCTTATAAGTCAAGCAAGTAAAATAATGTTAAACATCATAATGCAAAGAATCAAACAGAAATTAGAGATGGAGATAAACGAAACACAGGCTGGTTTCAGATCGGGCAGAGGAACAAGAGATCACATTCTTAACATGAGATTGATCATAGAAAAGGAAGATATTGGCAATGGCATATTGCAAAATAACACGGCTGAAAAACATATGGAAAAACAACAAAATAGAAACGAAAGTGCTAATGTTACAAACTTTTATTTTTCCGGTTGCAACATACGGCTGTGAAACCTGGACTCTAAGTAAAACAGCGGCAAAGAGGATCAGCACCTTCGAGCTGAAATGCTACAGGAAGATACTTAGAATATCATGGAAGGATAAAATCAGAAACTCAGATATTATAAACACACTGAACATTCCAGAATGTTGGTTACTAAAAACAATAACAAAAAGAAAACTACGCCTGTTTGGTCATATAAAGAGACATAACTGTTTAGAAAGACAAATAATGGAGGGAAGAGTACCTGGGAAGAGGAGAAGGGGCAGACCAAGAAGACGATGGACTGACAACATTAAAGATAACATGAATACATCGCTAGAAAATACAAGCCACATCGCCTAAGACAGAGAGAGGTTCAGAGAGTTCATTGGGAAGACAACGTTCTGGAAGGAATACGTCACATGACACCTGTATAGGCAACTTGTGGTGATGGATTCTCAAAAATGTGGCCAAACCAATTGATCTGCTGCCTTTCTATGTAATCTGTACAAGATATTATACCTATTCTTTCTCTGATATATTCATTTCGCAATCTATCAAGCCTGGTGACCCCGGAAGCTTTCCTCAAGCATTTCATCTCACATGTCACTATCTTTCTGTAATGTGAAGATGAGAGAGACCAGGTTTGGCACTGGTAACACAGTGTTGGTAGGAATATACTCAATAAGATCAATATCATCTGAAAATTGTCGGTTGCACAGAGGGCAGATACCAATTGAAATTGTTGTTTGATGGTTCTGCAGTGACTCTTGCAAGATGTGTTTCAAGAATATGAGTAGCACTAGTGATAATATGCGTCCATATCAAAACCCTGCAGTTGTTGTGAAAAAGGTTTCAATATCACAACTAATTAAAACAGCACCAATTGCTTCTTTGTATAGTGCTTCAATTATTTCTATTATATTTCTGTCAAAGTTAACATTTTTTATAATTTTCCATAAACCTTCTTGCCCATACTTGATTAAGTGCCTTAGTGAAATTGAAAAAGTTATAATAGATTAATGCTGATGTTGCGGGTGTTTCTAAATAATTATTCTAATGTTGAAAATGTGTTCTATAGAGCTTTTGTTTACAAAATCCTGCTTGTTCTTCAGAAAGTATTAATTTGTTTAACAATATCCTTAGCAGCACTTTACTTGAATGAATGATTAGACTAATAGTTCCATAGGTTTTGCACAATTTTAAATTCCCTCTCTTTGGTAGGGGTATAACCAGTGATTGTGTCCAATCTATAGGTCACCTTTTTTGTTTTCCATATGTGCTGGCAAACTGTTCTCATAACATTTATTATTTCTATGTCTCTGGTGTTTCAGGAGTTCTGCACAAATATGATCTATTCCTGGTGCCTTTCCACTTTTTAATGATTGTTTAGCATCTTAAACTTCTTTCAAGATTTCATAATGACCTAATTCTCTTGAGGCACATAAGTTGTCAAGTATTTATTTCACAGTCTTGAGTTGCTGTACAGTTGTATAATTCTTTACAATATTCAGTCCATCTATTTGTGGCTTTTTATTTAGCATTTTGCAATTTTTATCTTCTATAATAAATATCTTAGCTTTCTGTGGTTGTGTTATTTTCTTTTAATACGACATATGCCTCCTTGTTGTTGTCATGTCGTATGGCTGTATTGATGGTCCACATTATTAATTAAACAATTTACTTTTGCTTATTTCATTTTGCATCTTACATTTTTGTTCACTTTACTATATTGAGCTTTAGAGACTAAACTTTATTTCTTGTCCTTCTTAACTTCCTTCTGGTATCACATAATTATAGTATGTCAATTGTTATTCATGGCTTGTTGGGTCTGTTTTTTACCAAGTATTTCTGCCTCTGTTCATGCTTTTTGTCATTGTATCAATATCATCTTGAATTAAATTTAATGTTACAAATTTACCACCAAGTATGGCCAGAATTATTTCAGCGACTTCTGGGCCTTTATCTGGAGTACAAGTAATTCTTTTGGTGATATATCTTTTTTAACTTAAGTTTAAGCATTGCTGTTAGTAAGTCATATCCACTGCCAGCATCTGTTACAGGAAATGTTCTGATGCTTGCTTGATTAATACATGATTTAATTCATTTTGAAACACCCCATCGAGGCCAGAACCTTGAAGTGGTGATGGGGCTTAGTTCAGCCATCAGAGGCTGGAAACTAAGACTGGTCGGGCACTCCCACTCGAGCAGGACCATAGTCCGGCCCAAGTAAGCAGAGTGCTGAAGACGGAGGCAACCAGCCAAAAGGCGCACAGATAATCAGGTTGCCACGCATAAAACACAATGGAAACATGTCTGCATCTAATAAACGTTATGGTGCCTGCCCTGTGGCGGACGTTCAGGCAGGGACGGTGCTGGGCCCTATACCTCGAAAGGGCCCAACCTCAGTTACTGGAAGTCCTTCTCAATTGCCCCGAGGAGCCAGGAGGCAAGGGAATAGAGCTACTGGCCAAACAAACAAACGACCAATAAAAATAATGCACTGGAATGCTGAGGGTGTTAACAGTAAAAGAGATGGATACAGCAAAAAATTGGAACTTGAAAATGTCCTCAGTGAAGAACAAGTAAATATATGCTGTATCCAAGAAACACACCTCAGCAGCGACATAGCCTTCAAAATCAGAGGCTACCAGTGCTACCGATCTGACCGAAAAGACAGGCGAAAGGGTGGAATTCTGACACTAGTTAAAAACAATATCAGCGCATGTCAGCTGGAAGTATACATGGACGGGGCAGAATACCAGATGCTCCACCTAAAAACAGACAGTGCAGAATTCCATCTCCTGAACTACTACTGCCCAAATGATAAACCATTGGCACTAGACACAATTCCAGACAAAGAAAGGCTTATGGTGTGTGGTGACTTCAACAGCCACTCTCAGAGCTGGGGCTACGATCATATCGACAAGAGAGGTGAGGAACTTGAGAGCTGGCAGGATGAAAATAATCTCATTCTTATTAACCAGCCAGCAGACTCACCAACCTTCTACTCGAGAGCATGGCACACCACCTCTACACCAGACCTGGCATTCTACTCACCAGGCCTGGAATGGAACATCACACGTGTCGTTGGAAAGCAGCTTGGGGGTAGTGACCACAGACCAGTATTTCTGGAAATTCACAATGAATATACCAAGGACAGCAGCACGCTCACTAGGTGGAACTATAAGAGGGCAGACTGGAAAATGTACCAGCATTTAACCAGTGTTCTAGCTAAGGACATGAACTTGGACAAAGACATCAATAGAGCAGTGAGTGAATTTAATAGATGTATACTACATGCTGCTAGTAAAACCATACCCAGGGGGGCACGCAAAAACTACATACCCTACTGGAATGATGAACTGGAAAAGCTGCAAAATGAGATGGAAACATCTAGAAAGCAGGCCGAGAACAGACCTAGCCAAGAACATCACAACAAATATCAGCAAACAAAGGCTAAATTTCAAAGAGCCAAGTTACAAGCCAGACGGAGCAGCTGGAAAGAAAAAACAGAGTCGCTGAACCTAGAAAGAGATACTAGGAAATTATGGAAACTTGTAAAACAACTAAATGATGAAGGTACAGGGAGAAATACCAAGATCACACTTTATAAAGATAGAAACATTTTAACAGGTAAACATGCAGCTGATTACTTTGCAGATTCCTTTGCAGAAGACAATAACGTCAAAGTCAGCCCAGACAAACAACAGGAGGTTCGAGAGAACCAGCAAAACATTGGACAAGGTGAACCTATACCTGAAGTCATGGAGGCACCAATCACAATGAGAGAACTGGAGCATGCAATATCCAAATTGAAAATGAAAAAGTCCCCTGGAGCTGATGGAGTGTCCAATGAAATGATTAGAAACCTGGGAAGTGCAGCAAGAGCAAAGCTACTGCAGATCTTTAACACAAGCTGGTCCACAGGTAATGTACCACAGGCGTGGAGAGAAGCAATAATGATACCACTCCTCAAATCAGGAAAAGATGGCAACACAGTCTCCAACTACAGGCCCATCAGCCTCACAAGCTGTCTATGTAAAACAATGGAACGCATTATCAATCTTAGGATGCAGTGGTACCTTGAAAGTGAAAACCTTCTGGTATCACAGCAAGCAGGTTTCAGACAGTGCTACTCTACTGAAGATCAGGCAACCTACCTCTCCCAAGAGATTGAGGATGCCTTCCAAGAAAAGAAACTGGTACTAGCAGCATGGATAGACCTCAGGAAAGCATTTGATAAGGTCTGGAAAGAAGGGCTCCTAAAGAAATTGCGAAATTGCAGGGTTAGCTCAAGAATGTTCAAATGGGTAAAAGCATACCTGCATAATAGAAGAGCCAGGGTACAATTAGATGGTCGCAAGAGCAAGAAAGTTCTACTGCGTCATGGAGTCCCCCAGGGAGGAGTCCTGTCACCCACACTTTTCTTGGTTTACATCAATGACCTAGTTGCTGAACTACCTCACGGGATCAAAGTGGCAATGTATGCTGACGACCTGGTGATCTGGTGCACGGAAGAACATGCAACAGTGGCCACTAAACAAATACAAAGAGCTATCGATGCCCTAACCTTATGGGCTAATAGATGGTGCGTCAGCATTAACACAGATAAGTGCAGCACTACACTCTTTACCCTCTCACCAAAACAAAAAGCTGGTCATATCAAGATAGATGGAGAGCTCTTGAAAGAAGACAAACAACCCACATACCTCGGAGTTACTTTTGATGATAAGCTGACATGGAAGCAGCACATAAACAAAGCAACAACAAAAGCCAGGAGGAAGCTAGCTATCCTGAGAAAACTAAGTGGAACCACATGGGGAGCCAGTGGAAATATACTCAGTAAAGTTTACCAGCAAGGCATAAGACCACACCTGGAATACGGTTCAGCTGCGTGGTGTCCTGCATCAAACACCACATTACAAGATCTAGATAAAGTGCAAAACCAGGCACTTAGAATAATGTTGGGAGCAATGAAATCAACACCCATAGCAGAGATGCAGAAAATGGGAAGAATGCAAACACTTGGCGAACGCAGAGACACAAAAGTACTAATTCAAGCAGAAAAGTTTCAGTGTATGCCTAGTCATCCAATGAAGGAAAGATTCCAAAATCTAGCAATGGGACGACTGAAAAGGAGCAGCTTTATCCATCAAGCTAAACGACTCCGTAGACAACTTACAGACCTACCTGAAGTTGGCAGCCCCTTAAGGTCTGTACCAGAGCAAACCCCGTGGAGTGAAAGCCATGGAATGCCAATATACATTCAGACTCATGTGAAAGGAATACTAAGCGAGGACGAACAGAACAGTGTGCAGCGAATGACAATCACCCTCAGTTTCCTGGATGAGGAATATCCACAAGATATATGGGTCAGAGTGTACACAGATGGGTCAGCACAGAATGCTGTGAGGAATGGAGGTGCAGGTGTATATATAGAATATCCACACAAGCCTAGAGATACAATCAGAACACCGACAGGAAAATTCTGCAATAATTATGATGCAGAAATCCAGGCAATTAGTGTGGCAGCTAAAAAAACTGCTGAACTCCAACTCTGACCTACAGCCTGTGGTATTCCTGACAGATGCAAGGTCAGTGCTTCAAGCTCTCCAGTCTGGAAAACTAACAGACTTAAAAAAACTACTTAGCGAATTGTCTTACCAGTATAGGGTAACCATGCAGTGGATACCCTCTCACTGTGGAATACCAGGAAATGAAAAAGCAGACCAACTGGCTAAGGAAGGTGCTGCCGAAGACCAACCAGATATACCAATCACCTACCATCAGAAAAAACAGATGATAAAGTCAATAAGAAAGCCACAAACACCAACACAAGATGACTATCACAATATGAACAGATCAGAACAAGTTATAATTCTACGTCTCAGAACAGGACACAACCGACTCCGCAGTCACATGTATACAAAGTTCAAAATTGGCAACACGGCCATGTGTACATGTGGACAGGCAGCACAGAGTGCCAAACATATACTTCAAGAGTGTTCTGAGCATGAAACGCTGAGGCAGACATATTGGCCAGAGGAAACAACACTGGAATCAAAACTCTATGGGACACTGTATGAACTACAAAAGACAGTGAGTTTTATTAAGGAGACAGAATTACAGATATAGACATGTTTCAAGTGAACGAAAGAAGAAGAAGAAGAATTTTGAAACAGGAATATAACCTATTTGATTATGTATTTTTGTGGATAGTGAATGCCACATTGTCCTTCTGGATGCTTTATGACGAAATAGAGTGTTTGCAATAGTTGGTTTGTAATTACAGGAAGATTTCAAAAAGTCTTTGTCCAACTCATCTGTTTTTCCAAACCCATATTTGCCTACTGTGCCAAACCACTGTTCATAAGCATCTGGTCCTATTTTGGCATTCCAATCTCCAAGTATTATGAGAAGATATTTCTTAGGAATGTTTTTAATTATCTCTTCTAATTTAGCATAGAATTCATCCATTGCATCTTCATATTCAGATGTGTATACTTGAATGACAGATATGTTCTTTGGTATTGCAGACATGTGTATGGTGATAAGCTTGTTGTTGATCGACATGCAACTGATGATGGTGTTTATTCTATTTTTTTTTACCTGAAATCCCACTCCACATTGGTGCTTTGTTTCTTCTCCACTGAACCATATTTTATTCAATTCCTCTGTGTTAGCTTCTCTTATTCCTATACATTTCATCTCTGATATACCCAATACATACCATGTGTATCTTTCTAGTTCATGTATTCTAGTTCCAAGTGCCATTTACACAATTCTCTTGGCAAAATGTGATTCCTTATTTCAATAATTAAAAACCATGGATTCATGTTATTGTTGTGCTGAATATTTACCATGATAATTCTGTGGGCAAAAAAGGTTTGCATGGTGTGTCCATCTCCTCTCCAATCCAAGTCTCTGTGTTTGAGCTTACATGAAAACATTAGTACTATTTTACCCCCTTCTCACTTTGTAAACAACACATCTGTTCTAAAACATCCATAGTTAGCACGATTTTGAATAATGTAAATGGAGATATGCCACACTGTTCACTCCATCCAACATATTAGGTTGGCAGAACACCACAAAAGCATATATCTCACAATTCTGACTGCCATACAGACATATTTTCCACTGAAAAGTTTAAATTTCGCATTTGGGTAGTGAACACAAATTCATGACAGCCACCAACTTGATGATGACATCTTTAAAAATCACTTCTTGTTTCAGATACACTTTCATACCACTTAATACATAAATTTATACAATTATTAACTATTTATCAAAATATAACAAAAACAGTGATTATTTGTTTCAGATTCACATCAATACACTTTCATACCACTTAATACATAAATTTATACAATTATTAACTATTTATCAAAATATAACAAAAACAGTGATTATTTGTTTCAGATTCACATCAATACACTTTCATACCAGTTAATACATAAATTTATACAATTATTAACTATTTATCAAAATATAACAAAAACAGTGATTATTTGTTTCAGATTCACATCAATACACTTTCATACCAGTTAATACATAAATTTATACAATTATTAACTATTTATCAAAATATAACAAAAACAGTGATTATTTGTTTCAGATTCACATCAATACACTTTCATACCAGTTAATACATAAATTTAAAAGACTATTAACTAATTTAGCATCAAAATATCACATAAACCATTAAATGTTTATTTCATAATTCACTAAAACTTACAGCAGCAACTCTGTGTCCAGTAGACAGTGTTTTATGTCTTGGAGACTTCTCAAGTTCAATCCAGTGATCAGAGAGTCTGTTATTTATGATATCTGATGTGTAATATTCATAGTGATCCTGCAGATTTCACAAAATAATTCATATAGTCAATCAATAAATGCAATTTCACCTTAATTGTATTTCCAGACTTCTGGAAGACTAATTCCATTTTCAATCTAAAATAACCCCTATTTGATTTAATGTTGATAGCAAATTCTTCCATAATTCTGTATAAAGAGTATTTTTTATTTATATGTACAACGGTTTTTTTTGCCTTTTAGATGGTTATTCAGCAGATGTGTGTGTTTTAGTACAGTTAGTTTTAAAATAAATCAATCACTGCTACTTTGCATCAACATTTGCTTAACGTGTGATATTTGTGTTCCAGTCTGCCCTTCAGAAGTGTTACACAAGTTTCTACACCTTTAAGCTTTGTGTAATGTTAATTTCCATGCACTTCAGTCTTCTGCAATATTTTCCTGCCAATTTTCATCAATAGATAAGTCATTCATTGCGGCCTTCCAAACATCTTTGTATCTCAGGAGTTGTCTGCCTCTAACTCTTCTACCTTCTGAAATTTCACCAAATAATATCTGCTATGGGAGGATATAAATATCTGCTGTGGGAGGATAGAAGTATCTTTTGTGGGATATCCTTGTTGTTCATTCTTCACACATGACTGAGCCATCTTAATTGTCTACTGCTGAATATTCTCATTTATTGATTGTAATTTTGCCTGCCATAGTATCTCTATATTTTTTCTTTTCGCTTTATACCCCTTTATGCCTTGCATTGTCAGGGGTAGAAGAATTGTCTGGAGATGGTTTTTTTGTGTGCTTATATATGTTTGTTTTATATGATTGTAGTACAGAGATCTTCTTGTGTTGTTTCATAGTTATATTTAGCTGTGATATCAGGTCCTTCGACCTGACATATTTGACTGCAGTATGGCCTAAAGGTCACTTTGACTATGGGATGGGCAAGCTAATTTCACCCCCAAACCTTCTTTGTAACCTCATACAATATGAATGGCAGGTAACAGAATCAACATCCTTTCAGGGTGCTGGTAACACACAAGCAATAAGACAATGTCATGGTTATTCTAATTTCTGGTGCATTTTAAGGCTTTTATTTGAGTCACTCTCTTATTTTATAAAAAACCCAACTAATTATTCCTGAGCTGCAGTTCTATTTCAAGTTTTACTTTATTTTATATGACTCGGGCATATATTTTTCTCCAAATTGACAGCGAAAAATTTCATTCAGCCTAAAATTAAATTTTACTCCACTTCTTTGCTCTCAAACAAACTGACATTAGCACCATTACTGTTAATCTTCTGAGAAATTCTAAGCTTAATCATGCTCTGCTACACCTTTTGATTAATGAACATGCTATTTCTTTGTAAAATTTAAAAAAAACAGTAGTTATTATTTCACAGATCTGCACAGTTCAGTTCTCTTCTGCTTTTGTTAACAGCTATTTGTTTTTTCACTACATCTTCACTATATTATATTTTAATGAATTTATGCTACATTGTTTTGTTAGACTTGTTGCTCACAAATTTTCCCTATTCAGTCTTTAACTGTTTCCAGACTTCCTGAAACATGGAGTTAGGTAGCTTTCTTTACTGTGTTTCTAACAGAAATGTAAAACTGCTGGTATTAGTAATTTCTTAACCTCTGGCATAAATTTAATGTGTAAAACAGAGATGAAAATTTTCTTACCATTACAATGTAACACAATTGAGGATGTTATGAATAATACAAGCTCAATGTAAGAGACACAAGTTAAAGTTAAGACAATATTATACAAGACTTAGATAAAATGATTTCAATTAACTGACATTAATTGGTGGATATGAAGTTGGATATATGAATATCCATCACTAAAATTGATGATTATGAAGTTGAAAAAATGAAGTTGAAGATTATAATGTAAAACTCACATGAATAATATCAGCATCTTCAAGTGGATTGGCTCCATTGTCAGTGCTCTGCTGCTTCAATCCTTCTGTGCTTGGTCCTTTTGGTGAGGTTACAGAAAGTGTAGTTGTGGGACTGATAGTAGTTGTAGACGTTGCCACTGAAGAATTGGTATTTGTGTGATTGTTAGTTGAAGCACTTGTTACTGAAACAGATCAAATATTGTAAAATTTATTGGAAAGGACATATATTAGGTATATACACACATTTGTCTTCACAAATGTTTACACTTCAACCATTAATACACTTGTATCTCCATAACAACATCTTTACTTCAAATCAAAGTATCAGAGGATATCTGACACAGTGGAAAGTTGTCCTGTTGCCAGCACACCACCACGGTGCACACTCTGATTCAACAATTACTTTTAGGCACTATAGGCCTCCATATTTTTAGTTCTTATATCATATATTTATATTCATCATATCTATATGTACCTCATTAATGCTAGATGCTTTATGGGCACGTTTCAGTAGGTTTATTATGTTTTATTCAATATTTCTGTTCATATTGTGTATCGTATTGTCTCTTAAAGGTCCTGCCTCATTTCTCACAGTGTAGAAAATGTCTGTATTGTTTGTTTATCAATTATATCTATTTTACATTGATTATTTGTTCCAGTACTTTAGTACTAATTTATTAGCTTTTTAATAACACAATAACAGTTACATTGTATTATATTATCCTTAGTGTTATGACTAATGTATATATTAGAGCTGTGGGGCAGTTGGTCTACCACAAAGATGGAGGAGAGAAGGGATGTGTTTCCATTTTTATTTATGTGCCTTGCAGTACTAAATATGTTATATTCTATCTCCCTTTAAAAAAAAGGGGGGGCTGTTGGATTTTAACCCCTTTCATATCTACTACCCCAAACCTATGGGCTTGATATAGCTGCTATCTCCTGGGACAATTTATATAGACAATCTACACTATTCTGGTTTCAAATGTTATCAGACCAGTGTTAAATCTGTGGCTAGCACATTATAATTGTATGCATGTAGTTCAAGGTCTTCAAAGCCCACTGTAAAAAGGCAGGCCCACAATTTTATTGCTAGAAGCATGTTCTCAATGCAATATATCATTCAGGATTCAGAAATCCTTCTAAACATTTATTTTCAAATGTTACAGATGAATTCTGTGCATCTCCTGTAGAGAACTTCAAACAAATATGTAAGAAAGAAATAAAGTAGACGTGCATACAGATCCACAAGAATCAATAATTTCAATAGTAAAGTGATGAAAACTTGCATGGTTTGGACATGTAAGGTGATATGATTCTTTGTCAAAAACGATACTACAGGGAACAGTCGAAGATGGAAGAAGCAGAGGAAGACAATGAAAATCATGGCTAGACAATATCAAGAACTGGAAAGGTTGAAATTTTTCCACACTCATCCACATAGAAGTCGATGAAGCACATTGTTTGTTGATGCATCTAGTTTAGTATCCCTACGATCTTGATGGATTTTGAGCTTATGCATATGGATTTCTATGAAGATTCTATTTTTTTTTAAACACTGCACAGTTCAAAAAACTTTCTTTTCAGTAGACATATTTTCCACTAACCATCAGAAATGTATACATATAAAAATCTGCACCCATATTTCCATACTAGCATCTCAGCTTAATCAAGACATAGGCCTATGATGATTAGCGAATTAAAGCTAAAACCAACAAATTATTCTGAAAAACATAAATAGAAAATTGCAGTGGAGATTAGCATAGCACAAACGAGAACATAAAATATTTAAGGAGATCTAAGATGTAGTCATTATCAATTAACCTGTGCTCATCAAGATCCTATCCCAGATTCAAATGATGGACCTAGTAACAAAACTGTATCACTGTAATCTGACAAAGCAAGTAGGAATCAAAGGTTAATGGCAACACTAGATAAAATAGAATAGTATGCTACAATCAATATGGCCCACATAGTGAAAAGTCTGTGGGTCTTCCAAGTGTACTAACAGTATGCTTCTAGTAGATTATATTATTATACAGTGAGACGTTTCTTCAAGTGGAAACCCTCAAAGATGCATCTTTACAGTTATGTTTCACGTTATATATCCTATTGTCACCCAACTCATGGATTAAATTGCATGTTTTGTCTCAATTTCTTGATTGTGTCTTCCATTAAGTAATTCCAATTTATGATAAAGAGATGTATGCCTGTCAACATTGCAACTTTGTTATTATGTGGCAGTCTCCTATGCAGCAAGGAATGCCAGACGTACCATCACTGCAAATGATACACAAGAACACTGACAGAAGAATCATGAACAAGTTGGTCCAGAAGTATATATTATGTTCCTAACAGGACATGACAGTTTTTGGATACTACTGCATTGGAATGCCTCTCTTGAGGACTACACATGCATGAATACATAAAATTTCTATCACAATCATGCCTTCGATACAACAAACCTTATCGTCAAAAAGGATAGGCCCTATATTTTGTCAAGATCTACCTTCTCACAGGTAAAGAGATTATTTCATCATTACCAATACAACAGGTCATAATAAATAGATATTTTTACAAACTTTAGCCAATATGATGCCAGTGCCTGACAATGGAACAAAAAATTGCAACACTACCATGGTATGGATCATGTAAGTGGAGGCTAGGGAAATTCTGAAGGTGGCATTAACTGCCTCGTCCTATAAAGTCAAAGCAACCCAAATGTCATGGTGAAGTTAAATGTGTCAAAACGAGAGGCGCAGATCATGTCCATGCTGTACATAAAACCTGTACACCCATATTAGATTCTCAAAAAAGTGCAGATATCACAGCAATACTGTAAAACGTGACACAGTGGAACCTGTACTCTTGGCTATATCCTACGAACCAACAGGAGTTTGAGAAAAAATGCAAAAGCTAGAAAACTTTGACACAAAGTAACAAATATCATCTTCAGAGAAAATGAGGGTGATGTAAAATTTCAATGTTTTTTGCAAATTCGTGAATTTCAAATGAGGGGAAAAAAATAGAAATCCCAAATTCAAACTGACTCGAAAGATTGAAGTAAAAAAAAACAGATTCAGATATTGACAGAAAGAAATTAGAATTGGAAAACAAAAACAAAGATCTAAAAATTGACTAACGGAAATTTGAAATGTGGAAAAATCTGATAGTGAGAGAGGAAAATAACTCTTAAAATGAAAATGAATTCAAATATTGATTAGCAGGAAAATGAAGTATTACCAACATTAAGACTCTACACACAATTAGATAGTCGTCGGATCACCATCACTGCACTCTGGACATGTCAATGGGTGCTCCAGTTGTCACTTGAATGTAGGGCCTATCTACCATTATATAATGACTGACAGATCCAATTCTCTGTTGGTTGACATTCATCTAAGCCCACTTTATTGCTCATTTCTGACAATGTCGGATCTCAAACCCCATTTCTTTATTCTGGACAACATTCAATCTCTAAACGAAGAACACATATGAAAGGGGTTGGCTATAAATTACGTCAACAATTTTTTGGGCCTATTATTTTACCCCACCTTGTCAACAACTGTCAATAATTCAGGGACCATCTTAATGTCCCTGATTACCCACCCCCCCCTCCCAATACATTTATAATTCAGATGTATAGTAAAGTAAGGATGAAAAAAAAACATGTTTTTCTTCAGAATTTTAGGAAATTCAAATTCACAAAAGCGTAATTGGTATATGAATAACAGTATTACTGACATACTTTTGTCAACTCACCTCCCCTTGTTAAGAACTGCCAAGCTTTTTCAGACCCCCCCCCCAATCCCTGAATTTTTATATAATTTATGGACAGCCCAGCTCCTAAGCAACTACGTAAGATTTTGTTTTAAGTATGAATAAATGTGACGTGTGAGACTGGACATATTAAAGTAAGCCACAAATACTCAAATAGCATATTTTACAATGAAAAGGAATGTAAGCGGGAAACTAGGTAATCATAAACTCAAATAGAAATAGTATTTTAAATAGAGTAAGAGAAAACTTAATGTACAAAGAATTATGTAAATCCTGAGAAAGACACAACTCAATATTTGAGACAACTGACTAGTAGTAGTAGGCCTATTAAATGACTATTAAGTCTAACCTAAATGATAAAATAGACATGCTAAGAGAAAATGTGACGGAAACATACAGAAATTAATATTAAAACTAAAGACACAGAAGAAAAATGTTTCTTACAGTGGTAAAAAATGTAAACTAACAGACATAGAATCATTATCAGTCATGGAATAACAAATAGTAAATAGAAACTGGTGGACGAAAATCAAAATTTACAATGTACATGATGCTGGAAATTAACAAAACAGAACAGGAAGAGAATTATGGAACAGAATCAAACAATATGAGCACAGACTAGTGGAATATATCCAAATTGTGTGCACAGACAACTGAAATTTAATAATGAAATTGAATGGTGAAATCAAATATCAAATACAGATTACTTAAAGATACCAACATCAAGTACAGACTAGTAGACAATTACCAAACAACAAGTACAGAATAGTGGACAATTAACGAACAGTACAGACTAATGGATAATTACCACACAGTAAGTACAGAATAACAGACAACTGCCAAACAGCAAGTACAGACTAGTAGACAATTACAAAATAGCAAGTACAGAATAGTGGACAATTACCAAACAAGTACAGAATAGTGGACAATTACCAAACAGGAAGTACAGACTAATAGACAATTACCAAACAGTAAGTACAGACTAGTAGACAATTACCAAACTTCAATTACAGACTTGCCGGCAATTACCACATAGCAAGTACTGGTTAGTACACATTTTCCACACAGGAAGTACAGTATAGTAGACAATTACCAAACAGCAAGTACTGGCTAGTACACATTTTCCACACAGGAGGTACAGTATAGTAGACACCAAACAGCAAATGCAGGATAGTAGGCCTATATGATTACCCAATAATTACAAACTTGTATAACCAAAAATACCTTTCATAAAGTACACATCTATTCTCGCATTCATGAAACAATTTCCTCATTTAAATTCAACACATAACCACATCTCAACATTCATGACATTTTCATTTTTGCACTTCAATGACTAAAACCTAATTGTTCACATTCCAAGATTGGTGGTGTCTCGTTACTCTACCCCTACGTGTGTTTGTTTCGTTTCTTGTTGAAACTTTGCACTTTCAAAAACCTATATTCAAAGACTTGTCAGTAATTTAACTTTCATAACTATCTGTCTCCAGTTAGGGAATAAGAATGTCATTGTCTAAACGCCCTTTACATGACAAATAACAAAACATGGCATGAGGTAAATTATAAAGTTAACGGCCAAAAAAAAGTTATAATATATTTGAACTGGAAACAATTTGGGCATTTAAAAAAAACCTCCATGCAAAAGGTCTGAAGGTCGCACCAGTAGATCAGACTAACCACAAATCAACAGTAAACCCATAGTAGAGAATGCGTATTTTGTGATATTTTCTACTTACGGAAGACCTCACAGAAATATATCTATGTAGTTGTGTTTTTACCTCCTCTGGGTAAGAGGTTTCTCAAAGCACTGAACATATCTGAGAGTTTGAATCTTCTGGATATGAATTTAATGCTCCAGAGACATAAACAATTGCACAAACGTATACAGGAGCTCTATTGCTCCTTATTCTTCGGGAGTAAAACAAACTCAACAACAACTAGCTAGTACGATGTATATTACAAATTGAATACATCAATTCATAAAAATGAACAAATGTGCGATATGTTCAACAAGCTAAGGATATATTACGAGAATGACTATGTACTATTCAAACTCTATCTTTAAATCCTAAGACATCAATTTAAAAGTAAATATTTTAAGGGGCAAAAATATGTAATGGTGCTGAATAATGGACACACACATTATTCGGAAAGTCAGAACAGGTGATATATGTAGGAAATTGGTGGAGTCATTAAAGAGAGCTAAAATACGGGCATCACTACGAAAACGCACGCTTATATTTGTCCCCGAAGATGCGGGTGTGGAGGGAAATGAACAAGCAGAACAATTAGCTAGCCTCACCACCACAACAGACGGTCAGCCTATGGACCGAGCAGACATACTCACTGCTCATCGTGAGTCCTCACGATTTGATGATTTTGAGATGAATGAGCATGAGTCAATATCGAGAATGCGTGAATTGGGAGTGAGGATGCTCGCGGCCCGTAGAGAACCCCTGACAAAGATTTCAAAAAGAGCAGTGAACAACATAGAACCGAAACTATCATGCGTTATACCCTGAGAGATTTACTGAAGCCGAGATCTGAGCACATATGGAAGTGTCCGGTGTGCGAAGAGGATAATCAAAATACCTAATACTTAATACCTAATGGACACATTATGGGTAAATTGCAAGTTCGCTGAACGATTATTGCAGAAATAGTATCCACAAACATCATAAACAAACTAAAATAAAAATTGTAAACTGTTACATCTACTCTAAAATTGTGCGGGTTCTGCATTTCCATTCCATTTACAACCAAAATAAGTGGAAATTTAAATTTGGAAATCCACACGAATGTGTCTCACTAAATTAATCACCTTTAAATTAATTCGACAGAGTAGATATAAACATTCTATGGGAAACCTTGGAAATTTATAACATCAGAGGACAACTGTTAGATAATATAAAAGCGATATATCAAAAATGCCAAAACTTAGTAAGAACAACAGATGGAATGGCTGAACCCTTTGAAACAAGATCTGGAGTAAGACAAGGATGCGTACTTTCACCCCTATTTTTCAACATATACATGGACAGAATAATAAAAGAAGCTCCCATCAACAAAGAGGATAAAATTGCAAATAAACCTGATGAGGAACTTAATAAATAAATCAATGAACTATTATTTGCCGATGATCAAAGTTTAATATACAAAGATGAGGAAACTTAGCAAAAGCACATCAATGCATTGTTGTTAGCATGTCAGAAGTACAACATGAAAATTAATGTACAAAAAAACAGAAGTTATGAAAATTAGCAAATCTTCAACATCAATGAATATAACAATAGATAACACCAAAGTGAAACAAGCCAAAGAATTTAAATATCTAGGCAGCATTTTTTCTCAAGATGGAAAACTAGACAGAGAAATAGAAAAAAGGTGCCAGAAAACAAACACAGTGACTTACCAGCTTTCACCATTACTTCTTCACCCAATGATCAAGATTGACATTAAAAAACAAATAATATCTACAATTTTTATACAAACACTGTGCTACCAATGTCAAACATGGTCATTAACAGCTTCGCAGCAAAGAAAAATCGTCACATGTGAAATGAAGTGTCTGAGAAAAGCTGCAATCATTACCAAACTAGATAAATAAGAAATGAAGAAATTAGGACAAGAGTTGGTATAATATGTATCGAACATATTGAGAGACAGCAAGTAAAATGGTTCGGTCACCTTATGAGAATGAAGCCAAACCAAATACCAATAAGAGCATATAACACAAGAATATCCGGGCGTTAGACCAAAGGTGGACCAAGAAAACGGTGGATAGAAAACATCAAGATAGCCTTGAACAAACATAAAATGCAACCTCGGCGACACATCTGGCCTTGGAACGACAGCTTACGCTCCCACCCCTATGCTTAACGGCAAGTGTGAATGCGATCAACAATCATTCACCTGAGGAAAGACAATAGAAAGCAAGTGCCTTCGAAGAATATTGAACACAAAATTTTCGCGAGCAATTACCTGAGTGAAGAACAAACCTAGAATTTGTATCAAGTTTTGATAAGACATCGGAATTACATCCGCCATGTACTTAGAATGGATGAAAACAGTCTTCTTAAACAACCCTTCTTGTGAAAAGCAGAGGGAAAAAAGATAGGTCACCCAAATGAAACACTACATACATTTCAAGCAGAGTACAGGTTAAGGGATAAAAGTCCCAGTATCGGTTAACAACAGGAAATGGGTGGCTGGGGTAACATAGAGCAAATATCGAAATGAACAAAAATAAGTATAAGTCTTTCCAAAATAAGTCACAAAACAACCTAACAACAAGACACAATGACAGATGACGTTTCTACTAAATAGTTTTCATCATGACAAACAAAGACCACGGTACACCCGGTAAACAAATCTTACAAGAGACACACACGGTTGTGATAGAAAGGAAAGAAAAGGGGAGAAGGGCAATAGCGAATGGAAGACGGAGGTAGCAAATATAGGGTATCGGGAAGGGGACAGCTGGGGATAGGGTATCCATCATGAAAAAGCGCCTAGTAAGAAGGTATAAAAAAGGCTGATATAGAGAGACTAAGAAGAAGGTGCCGAAGAAAAGGGCACCATTGTAGGTGGAGAGTAAAAGGACAGGAAACAGGACCCAAATCTACAACCATGGCAAGTGAAATGGTAGGATGGCACAAAGGGAAGGGGGGTATCGGTTCGTCGTAGGTGACTAATTGGTGTCATAGGATCACTATATCGTGGTAAGTGGAGGTCGGTGTGGCAGAAGCCCCGATTAGATATAGCGGAAGATGGACCAAGGTCACAACCGCAACGACAAGTACCTTTTAGGCGAGGTGTTGGGGTACAGGTTACCCCTGCAAACCTTTTCAGTAGTGGCGGGCGATCACTGAACTAGAAGGACTAATTAGTCCCCAGCCATTCTAGTATTTTAGTTATTTTGAAATTACAGACCATAAGCGTGAACTGGCACATACAAAATTACTACAGAGCACGCCGTACAATAGTTCCCAAGAATAGAAAAAAAGTATGATGATGATGCAGTTCCATTCAATAGACAACTCTTAATATCACACTGTGTACAGAATTTCCTGCGTAAAGTATTCAGTAGAGGCTTGCAGCCAATGAACTAGTAAGATTAGACTAGTCTAGTCCCCAGCCACTCTAGTGTCTAGGTTAAGCTATTTTACTTCAAAGCATACTTTTCACCAGACATAAAAACATAAACATTCAAATACTGGTGTCACATTGCGTAATAGTCGCGTTACTTTAAACAGAGTCATTCTTCGTGAAAGAACCAGCATAATACAATTTTGGGAGTGCTTTTTGACAGGAGTCTCAGGATCAAAGATCCTCTTGACCACATATTTTTAAGAGTAAAACGAAGTCTTGAGCAATGACAGTTATGGCTTCTACTAAGAGCAAATAGAGGGTTACTATTTCTATATCAGGGCTTAACTGTATTTTGTTATATAGTATACGTAGAAAATGCTAACACTCAGCTAGTCACAGACTGAAAGATTAAGTAAAATCTCGAATGAGAGTATGAGTAACATTCTTTGCTGCACATGGAACATGTAAGATCTATGTGATTCTTACTATACAGTTCAACTTCTGAGCATAAGGCACAGTAGTGCTAAGCATGCGTGTACCACAAATTAGTACTGACATAAGTATACATTTCTTTTTCATTACTAATTTTTAATATCATTATCATTAGTCCTGTAAGATATTTTTTACGTTTTTTCATGCAATTGTTTTCTTTGTTTGTCCTTTGTGCTATTAAATTGATGTGACTTACATCCCCCTTGACAGCAACTTTGAAGAATTCAGGGACATTCCAACCCCTTGGTTATTTCTGTCAAAAATGTACAACAGTTTCCCTCTTCTCTCCTCCCCCCCCCCCAAAAAAAAACAACCTATAAAAAGTACTGGGGAAAAACGCAGGTCTTTTTTGCCGAATAATAGAACGAAATTGAAGTGCAAAGGGAACCGCATTGTTCTCGAGCTGACTCAAGGTGGTTAACATATAACCAACATCCTAAAAGTACCTCTTCTTGGTTCATCCTGAAAAAAAATACAGCGGCTCGTGCTGTGTTCCTAACCAACACTTTTAGGGATCGTGAATGTGAATGATGTAGATGGAATCAGAATTGACTGGGGAAAAAAGCAATATCTCTGACACCTCCGGCCGGCTAGGTCAGCCGAAATGCAGATTCATTATAGGGGCGACCAATGTTGATGTCCCGATATGGGTAGATGTTACGAACATCAAGAATCGTGAGCTAATCTCCAGAGATGTAAGGCTAACATATTGAGTACAATGAGAGGGCAGCACATCGCTAGAGGGCGGCACCACGAACAAATGAAATGGAAGAAAAGGTATATGGAAATTGTAACTAAAGCTAGATTGCAGGCTTGTAGTACTTCCTACTCGACGAAGAATGTCTCGTGGAATGTCCCACTGGTGCTCCTAAATATGTCTAGAGCCTCCGACTTGGACGAGGTGTTCACGATGTCGGTAAATGATACCTCGGCTAAGAGGACAAACGGACCCGAGCTCAACTATACCGTAGGGCGTTTCCTACATCGGATATATGCTCACAGATGAGAAGAGGATCAGTACCCGATGGGCCCAGGGATAATGCGTCTATTTACGCTAGAAAAGTTCACTAACAGCAGAAAACCTAATGTGAAATAGACATAGGCTACCCAGGTCTAGCATTATCAATAAAAGCATTATCAATATCTTGGACACATAGTCATAAATAATGGCAGATGTAAAACAGAAGTTAAAAGGAGAATAGGAATGGCTAAAAGTACCTTCAATGACATGAGGAAAATATTAACATCTAAACAAATTACAAACAAGTTAAAAATTAGAATTATAAAATGCTATATCTACTCTATATTAATGTATGACTCAGAAACATGGACACTAAATAAACAATTAAAAGACAGAGTTGATGCCTTTGAGATGTGAGTATATAGAAAAATAGGGAGAACATCATGTAAAGAGAAGAAAACAAATAAAGAGGTGCTAAAGACACTTAATATCAAGAAAGAACTATTAAGAGAAATAAAGATCAGGAAAAAATAGTTTGGTCACATTAAAAGACATGACACCTTATTGAAGACCTTACTTGAGGGCAAAGTTAAAGGGAGGCGAGCAAGAGGTAGGCAGAGATACAAGTGGGAGAGTAACATCACACGATTGACAGGTTACAGTCTAGCAGAATGCACCACTAAGACAAGAGACAGGGGATGTTGGAGATCCATTGCAGCCAACCTTCGTTGCGGAGACGGCACTTAATGATGATGATGACCCAGGTCTAAATTCATGATTACCGCCTCTTGGAAACTGCCACCCAGGAACATGTTTTATCCCATAAAATCCAAGGTCACAGTGGATGATAAACCGTCAGGCGAAGAATTGATTCACATCCATCCATCGCCTGCCGACAGACTGTCACAGGCTAGGAAAGCTCACCCGAATTAAAAGCATGCCGAAAACGGATGTGCTGTGCCAGAAGGTGCAAAATATTACAGCTCTGATGTGAAAATGGAAGCACAACGTACTTCCCGCTCCCCAGTGGGAATTACAGGAACTCTCGTGTTGGTTATTAGAGATCGACAGAAGAAAAAGAACGAAATGTTCAAATTCAAACAATTTAATTGCTGTAGATAAAAAAAAACCACTATTTGATGACCTCAACTTCTGTCAAATCCTCTTCGCCCTGGTCAACAGCTGTCAAACTTTTACAGATTCCCCTTCCCTTACCTAATTGTTCACGTAATTTATGGACAGCCTTCTACAACTTATTATTTTACCTGACGTTGCTAGTGAATAATGTGTGAACAGAGATATACCGGCAGATGAATATAGTAATCACCACTAACCTAAACATCTGTCAGTATTTTCCAGTGTTTTCGCTGACTCACAGGATATGGCAACATAAGTACCTGAACCAGCCTCTAATCTATGGGGCGAGAGTGTTACTCCCATCATGTTCAACCTAGCTGGTTGAGCATGAACTACGCAGGTAGGGGTCCGACTAAACAAACAACCTTAATCTCCAAGTCGGGCGGTGTTTTATCACAGTATTTTAGTTGACCATGGATTTCTTGACATACGGATATGCTACAAAATTGATTTACAGCACTGCAAGGGTTGGCTATAAGAACACGTTGATTAAAGAAAATCAATAATATGTACTCACTGCAGCAAAATTGAAATCCAACATACGAAACTTGGAAAGTCCTGTTGACCGGACCCGACACAAACCTTTGAACCGTTACATATGTGCACGCATTCACGCATGCACACACACATAGCAATTTATTACGACTGAATCCTTTGGGATCAAGGCCCATCTGTTCCACGGATGATATCCTGTTGTTCCGTCATTTATCTTTTTGTTATGTTTCACCGATGTTTAGATATGTTTTGTCTATTACTGTTCGTATTGTTAGACTTCTCACGTTCTAGTTTTTAAACTTTCGAGTTATATACATAAATAGCACTGCCATAAGAACGAGAACGTCAATAGTGATGTTCTTAATAGTCGTATTTTGTTGTGAATGTATTCCTTCTAAAAATCCTTTGGACGAAACGTTGATTTGTGTGTGTTATTACGTGTGTTTCCAGTGATTAGCTAAACTCCATTACAATATTCCAAGTTTCGTACAATGATGAAAGTCCCTTTATAGTGTTATAGTATTTCGTGAAAGTTTTGTAGCTATACTTGTGAACACTTGTTAAACTATTTATAACGTCCTGGAAAAAATTGCTTCATCAGTATAGTTATACGGTCCCAGAGATGACATGCACACCAGAGTGCACCGGCCGGCGCTCCATAGCTGGTCGAGCATCAGGGTCAGTGAACCACAGCTGGCCAAGCCCATCAGTACACTTCCACTCAGTGAGCCTGAAAACAGGAGTGCAGCAACCCTGCTGTAGCCTGGCCAAGTACTAGGGATCGAAGATACGGGAATGCCAACCCGCCCAAAAAAATGTTGGCTGAAGACGGATGTGTCAGGTCGAAAGGCACAGATAACGCAGCTTGCTGTAAAACATGACACAACGCAGATCATCCTCATACGTGATTCTCAAGACGGTCAGCGGGATGCTTTCAGAGGGTCCGCCGTAACGCGGACAGCGAAGAAGACGAAGTATAGTTATACGGTGTATATACTTTAAGCGAACACATAGTCATGATTATGTTTACAGCCAACCCGTGAGTTGATTTCTTCTTCCTCTTCTACGTTCGTCTCAAACTCATGCGTATTGGCAGGATGTAGTCCAGATAACGGAATGTGATATGTCATGGATTACAGCTTTGCTGCAATATCTGCGCCTTTCTTTCTAACATATCGGACTTCAGCATGGCTTCTGTGTCACTTTAACCCTATACGGGATGGCACAGCCAAATCCACCCCATAAGCTCCTTAGCCTCCACTTATGACTTGGGTGGAAGGTCAACAGTGTTGCTATTCTGTGCTCCCCTACCAGATCCCGGCAACACAGGAACTCCATATGGTGGTGTTGCAAAGTGGCAGAAGGACAATAAGTATAGACGTATAAGCACGTTACTTCTTATTTATTTATTTCTTTTTAATCTCCGGTTCTAGGTTTACAGTAAGAAGTAAGGGAGCTGGATATTTTGAGTCTGAACTAAGAATGTACATAGTTCCTCATATGTAGAAAGAAATACAATGTATCTCCGTATAACAAATAAAGCATGCTAAAAACCACAGTGACATGTATCAAAAACAATAAATCCATTTGTTATGAGTGTATTTCTTGAACAACAGTCATGTTTTGTTTCGTCTTTGTCCCTTCAATTTTTGCATTACCGTTTATTATCTTCTGGCATTTATGTCTTAGGCTACCTGTGATCATAGGTAGTGCCGTACCTTACTCGCTGTGTGATATAGTGTGTTCTGGATAAAGATTTTGTTATCCAAATATCGATGTGTGTATGTTTTATTGTGTGCTCCCAGTGATTCCAAAAACTTGATTACCTAATGTTTCCAATGTTCACCTTCTGCAGAAGCAAATGACTGCTTTGATGGAGTCTTCTCAAGTCTGTATGATGGCTTGCGTCTTAAAGACGGTCATTCAGCACAAAGAAAAAGCAATCCGTCGAATATTTTCTTAGGAATGGGGACTTTTCCAGCGATCATATCACAGCAACGGAAGATTTTTTTTGTTGCGACTTTCTTTTTTTTTTCTTCCATATCTATTAAACATATTATTTCTGAACAATTCTGCTCCCGCACGCAGGTTCTGCCTCCAGACATCCTCAGTTTCGGCCGTGTTTTGCCAGTTTTTGGATTCTATGTGGAAGCCTTTCATTGAGGATTTACATATGTCTTTATACATCAGCACTTGTCTACCACGGGCTCGATGGCCTTCAGTCAGTTCCCCGAATAGTAATTGTTTTGAAATGTGGCAGTTTGGCATTCTACGGACGAGACCCAGGCAACGAAATCTATATATATTGAGTATTTCCGTGCCTATTCACGCCTACATAGGCTATATAATAGAACATAAAGAAAGGACCGTGTTAAGTGATTTAGTAAAAAATGTTCAATCCAGTTTATAAAAAAATTAGAATCTCCAACCCTGCTTCAAAACTGAAACAAATTAGTCTACAGACAATTCACTATTTAAGTTCACGTGAAGTACATGTCTTCATTCAATATCTTTTTATCTGCTTCAATCTTTCTTCAATTCTTTCTGTTCTTTCAATATTTTATGTATGCCTAATTTACACATATGTAACAGTTTTTTACAAGTATCTCGATCTGCCAGTATAATGGTTTGTTGAATTTTATTTTTTATTTTCTACAAGATGATGTAGCCAACAAGAAACAACCCGCCCTAATAGGTCCCAAATGACATATATGGCAGTTCATATTGGTAAGATTATTTGTCCTCCCTTTCAAACAAGAGAATATAGTGTGTGGTCCAGTCAATGATCATTAAACAATTTAAATAAATGTTTAAAACACGTTTCCTGTACTATATGATAGCTAGTTTAACACTCGTTAGATAATATTTTTGTAATAAATCAAGAAAGACTGATAAACTTATTCAGTAAAATTATTTACTGAAAGTGCAGACATCATCGTTTGTTTTTAGCATTATTATTAATGTCTTTACCTAACATTAACGCGTTATCTAAGAGTCTTTCCAACCTGCCTTACTACATTTATAAGTCACTATAAAAATTGAAAATGTAATTGATTACCGGTAAGTCTAAGTGGCAGCTAAGGCTTATTTTTGAATTATTATAGAAAGTTAATATGTGGCCGTTCTTTGCGTTGATATAAGTAAATCATCATCGGGTAGCATATCGCGGAAAGAATGTAACAGTTATCAGTCTTTCAAAACTTCTGCCAATGTTGCGCCAATCTTCCTGCTTCTGTGAGTGTCATGTTTAGGTGGTCTTTGATATCTTGCGTGTATCTTCTAAGAATATAAATCTATAAGTTCTTGAATTTAAAGACCTGGGTTGTTTCCTCCGTCAAGTGATTCAGATATGAAAATCAAAAGTATGATCTCAAGTAGGTGCACTAAAGTGCTCAGTATTTTATGAGATATATGTTAAACTCGGAAGACTAATGTGCAAGTTGAGCACATTAAATGAAACGTTGGTAGCTCTGATAAAAAAAGAAAAGTACATTTTTTCCATTTTCCAGATCATTCAGTTATATTTGGGAATATGGTGTTAGGTCTATTTCTTCATGGTCAACGGCATACCCAAGGATGGTGTGGCTAGCATCATGTATGCCACCTTTACTTTCTAAAAAGATCGGGTACCAATTTTCCTTATGTTGTGTAATAATACTCAATAACAGTTAGTTAGTTTGTTCCTTTTCGTGCCGCAGGCGACACATGGGGAAGAGGTTTTGATTCTCTATGTGTTTCGGTCCATTGCCTGCAGTTTTAGTTCTTGTATGGTCTTGCAGCCTGTTATTTCCCCTTCTTTAAGTATGATGTTTTCGTGTTGCTTTATGCCTTTCTTGCTTTCTTTTACCTTCAGGTGTCCACATAAGGACTTGTTGGTTTATTCTGTTTTCATCTTGTCTTAAAATGTGAACCAGATATTTGCATCTGCGTTTTCTTATGAGGTTTTAAACATATTCTTGGTGTGTTTTATTTCTTAAATCACTATTTGCGACGAAATCACTCCATTAACAGTAGGCTACAAAAATCACTTTTGGCAAAAATGCGTTGCTAACTTTAAATACTCTTACTAATTATTTTTAAAATAACATTGAGAATTCTGATTTGTGATAGTGTCCAAGAATTTACTACCAGTATTTTACTTTTATAAGAAATAGATTAGAGCACACACTGGTATTGATTGAAAGAAAGTTTGATAATAATGGTAATAACTTGCACAATTCAGAGGTTCTATGAGCACTTGACTTAAATCATATGAGGCATCAGTCGGATCTAATTATGATGCAAGAAGTAATTTTTCCTGCCAAGTGAGCCATTTAACAACTGTTCAAAATTGCTGTTGACATCAGAACATTCAATGCCAGTGGCAATAAAATTGCACACTTTATTTCATTTTTATTTTCTGTTTTCAATTTATTTCTACAGCTATTTCATCCGGCTTTTCCACCCATCACATCAAGCGCACTGTTTAATGTATCTAATGAACATGTTGGTTTTGATATGCAGTTTTCATTCTCTGAATTCATTAAGACGGATGTGTCGGATCATTAGCACAAATAAAACGGTGACGCAACCGCATCTCCATTCTTTGAACTACATCCTGCTGGAAATCTAGGACCATTTCCCCGCATTGTAAGAGAGAATCAGAGGGAGTTTGAGAATGAATGCTGGAGAAGAATAATTCATTATTCATTATTTCTTTAATTAAGAGTTGCATATTGTGATTGACTAAACCAGGGGTCGGCAACTTATGGCACGCGTGCCACACTTGGCACGCCAAGCAATTTCAAATGGCATGCAGACTCTTCACATTTCCTGTATAAAGTTGATTATAAATCAATTATCGCGGTGTCCTCGCTCATTTCGGCACTCTGAATGATTTGAAACCTTAAGTTGGCACACAGTTAGCAAAAGGTTTCCGACCCCTGGACTAAACTGTATTTTAAATATTTTGCAGAGACTAAATAGAGCAGTTACTACACAACTGTAGATTAATTTTATTTTAAATTATACAATCAATGTCATTTTGAAGTGTATTTCTATTATATGCTTCCGTTAACATAATGACGTAGAAAATGAATGTGTTTACTTTGTGTGTTATTCGATATACGAATTTCCTCCTGAAAGCAATGGCAAACTACAGAAATAATGTGCCTAGTAATTAGGAATTATATTTTTGAGACGATGGTGCAGTGATATATCAGATTGTTTATACATGTATCTAGCTGCTTCAAGTCAACTCACCCAGAATCGCGGAGTGTTCAGAGACTCCATAATGAAGACCACATTCTGGAAAGAATATGTCGCATGGTGATGGTGATGCTGTTTCTATTATTATTTAAGAATTTGATAATATTAATTATTTTTGCCGCGCTTAATGCTATAGCACTTATAGCACAGAATTACAGAATAGAAAAAGTGTGACCTACAATACAATGTATATCGTAAGAGGCGACTAAAACGGATTCGTGGAGAAGGGTGAAAATGGCTGTCCCATCTCATAGCTCAAAATAACACATAACTCATGCCTAAGTCTGATGTGTCTAGGTAACAAAATAACACATAAGTCATGCCTGTCTGATGTGTCTGAGTAACAAAATAACACATAAGTCATGCCTGTCTGATGTGTCTGAGTAACAAAATAACACCTAACTCATGCCTGTCTGATGTGTCTGAGTAACAAAATAACACTTTCCTCATGCCTGTCTGATGTGTCTGAGTAACAAAATAACACTTTCCTCATGCCTGTCTGATGTGTCTGAGTAACAAAATAACACTTTCCTCATGCCTGTCTGATGTGTCTGAGTAACAAAATAACACATAACTCATGCCTAAGTCTGATGTGTCTGAATAACAAAATAACACATAACTCATGCCTGTCTGATGTGTCTGAGTAACAAAATAACACATAACTCATGCCTAAGTCTGATGTGTCTGAGTAACAAAATAACACATAACTCATGCCTGTCTGATGTGTCTGAGTAACAAAATAACACTTTCCTCATGCCTGTCTGATGTGTCTGAGTAACAAAATAACACATAACTCATGCCTAAGTCTGATGTGTCTGGGTAACAAAATAAATCATATCTAAGTCGGATTACACCAAATAACACACGCGAATATTGCAATCTGGATTCAAGCTGAATACCATAACAGAACTCATTTCGTTCTCTTAACTACATTCCGACAACCGACAAGAATGGCGTCAGACTGATGGTTTAAAAACTAGAACGTGAGACGTTTGAGGAATAAATACACAAAGAACAAAAAGAACTAACTCTTTATCTATATAACTGATGTCATTTAGCTGACATCGCAAACATGTGTGGCTTTGACATGATGAGGCATGATTCTCTTTCCAAGACTGTGTTTCAGGGAACAGCTGACAGTGGATGAGGGTCAAAGGGAAGCATGGACTGATAATAATATTACAGACTTGACAGTAGTAAGTTTCTCCATTTCAGACAAAGCTCTGAGAACAGAGAGGCATGATTTTTGTGTTGATGTTTCTAAATTTGCACCCTTAAGACACGGAAGAGTTCAATGTTTCGGTCTTCCTTGGCTCTGTATCTGGATCTTCTTTTGTTATATGGTTTTATTAGTGGTTGTTTATGATGAATTTGATGATGATGATGAAATTACCTTTCACTTTTCCATCTAACCCAAATGTCACATACCTCTATTGCTATATTAGATCCTTTATCGCATTTTTTGACAAAGCTTCGCCAAATGTGGTCTTTATACTGTTTTCAATACCACTAATTAACTAAAATGATATACTAATGGAGCTAATGAGAATATTCACCTGACTGAATTGATCCATTATGGCCACTTGGGAGAGAATCAGTTACTGTGGCAGTGTTCACCAAATTACCCGCACCGATAGAACTGCCATTACCATCAGTCTGACGTCTAGGCCGGCTGTGTGCATGCTCTGCGAAATTCAGGGAAAATCTGGAATCTGATATGAGCGTTGGTTGATCGGAACTGGAAATATGATACTGGACATCTGAAAGAACAAATTGTCTATATTATTATTGTTACCAACTTGTTAAAATTTCCAACCAACATTGAGTTCTTTAATGGTTATTACTAGAGAACACAATGTCAAGAAACAGAAATAAACTATTCCATCCATATTGCTATCTAAATAACAATTACTCTCTTACGTTATCTAAAAAAGACTTTCATGCTGTTAGCCCACAGAAAGCCTCCCTGCACTCCTTCACAGGAAAACATGCAGTAAGGAATTTTTTTTATTTTTTTTTACAGAAACATTATTTTCAGGTTGTTATCTAAAAATATATACCCACACATCGTTATCTAAAAAATACGATTGCTGCATAAGAACAAGTACTTTCCCATTTTTATGTAAAGAACATCAACTTTCATATGTTTATCTAAAAAATAACTACTTTATAATTGTTGCCTTAAAGGCAACTACTTTCATATTGTTATCTACAAAAAAAATTACTTTTATATTTTTAATTAAAATAATTACTTTCCAATCATTATCTAAACCAAATTTACTTTCCTATTGTTATCTACACAAATTAATAATAATGCTGTTATCAGAAGACAATCATTTTCTTATTGTTATATAAACAATTAATTGCTTAATTTTGTCTAAATCAACTAGTTTTATATTATGACATAACAAACTTCATAATGTCTTCTAATTAACAAATACTTTTTCATCTTACAATATAATTTTTCTTGTTATCTAACATATATATATATATACATAGATATATAGATATTTCTATCATAATGTCATCTAAACTTTTTGGAGAACAAGTAACCACAAGATGATGATGCAAACAAAGAGATATCAACCGCAAAGCTCAGTCAGCGAGTGCATGGAACAAGCTTTCAAATATCTAGCACTCACAAAGATTTAACAGACTTAGACTAAACCTGTGTTGACATACGGATGTGAAAACTGGAAATCCACACGGATTGTGTGTCTCGCTAAATTAATCACCTTCGAAAGAAAGTGCCTTCGAAGAATATTGAACACAAAATTTACGCAAGCAATTACCTGAGAGAAGAACAAACCCAGAATTTGTATCAAGTTTTGATAAGACGTCGGAATTACATCCGCCATGTACTTAGAATGGATGAAAAGAGGCTTCTTAAACAACCCTTCTTGTGGAAGGCAGAGGGGAAAATAAAAGTAGGTTACCCACAAGAAACACTACTCAGAACAATCAACAGAAAAACTCCATACCGAGCACATGCAATACACGAGAACTGCAACAACAACTTGCAACGTGCCGATCAACATGAAAAGAAGTGACAACTGCCGTACGTGCCCACCTTTGGCCCAGAAGGGATAATCTAACCAACAAATGTCAACTAAGAAATATGAATATAAAAATTTCCCACAGAAAATCTTGTGATCTGAGACATAATATTACAGTATTCTGATAGCAGCTACAATTAGTTGTAGCATAGATCTCGATGGATGTTGGACAAAATATATTTTCTTCTCTGTCGTTCTCATACTCCTGCAGATATGCAGAATGTACTCCAGATAACTGAAAGCGCTGTGTTGGGGTTTACAGCTGCGATATTTGCGCCTTTCGGATTGATACATTTACCTTCAGCATGGACTATGGGCTACTGTGACCCTCTATAGGATGAGACAGCCAACTCTATTCCCCACACCTCCTTAGTCTCCTGTTACTGGCAAGTAACAGTGTCGCTGTTATCTACTCCCATTTCGGGACACGGCAACACACGGACGGGTAAAATAGATAAAGAAGAATATACATGATATTTGAAACACTAGAGGAATGTACGAGAACATGGAAATGTGAGAGAACATGGAAAATGATAGAACGTGGAAATGTGAGAGAAAATGGAAATGTGACAAGAATATGCGAGAATATGGAAATGTAAGAGAAATGTACGAGAACATAGAAATGTGAGAGGAATGTGCGAGATCATGGAAATGCCAGAGGAATGTGCAAGAACATGGAAATGTGACAGGAATGTGTGAGAAATGGATATGTGAGATGAATGTGTGAGAACATGAAAATGTAAGAAAAATGTACGAGAATATTCATTTATGTTTCATTTATGTGAGAGGAATGTGCGAGAACATGGAAATACCATAGGAAGGTGCGAGAATATGAAAATGTGAGAATTTGGAAATGTGAGAGGAATGTGCGAGAACAAGGAAATATGACAGAAATGTGCGAGGGAATGGAAATGTGAGATGAATGTGTGAGAACATGGAGATATGAGAGGAATGTGCGAGAACGGAAATATGAGAGGAATGTGCGAGAACTTGGAAATATAACAGGAATGTGCGAGAAAATGGAAATGTGAGAGAAATGTGTGAGAAAATGGAAATGTGTGAGAATATGGAAATGTGAGAGGAATGTGTGAGAATATGGAAATGCGAAAGAATCTGTGAGAACATGGAAATTTGAGAGGAATTGAGAATATGGCAATGTAAGAGAAATGTACGAGAACATGGAAATATGAGCGGAATATGTGAGAACATGAAAATTTGAGAGGACTGTGCGAGAATATGGAAATGTGAGATGAATGTGTGAGAACATGGACATGTGAGAAGAATGTATGAGGACATAGAAAAGTGAGGGGAATTTACGAGAACATGGAAATGAGGGAGGAATGTGTGAGAATATTGAAACGTGAGAGAACATGGAAAAGTGAGAGAGCATGGAAATATGAGAGAACATGAAATGTGAGGGGAATTTACGAGAACAAGGAAATGTGAGAGGAATGTGTGAGAATATGGAAATGTGAATGTGTGAGGACATGGGAATTTGAGAAGAATGTTAGAGAAAGTGCAAAGGTTAATTAAAGTATATAAGCGGGGCCTATAAATTCAACAATAGCTTTAAATGACGATGTCCTATACATATTGTGCTTCAGGTATAATTATTTATAAAAGAAAATAGGATTATCAGAGCAGTGCACAAATTAGTGGGAATAAGAGAAATATACAAAAAAGGATATATAAGATAAATGTAGTCGAAAATTGAATATAAGAGAATTGTAGGAGAAAATGGAAATGAGAGAAATTTTGGCGAAAATGGAAATATAAGATATATGTAGTTGAAAATTGAGTGTAATAAGCGCATATCAAAAGAGGTAACAAATGAGGTTTGGGGGTAAAGATGAATGTCTCATCCCCCATAAAGTAAAGAAAAACATTGGTGACTTGTAGAGAAAGCCTATTCCTTTTTTTCGGACACAGTTGGGAGGGGGGGGTGATGGAAGACAATTTATCACAAAAGGAGCCACAGACCACAAACAGTTGAGAACCACTGAGATTGAGTACGAGAGAGTACGAGAGCGACAGGGTTGACAATGCGAATTTACGGGCACGGAAGTGCGGAGAAAAAATCAATATAGACGAAATGTTGTCTAAAATTGGCGACATAGGTGAGAGAAAGAGAGTCAGAGACATGGAAGAAAAAAATAAAGCTATAGAGGACATAAAAACGTAGTTGTGTGTAACAAGTAAAAATTGTACAAGAATCGAGTGAATATGATATAAATGAGGGATAATATATATATATAAGGGAAAGATCAAAAACGAAAGTGAGAAGACAAGAAGTGAGAATGGACGAACATGAGTGAGGTTTCAGTATGCGAAAAGTTAATATCGTATTACGTGTTACTGGGGGCAGAAAGGGAGCACATGCTAGAAAGACTATAATCGTATTGTGTATATCGAAAGAGTGACAAAGGATATTTAGGGGTAGAATTTGCTATCCAAACACACAGGTTTAAATGATCCACAAGCTATGTTAAAGTCAGTTGTGTCAGGCCAAAACCGCAGACGTTGCAGTCAAGTTGTAAACCCTTATACACCAATTCCATTTTTCGGATTATATCTAGCTAATCATGCAAAATGTGAGAAAATAGAAGAAGAAATGTCTGTAATTGTGAACATGAATGAGAGGAGAAAAAAAAGAGTGAAAGAAGATGAATAAATTGTAAATATTCAAAAAAATTAACAAACAAAGAGATGTAAAGTTTGTGAACATAAATTGACGATGAAAAAGACTTAAAGTTGTTACGAGAATTAAAAAGAGAACCAAAAATTTTACGCGGAGATGATAGCGAGTACAACGAATATAACCGAAATGGCAATTAGAATTGAAAAAAATAATGAAACAATATAATGACATACTATAGAATATCAGCGAAGTATTCAGCCTTGCAATAAAGCAAAACATAGGTATCGCGCATACTTGGTCGTAGATAGAGAGCTAGAAAATACCGACGAACTAATCAGGCTTATATAATCGTAACTTACTTCATTGCAAGGCTCATTACCTCATTGATGTCTTTCTAGCTCTGTATATACGTCCAAGCATACCAGAAAATATGAGTCATGTGTTTTGCTTCAATACAAAGATGATTACTTCGTTATTTTCTATAATTTTATCTACAACCTAGCATGTGAGGTACTCATTTTTTACTTTATTATAAAGCTGATTGCAGATCACATTGTCTAGCCAAACTCAGATAGAAAGACTGGATATAATCCAGAATGCAGCAATGCGTATCATACATGGGTGCACAAGCGAGACATCGACAAGAGCTATGCGGTACCTACTTGACTTTCCAACAGCAGAGCACAGATTACAGTATTGTCATGCACGGGCGTACATTCAAATACATGCCGGTAAGGAACACCCGTTGCATTCCGAAATACAGAAAGTTAAAGGCAGAAGACTTAAGAGGGGGAAGTCGTGGATGGGACATGCTGAGGATGTCATACAAAGCGTGTGCAGATTGCAAGATGTGGCAGCAGGTGCGGAAAGGATGTCTACCACAGATTTATAAACTTGTGTGAGAAACACTTAGCAGGGAATGCAGAGAATTGTGTCCCACAGCGGTGGAGAAAGAAGTGCAGGCTTTGGTCAGTGAGAATGCCAAAGAGGGGATGTGATTATATACACCAATGGATCTGTGACTATATATTATCGCAGTGCTTAGGCCTTCGCAGCTCAGTGCGCAGATACATCGATCAGGGAGGCGAGTGGTACCTTTGCGGTTACTAAATATAAATATACCGTATATCGATAGTTTATATGACCTAATGGTCTATTTTTTTAGGATGTGAGGTAAAAAAAAAAGTCACAATGCTAAGTTGCTGAGACTTCTTGTCCTATGAAAACACATTTTTAGCTTACACCCCCACACACATATATAAGCTCTGACAGCTTATATATTATGTGGCAAATGTAGTCAGTTAATCAGTAAATAACAATCACAAGTTGTTATTATTGTATGTTATGTAGTATGTATAATATCAGTGATTGTTATGATCAAACTGTTAACTCTTAAAATATAAGATGCAACTGTAAGTGGCTCTAAATTCCCCCCTCCTCCCCCCCCCCATAAATTATTAGAAGGACCTCAAGTGGCTTTAAGTAGTATTTCATAAAGCAGCTCGTAGAACATGAGTTAAGTTTGCTTATACTAAGAGTTCAGTTATTTGTATTATTGATTATGGGCATATTAAACATTTTTCAATATTGTTCCCAGGTTGCTGAAATGAGAACCTACATGCAGGGCCGGCCCTAAAAATTGCAAGGGCCCAATTCGAAACGGATGCGCGGGGCCCAGTCTGGGTAGGGAAGAGGATAATAAAATAAATTCTAATATGAATTTATGGGCCTATGAAGTGCGGGGCCTACTGCGGCCGCATAGGTTGCAATGGCCTAATACCGACCCTGCCTACATGAGCCATATAGATTAGGGAACATTTAATAGAAAGACTGTGATTACTGTGGTGGACAGCACACTGACTGTCTAATTTCTGAGAAAAAGAACAACAAAATTTGATGGATTATTGTTCGTCTTCCTTGATTATAAAGATACCAGTGAAGTGCCCATTTGCTCCCAAAACCCTTTCCTGGTGGAATTAGGCAACATAAACATATATGCTTTAATTTGTGAAGAACTGATATAATTTATTCTTGAATAATGAGTTGAGACTTGTTGCACCACGAGCTGTGACTGTTTAACACTGCAGTGTGGCAAAATGACATATTTTAATTCCTGATACATTTAATTACATTTTTTAAAATTGTTTACTCATGTTTACAAATTGGTTAGAGATTACACTACTGCGACCTCCATAGATGACTTACAAATTACATTACGCGGCCTCCATTGATGACTAAGACATTACAAAACCGCGGCTTCCATAGATGACTTGGACATTACACTACCGCGGCTTCCACTTACACTACCGAGGTTTCCATAGATGACTTAGACATTACACTACCGAGGCTTCCATAGATGACTTGGATTTTACAGAACCGCGGCTTCCATAGATGACTTGGACATTACACTACCGCGACTTCCATAGACAACATAGACCTTACACTACCGAGGTTTCCATAGATGACTTAGACATTACACTACCGAGGCTTCCATAGATGACTTGGATATTACAGAACCGAGGCGTCCATAGATGACTTAGATATTACATTACCACAGCTTCCCTAGATAACTTAGACAGTACAATACCGAGGCTTCTATAGATAACGTGAATATTACAGAACCGCGGCTTCCATAGATGACTTTAACATTACACAACCGCGGCTTCCATAGAAGATTTATGATGACTTAGACATTACAGAACCGCGGCTTCTATAGATTATTTAGACAGTACACGACCGCAGCTTCCATAGATGACTTGGATATTACACTAATGCAACTTCCATAGATGACTTGGACATTACAGAACCGCGGCTTCCATAGATGACTTGGATATTACACTAATGCAACTTCCATAGATGACTTGGATATTACACTAATGCAACTTCCATAGATGACTTGGACATTACAGAACCGCGGCTTCCATAGATGACTTGGATATTACACTAATGCAACTTCCATAGATGACTTGGATATTACACTAATGCAACTTCCATAAATGACTTCGATATTACACTAATGCAACTTCCATAGATGACTTGGACATTACACTAATGCAACTTCCATAGATGACTTGGATATTACACTATGCAACTTCCATAAATGACTTGGATATTACACTAATGCAACTTCCAAAGATGACTTGGACATTACAGAACCGCGGCTTCTATAGATTATTTAGACAGTACACGACCGCAGCTTCCATAGATGACTTGGATATTACACTAATGCAACTTCCATAGATGACTTAGATATTACACTACCGCGCCTTCCATAGATGACTTAGATATTACACTACCACGACTTCCCTAGATGACTTAGGCATTACCATGGCTTCCCCTAGATAACTTAGACAGTACAATACCGCGGCTTCTATAGATAACGTGGATATTACAGAACCGCGGCTTCCATAGATGACTGTAACATTACACTACCGCGGCTTCCATTGAAGATTTATGATGACTTAGATATTACAGAACCGCGGCTTCTATAGATTACTTAGACAGTACTCTACCGCAGCTTCCATAGATGACTTAGATATTACAGAACCGCGGCTTCTACAGATTACTTAGACAGTACTCTACCGCAGCTTCCATAGATGACTTGGATATTACAGAACCGTGGCTTCCATAGATGACTTGGATATTACAGAACCGTGGCTTCCATAGATGACTTGGACATTACAGAACCGCGGCTTCCATAGATGACTTAGATATTACACTACCACGACTTCCCTAGATGACTTAGGCATTACCACGGCTTCCCTAGATAACTTACACTACCGGGACTTCCATATAGTCTTGGATTTGTCCATGTAATGCAGAGGTGGTCAATCCTTTGGATCGGAAAGATGATTGAGTTTTTTCGTGTTATAAATATCCATAAAAGATCTTTATAGTCCTCTGGAGCTCCAAGTAATATTTTAGGGCCAGCGTATTTTTAGTTCGTCCTAGCGGGCCAGAAAATAAATTGCTTGGATGCATTTTGCCAGTGGGCCGTATTCTGGCCACCACTTATGTAATTTTATTTTTATATTACAGAATAGAGAATGCCGCTTTATTACGAGACAAGATTGGTTGTCCAACAGAGAAACAGCATATATCATACAAATCAATACTTGACATGACAGCTGGATTGCATTTGCTGAATCCTGCTATAGAAAAGGGATTTATTCAAATTACACTTCTGTTTGCCTTAACAGAAACTTGGGGATATTATTGAAGTATAGAGACGGCAAATTAAAGGAGCACAAAAAGTGAGCTGGGCTACACGTCTAATAAGTTAAGTCTTAATTTGTGGAAACTATTAAAAAGTAGTTGTGAACTATTGTAACGACATATTTCTCGTGAATTATATCGTAACCTCCGACAAATAGAAGAACAACGAGCAGAATTAATGTAAATCGTCTTAAGTCATATTTTTCATTTATTTCAGTGTATTTTGTTGGTCCACCGACGTTGGCAGGCTACACACAGTATATAGTATATACATAGTGACCAACAAAAATCATAACAATGATCAAAATCACCATGCATGAAGGCTTGTTTTGATTCTGCTCATTGGTTTTCTATTGTCGAGGGTTAATATCTATTTTTACGACTCTTTGTCATGTGACGTATTCTTCTCAGAACGTTGTCTTCCCAATGAAGTCCCTGAACCCTTCTTTGTCTTGGGTCATGGGGCTTGCCTTTTCCAACAACGTAATCATGTTATCTTTAATGTTGTCATTCCATCGTCTTCTTGGTCTGCTCTTTCTCTTTAACCCAGGTTTTCTGCCATCCATTGTCTGTCTTTCCAAACAGTTGTGTCTCTTTATATGACCATACAGGTGAATTTTTCGTTTTGCTATTGTGTTTAGTAATCAAACAAACGAATCCATCCCTAAGAGACATCAAATGAAGAACACAGCTCACTCAATGAACTGCTATTTGCGATGATCAAAGTTTAATACACGGCACGCACATACAATTGCTCCATACAACCTACGAACAATACAACATGAGACTAAACACATATGAAACAGAGACTATGAAGAACACCAGGCGGCTTAAATGAATCTGTCTACGGTACAAAACTAAAGCAAATCTCAGAGTTCTGATATATTTTAGGAAGCATTTTTACAGAGGATAACAAACTAAATAGAGATCAAAACGAGATTTAAGAAATCCAATATTCTGACTAACCAGATACTACCAATACTCAAACGCCCATCATTCTGCATGAACAACAAAACAACCACTGTTAACAATGTCCAACATGGACACCTTGACAAAGACACTAGCGAATAATAAATATCACAGTATGTGAAATGAGATGTTTGAGGAAAGCTATACGTTTTACGATAACAGACCGACGAAGAAATGAAGATATTAGGGAACAAATAAAGACCATCTCAAGCCACGACTGCATTAAAATACAGCAAACCTGGTAGTTTGGTCACGTCATGAGAATGGAACCAACGCAATCGTACCTTCGTGCATACAACAGAAGAAGATCGGGCTACAAGGCATGAGGAGGATCAAGAACTATATGGGTGGAGACAATCAAAGAAACCTTCAAGAAACACGGGCTGACCATGGCCAATGCAACCTAAATGATGAATGACAAACAACTCTCACTTTCCCCCATGATACTTAACATGACAAGTGGAAATGGCAATAGATAGATAAAATATGATTATATTTTTGTGACATCCAATGAAAATCAAGGGAATAGTCACATGTTATTGTAGTCTATTCATATGCTAAACTGATACAAATAACGTGCATGCGACTGTGTTTTATTCTTACAATCAGCAATAAAATAGCATCAACGCAGTTGTCAGCAATGAGGGGGCCTAATAAACAAATAAAACTTCAAACGAACCAATTCCTCGTTTTTTGTGATATTGTAATGGCCGTTATATAGTAAACTATTTTTAAGGGGGAGGGGGGGTGTGTTACGCGCTTCTTTTTGTGTGTGTGTGGCGTGTTTCCTAGTATTCAATGTCATATTGTCGGACTGCCTAGAAGGGGAAGGATTGCACCATTCCCCCCTTCTCGCGAACCTTATCTACGAGCTTGAACAGAATAGACTTCTATTCGGCATGAACTCTCGAGGCGGTTTGCTATCGTCATGTTGCTGAAAATATCAGTGATTCTATAAAGGTTTACTAGTTTTATATCTGCTAAATCGATTGTACTGGGATTGATTTTTTACACAGCCCATGGATATACCTAAATCCAACTCAATCTCACCGAACTACTGCGACTTCTAGACATGTAGCAATAGTGTTACAGAATTAGGGATATGATAAGTGGCTACTTCTAGACATGTAGCAATAGTGTTACAGAATTAGGGATATGATAAGTGGCTACTTCTAGACATTTGGCAATAGTGTTACAGAATTAGGGATATGATAAGTGGCTACTTCTAGACATGTAGCAATAGTGTTACAGAATTATCAGGTATATGATAAGTGGCTACTTCTAGACATGTAGCAATAGTGTTACAGAATCATCAGGTATATGATAAGTGGCTACTTCTAGACATGTAGCAATAGTGTTACAGAATTATCAGGTATATGATAAGTGGCTACTTCTAGACATGTAGCAATAGTGTTACAGAATTATCAGGTATATGATAAGTGGCTACTTCTAGACATGTAGCAATAGTGTTACAGAATTATCAGGTATATGATAAGTGGCTACTTCTAGACATGTAGCAATAGTGTTACAGAATCATCAGGTATATGATAAGTGGCTACTTCTAGATGAATAACAATTATCCATTAAAGATGACAGATGGGACAAAAATGTTTATAGAAACCAAAGTGGCACTTACCATCAACAATACGGTTTCCAAAGTGCACTTACCATCAACAATACGGTTTCCAAAGTGGCACTTACCATCAACAATACGGTTTTCAGATAGGAAAAACAGTTTTATCAATTAAAGCCACAAAGTATAAGACATTTGCTCTGTTCTCAATCACATGATAAAGAGCACTAAAGTTCCTCTTCATTAATTTTTTTTTCCCTATATCACGGAAAGATAATTGCTTAAAAGAATAGCGTGACAATGTACATTATCGAATTAAACGACGCAGCATTAACATACACATGGAGGTTGGACAGCAACAAATTAGACAAGCCGGGCGTGCTGAGAAAATGTCACTGGAAATTGTATCCTGCAAAAGTAGAGATAAGGTTCAAATGGAGTAGAATGATTCCAAGAAAGTGAAAAGGGGAAGCCCAAGATGTCAATGGAAACAAGATATACATTACGTTGCAAATATGACGCTGAAAAAAAAGGCAGGATAGTTTGCACAGAAGCCATATAGAGATGTAGTTAGGAAAACGGTATGTAGAGAATACATCACATAGAGAAAGTAATACATCACATAGAGAAAGGAATACATCACATAGAGAAAGTAATATTCAGTTAGCGTAGTCGTACCCGTTATCTTATTTATGTAGTCTAATTTGGATAGTAAGATAACATTTGTCCTAAATTCAGTTCATATTCTGATAATACAAGATTAACAGTAAAACTAAATAAAGTAGAATAAGAATATCCGCCGAAGACGGATGTGTCGGGCCATTGGCGCAAATAAAACGGGGACACAACACATTTCCATTCTCTGGACTGCATCCTACTGGAGATCTAGTAGTACTGCTACAGGAGAGATCCAACGCTGAATAATAATAATAATAATAATAATAGAAGGATGAAAATCTTCTTTCTCATGACTATGGCCAATTTGTAAGTGCCACCAGAACCACTGTGAAAGTACTGTGAAATTTACATTGTAAAGGCGGTTGCGAACATAATGAGTGGTTAAATTCCTTAGTACATGCACGTGGATTCTTATAGTGTTTCAATTTCAATATTATGTTTTAGTATTATGTTGTTTTCTTCTAATCAAATATCATTCCAGTCGTATCCTGCTCCCGCCGAAGACGGATGTGTTGGGCCATTGGCGCAAATAAAACGGCAACACAACGCATTTCCATTCTCTGGACTACATCCAACTGGAAATCTTGTAGGACCATTGTCCTGTTACAAGAGAAATCCAGGAGGAATTTGAGAATGAACGCTGAAGAAGAAGAAGAAGTATCCTGCTAATCCATTAGGGCCTATTTGTTTTAGAATTTGTTTCAGGTATTACGGCCTACTATTCTGTGGAGTGTAATTTTGTCAACTGTTTGTGTCGACATTTACTATGCATTGTTCATTCCTTACAACATTATATTTTGACGAAACATGCCAATGTTGCTAATTTTATACGGGTTCTTTATTAAAATATGTATAAACTACTATTTTCTTGTATATTAGTCCACATATTTACTATATTTACTATTAGCATTACATATGTCATCTTTCTTCGTCTTCTTCTTTCGTTCACTTGAAACATGTTTATATCTGTAATTATGTTTCCTAAATAAAACTCAATGTCATTTGTAGTTTATACAGTGGCACATAGAGCTTTGATTCCAGTGTTGTTTCCTCTGGCCAATAGGCCTGCCTCAGCGTTTCATACTCAGAATACTCTTGAAGTATTTGTTTGGCACTCTGTGCTGCCTGTCCACATGTACACATGGCTGTTTTGCCAATCTTGAACTTTGTGCGCATGTGACTGCGGAGTCGGTTGTGTCCAGGTCGCTTTCTTATTGACTTGATTAGCTGGTTTTTTTTCTAACTGTAGGTGATTAGTACGTCTGGTTGGTCTTCCTTAGCCAGCTGGTCTGCTTTTTCATTTCCTGGTATTCCACAGTAAGAGTATATCCACTGCATGGTTACCCTATACTGGTAAGACGGTTCATTTAGTAGTTTTTTCTAAGCCTGTTAGTTTTACAGACTGGAAAGCTTGAAGCACTAACTTTGCATCTATTAGGAATACAACGGGCTGTAACCTGCTTAAAGAGACGGAACACTTTATAGGGATATATGGAATGTACCTCCGTCGCTCAGAAAACTACTAATCACTAATGACCTATTTGTACTGTTTCTACTTCTCTCGCTGATCTTGTCAATTTTAATTGGGCGCTGTTATGCCTTAATTGATAACTGTGTTGAATATCTTAACCACAAAGAATAAATAAGAAATAATCACAGATGGAAAGAAAATAGAAAACCTATTATTTTCTGGTTTATTTACCCACATATTTACTACAGATGCTATCAGCACATATAGTCTTCGGACCCCTCAAACCACCGGCAGTTTACATCATTTTTACAGTAATATGAGATGTACTGGAATGCATCTACTTCGTCTGTGCAACGTGTCCTTAACATGACGTTGTCTTGACTACTTCTATGTACATGTCAGATATCCCCATAACGTTTTCCGTCTCTTTCATCAGATTACAAAAAAATACCTATGCATTCTGATATCACATGTAGTAAATATGTGGGTTAATAAACAAGAAAACAGTAGTTTATACATATTTCAATTTAAAACAACCTGTATAAATCAGCAACATTGGCATGTTTCGTCAAAATATAATGTTGTAAAGAATGAACAATGCATAGTAAATGTCGACACAAACGGATGACAAAATTACACTCCAGAGACGACTAAGCCGTAATACATGAACCAAATCCTAAAACCAATAATCGATTAGCAGGACACGACTGAAGTGATTTATTTTTTTAACTTAAACTAATATAATCCACGTATCTGTACCCAGGGGGTACTATCTGTACCCAGGGTGTACCACTGGGCTTCCCATTATGTGCTCAGTGGTAATTTTTTTTCAGTGTTGAAAGTGGAAGCTTTAGAATACTTTCACAGTAGCTAAAACGACAATTCCAAATTGGTCCTAATCAAAACAGGGCTCCAGTAAATACTTGTGTACAGGTTGATTTTTGATTATTTGCGTGAATTTCGATGGTTGGCATTTGTTTTCTTGGCATGCAACTCCAAATAATAGCAAGTGTAAACAGCGACCAACGAAAATCACGACACAAATCAAACACATTACGAATGAAGGCTTGCTTGCTTTCTGTACAGAGATCTTTATTGCCGACGGTCTTGCCCTAACCATAAATAATTTGATGTTCAGCTGAGGCGAGACCGTTGGCAGCATAGATTACCTTCCAACAGAATTAATTAGCACCCAATTAATGACGTTTTTGACTATTTTTGGGTTTCGGTTGGTGACTATATACTTAGAGTCGCTTTGGCTATTTGTGGCATTCGAATCCACGTATGTAAAAAGTGACGAAGGAGAATAATTAATAGCGTCACAAATGTGGTCCTAATTAATATTCTGTTGGAAGTTCTTTATTGATTGGAGACGATCATGACTAAGGTACTGTGACCTGTAGAGATGATTTAATCTGGGCACCAACTCTATTCAGTGTCGCTGGTAACAATTCACAAAATGCCTGCGTGTTGCCGAGGCTCAAAATGGATGCAAAGAATAGCGATACTATTACCTGCGAGGTAATTCGTAAGACGCGACTAATGAACTTTGGGGGAAGGAATTTGCAGCCCCGTCACACAGAGGGTTAAAGTGACTAATATGCAATGCTGAGGTAGGATGTGTCTGGCCAAAAAGAGAAGGTGTTTCAGCTATGCTGCTAACCATGAGAAAATGCATTCCGTTCTCTGGGCTACATTCTGCTAATCTGCCGGAGGTTGAGAATTTCGATGGTTGGCATTTGTTTTCTTGGCATGCAACTCCAAATAATAGCAAGTGTAAACAGCGACCAACGAAAATCACGACACAAATCAAACACATTACGAATGAAGGCTTGCTTGCTTTCTGTACAGAGATCTTTATTGCCGACGGTCTTGCCCTAACCATAAATAATTTGATGTTCAGCTGAGGCGAGACCGTTGGCAGCATAGATTACCTTCCAACAGAATTAATTAGCACCCAATTAATGACGTTTTTGACTATTTTTGGGTTTCGGTTGGTGACTATATACTTAGAGTCGCTTTGGCTATTTGTGGCATTCGAATCCACGTACGTAAAAAGTGACGAAGGAGAATAATTAATAGCGTCACAAATGTGGTCCTAATTAATATTCTGTTGGAAGTTCTTTATTGATTGGAGACGATCATGACTAAGGTACTGTGACCTGTAGAGATGATTTAATCTGGGCACCAACTCTATTCAGTGTCGCTGGTAACAATTCACAAAATGCCTGCGTGTTGCCGAGGCTCAAAATGGATGCAAAGAATAGCGATACTATTACCTGCGAGGTAATTCGTAAGACGCGACTAATGAACTTTGGGGGAAGGAATTTGCAGCCCCGTCACACAGAGGGTTAAAGTGACTAATATGCAATGCTGAGGTAGGATGTGTCTGGCCAAAAAGAGAAGGTGTTTCAGCTATGCTGCTAACCATGAGAAAATGCATTCCGATCTCTGGGCTACATTCTGCTAATATGCCGGAGGTTGAGAATGAACGTTGAAGAAGAATTATCTATCAGAACCAACTGAAATTATGAAATTTGTATCTTGTTATACGAATTAGGCTACATAAATAGCACAAGTACGAATAAATTAACAGAATATGATTTGTCAATGTAGCTTTTCCTTTACATAACATTGGCCTCACTGCAACCTAATAAGCCTCTTGGTACTATGCAAACCGTCCTGTCTCATTTAGTGTCATATTAAAAAGGTCTCCGATACCCTGTGTCCATTGACACCTTGTGCGATGTTTTTTATTTTTATTTTTTCAGAAACTCCAACCTCTAGCAAAATATATTTTCTTTTTTAATTCAGTCACTTAAATTAGAATTCGACAAATAAAGGCTAATTTTGACGAAACAATTCGATTTCAACTAATGACGGGAGTCCACTTTGATTAATCAGAGAACATCACCATTAAAACATTAAGGCAGCAGAAGCTAGCTGAATATTTACATCGAGAAATGACTTTTTTTTAAGACTCGTATACGTTGCTCTTAAGGGAATACATTACAGAGGGAGAAAAACAAGAAAGGACACGACATGACTAGACCCCAGACGCGGTATACAGCTATTGAAAACTGTTACAATAACAGGGAATTCTAATCACGTCCTGTCTCATTAACATCCCTATTGATCTGTCCTAAAAATAAACGGCTTTCGCCCCTGGGATACTGGACATTCTAGTACGTAATCTATATTTTTAATATACATAATAAAATGGGAGATGTCAATGCAGTATTAAACTTTGTCCTGCTAGATCAAATTAAATGCTAAATTGGTGCTATTGTATTGCTCATGAACATAGAGATAAAATATGTAATAAATGAATGTCTGTGTAGAATAGAAGACATTAAATTGTATAATATAGACACCAATGAGAAACGTATAGAAGTACTAAACATATACGCAGACAGTACAAGATGAATATTAACATACAAAATTATAAGAATGAAAATTTTCTTATAAGGCGAACCATAATGAGACATCATAATGAGCAAAACAAATTTCCAGTTTATTTTTTCTTAAGTTTTCGTTGATGATTGCACCATGTCTTCTGTTGTTTTTTTTTCTGTATGACATCTACTTTATAAGAAGCGCTGGCTAAGAAGAGATCAAGACTGTGTAATGACTTATTTGACTATACCCGTGATTTCTACTGGTCACAATGATTATACTGTATGTGGCAGCCAATGAAAATTAAGGGAAGATTCACATGAGTCCTTTTAGGGCGTGTCCCTTGCTGGTATGTATTGTTTACAAATATTGGTAACACGTGTACCTATTTCCGCACAGTTCTATATTTGCCGTGTGCACACCAGCCTTCGCATTTCCAATATCGGGTTATTTGCCGGCACAGGAGTTTTACATTTTCATTTTAGAGGAGTTTATCATACTCAGAGATCACAATGTTTCTGGTCCACATCAATGGTCTGGACATTTGTCTGTGACAATTATGCTGATGACTTAGCAATATGGTGCACGGAAGAACATGTTAGTTAGTTTGTCGTCGGATCATCATCACTGCAAACTGGACACATCCATAGTTGCTCCGATCTCTCCTTGAAAGTGGCAAGCAAACAGGTACAGAGAGCTATGTATTGCTTAATCACATGGGCAAACAGATAGTGTGTCAACATAAACATAGATAAGTGCAGCACTAATCTCTTTACGCTTTAACCAAAACAAAAAGCTGGTGATATCAAGATAAATGGAGAGCTCCTAAAAGAAGACAAACAACCCACATATTTCGGAGCCGCATTTGACAACAAACTGACATGCAAGTAACACATCAACACAGCAACATCAGTCAGAAAAAAGTTAGCCATTCTGAGAAAACTAAGTGGAACCACATCGGAGCACATGGGGAAAATAGTTTAGTTTACCAGAATGGCATACGACCACACTTGGATTATGGATCAACTGCATGTGTTCAGCATTAAACTCCACATTTCATAAGATAGATAAGATGCAAAACAAGACACTTGGGATCATCATAGGAGCAATAAAAATCAATGCATATAATAGAGATGGAGAAAAGTGGGAGGAAACAAACAGTGAGTGAACGTAGACAAAAAAATGTGCTAATACATACAGAAAAATTCAACGAAAGATTTAAAAACATAGCGATGGGATGACTGAAAAGAAGATCCATCAGGCAAAATGACTCTAGAAATGTATGAGACTTGCCTGAAGGTCGTAACCACCTAAAGTATGTACGAGAACATAACCCTGGACAGAGAATAGTTTATTATCTATTCATATCCAAAATGAAGTGAAAGGAATTTTCAGTGAAAATGAACAGAATAGTTTACAACATAACACAGTTACTCTCAGTCTACTGTACGACAAATATTCATAATACATATGGATCAGAGTATGTATACATTTTTCAGCAAAGAATGCAGTGAATGGAAAAGCAGGAATATATATATATAGAGTACCCAAATAATGTTAGTGAAACAAAGTACAAACTGGACAATTTTGTCATAATTACGATGTAAAAATCATGGTGGCAACAGATGAGCACAAATCTTGATCCAAAGCCTGTAATATTCCTGACATATGCAATATCAGCATTCCAATCGATCGAGTCCACAAAACTACGAGACCAACAAATACTTCTGGCAGAATAAAGCAATGATCGTAAAGTAGCTATGCAGTGGATGCCATCGGATTATTGAATACCTGGAAAGCAGATCGTTTGACTAAGTAGGGTGCTGCTGATGATCAACCAAATGTGCCAATATCACAATAACATACTAACAAAAGAAACATGATCAAAGCAACTAGAAAGCCAACACAAGATGACTAACAGATCAGAACAAACTGTCATTCTGCGCCTCAGACCAGGACACAATCATCTCCGCAGCGACATGTATACAAAGTAAAATTTAGCAGCACAGCCATGTGTACACGTGGACTGGCAACTCTGGCAGCAGATCACATACTTCTTCTTCTTCTTCAGCGTTCATTTTCAAACTCCAGCTGGATTGCTCTTGTAACAGGACAATGGTCCTACAAGATTTCCAGTTGAATATAGTCCAGAGAATGGAATTGCGTTGTGTTGCCGTTTTATTTGCTCCAATGGCCCAACACATCCGTCTTCGGCAGGACATACTTCAAAAATACCCGGAATATGAGATGATGATGCAAATACATTGGCCCTGAGAAATAACAGTAGAATAAAAACTCTACGGATCTCTGTATGCGTTACAAAACACAGTCAAGTTTATAGAAGAAACAAAACTTCAGATATAGGCACATTCCAAGCGAACGAACGAAGAACGGTTGATTTTCAATAAGCCATAAATCATTTGTTTCCGAGGGTTACAGTTTTGGTCACATAATACAAAATTATGGTGGTTTCCTAAAATGTGCAGACTTTCACTTGTTCATTATTGTATTTGCAGTTAGTTACAATAGGAAACTCGCTTGACAAAAACAATCTAAAATCCTTGTAACAAAATTTGAAAAGGAATAACGCTTTAAGTCAATCAATCAAGTGTCATGCCGAGTGGCGTAGGGTAGGGAATCCTTTTCTCCACAGCTCTGTGTCTCTTGTGTTATTAATAAGTTCAGTTGGTGACATGTTTTCTGCAACACTAACAAACCATCCAGAAATGTATCTCTCTTTGTCTTCCTCTGTCTCTTCTCCCCGTGATCTTTCCGGTGGCTACTAAATGTTAAATTGTTGCTTTTCTCATCACATTCGCTAAAATTATTGATAACATGCTTTTAATTGTTTCTATAATTTGTCGTCTTACTCCAGCCTCTCTGGTGACTTCTATATTCGTTTTCATGGATGTCCATGGAATTCGTATCGTTCTTCTTAACAACCACATCACAGTTGCCTCCAAATTATCTTGAGCACTTTGTATTTTACTGTCCATGCTTCTCCTCCATAAAGAGGGGTTGACTCAATATAACATCTTACCACTCGAACTTTGGTATGCATTGATATTACTCCATTGCATAGAACGTTTTTCATGTTTTGTAAAGTTGATTTGGCCTTTGCTATCCTGCTCTTTATCTCATGTTAGCACCGTGCATCTGATGATAACATGGTGCCAAGATACTTGGTTTTATCAACTTGATTTAAATTTGCATCATTGATATTAATACACTTTAAGTGCTGATCAATATAAACAAATTACAGAAGTCTATTGAACATAGTCGTAGATTATATCAAGTTAAAACAGGTTATTGCGTTTAAATATATGGGCAACATTTTTATAGAGAGCGGAAGATTTGATTGAGAAATTGAAAACAAATATCAAAAGGTCGATGCAGTTACCCTACAAGCTACGATTCAGACAGAAGTAAATTTTAAAAAAACTAGTGATAACTATGTTTCGCATGCCATCATTATGTGTTCTGCTCTGTAGCGAAAAATAAGGGTATCCATCTTGGGCGACCAATGTACCAAGTTCAATCCCCATCGCTGTTAATTGAACATCCAAATAAATGAGAGGGGAATGGAACCCACTTAACATAGAATATTGCCTAGACTATAACTACGGCCAGAAAATGCTGGGTTGATCGCAATGTATAATAACGTTTTTATGCTACTAGTGTCAAACCTTATTCTTTACAACGGCATGTGAAAGATAGCTATGTTTGTTTTGTATATTCTTGATAAAGACCTAACGGTACGAAACGTTGAAAATGTTATGTGTATTGTTATTTGTATTTTTTCCGTGTTTACACCCAATAGCCCTTTAGTGATAATCTGTCAGTTGGCATGCAGTGAAACTTCAAAAAACTGTGTACTATGTAAATACTAGAGGTAACAGCGCCCATCACGGAAAAGGGGCAGACCTGAACTGAGATATAAGGGTATTTGCAAAGCAGTCATAAACGATTTCATATCACAACAAATTATTAGGAAAGAACTGGCCGTTGGTCGTGCAGCATGGGTTACAGCGCTGCGCCGCAATTTTCCGAGGGTGTTCCGAAGAAGAAAGAAGACATGAGATGGAGGCGAAAGGCATATACGTCCTTAAATAAAGATTTGTATATATATATATATATATATATATATATATATATATATATATATATATATATATATACCTGTTCGTATGCTTCCGGTATCTATCTTAGCACCACATTTCACTCGGATACGCATTCATTTTTACTTGTGGTTTTTTTATGTTTGTATGTTATGTCCGTATCTTGAAAAAGGCCTATTGGTCCGAAACGTCGACTTTGTCCTGTGTATTGTCATCTGTAGATTATATTCTGTGTTTTGTTTTGTTATATGTACCATATTTACATCCGTTAGTGATAGTGTGTAGTGTTTTAGTCATCATTCAGTAGGACTTCATTACCTGTTTTACACGTGAGTATTATTTGGGTAAAGTAGAACAACGAAGTGATTTGTTGGTCAGCGAATACAAATGTACTGTGCAGGTCACAGCGATATGTTGAGTCATAATGTACACTGAACCAAAAAAATGCACAACTTTCAATGATGTCCTATTTAGCACATATGTCTTATTTCACACACAACATGTCAAAAATTCAACATGAAGTTTAATATTGAAAATATCGAAATAATGGCAATAGCAAAGAAGGAAAGAAATATCACTATCTCCGTCGATAATAAACACCGTAAATAGGTAAATGTGTCCACTTTCTTAGGAAGCATTATATCTAGTGAAGAGAAACACAGCAAAGAGAAGCAAAATAATTGCAACAAAACATACCAGATCCTAGGACAGATGACACGTATTTTTAAAAACAAGCATGTAAACATAGACACTAAAGTTGCATTATACACGTCCATTATTATCTCATCAATGTGGTACCAGTGCCAAACCTGGATATGACAGCACAAGACAAAAGAAAATATCGCAATATAGCGCACATGTTGAGACCAAGAACATATGTCATCGCGTAACCAATGCTTGAAAGGGGTCCAAATGGCGCAGTGTATTTATTTCATTGTAAAAGGGTATCCTATGTGTACGTCGTCTCTCTCATCCAACGTTAATATTCAGCCCACAAACACAGACACTATTTCTTAGATGAAAATCGATAACATACTACGTGAGTGATAAAGAAAAACAGCACAAGTTTGTTTTTTTTGTGTATTTTTTTAATAACTGAAGCAATTCTCTCTTTCTTTCTTTCAATGTTTAAGTTGTTTTGATGTGCTAATATTTTATCTATGTATTAATGTTCCTTCTTCAGTGTTCACGGACTCCTGGGCATTATATCCTTTGACTCATTTCCATGTAATGATATCTGTATTATTTTATCATTTGTTGCATTCCTCCGTATAGTGTGTTCCATTTGTTTGATATTGTAGAATGAAAGTTCTTCCTGTATTACCCTGCGATGTACGTTTCAAAAGGTGATGGCCGACAGTTTCATGACAATTCTTACGTTGTTGACACTATCAGCTATGTTATTTCTAGCCGAAGGCGTTCCGTAGAGAAAAAACCGGTAACTTTTTGCGATGTGATGCAGTAATTTATGTGTAATTCTTAAGCGTTATTTGGAAATATATAGGTATACCCTCTTTGATAGTTGCTTTACAAATCGTATCTTGTTGTCTTGTTCTCTTTCTTCTGTTATCTGGTACCCATTTAAAGCTTGTAGTGACAGTCTACTTGCATTCATTCTAAGCACATGATTCATTAGACGTATACAGTTTCTTTTTCCTATTTGTCTAGAAACATACCGGAATTTGGTATCCTGACTTATTTGCTTGTCTCGCTATTAATTCAGAACCCAGACAATATTCAAAAGTTTTTCGAAGAGATATATTTTAAGAAAAACATTTAATTTTTTTCTCCAGTGCTTTTGTTGTTTTTATTAACTTCAATAACCATATACTCGCATCAATAAAGATATTATATTGGAGCTAATGGAATATTATATTACTTTTATTTTTTTCTTAAACGATTGACTCGTGACATTTCTGCTCGTATCTTTTGTGTTTTTAATTATCTGATAATAACATTACATTAAAGAGATGAGATTCTCTCACTAGACATGACAATGTTTGATATATTATGTTACATCACCAGCGCAATGTTATTTTGATATCATGCACAGTTTGGTCACGTGGAGGGCGGGGTTGAAGAAAGTAACATTGCAAGTGCAAGAACTAATACAAATAGCTGCACGCAGTCGGCACTCGGTGCGCGGATCCTTTCATTGCGCTGTTATTTTGAACACCAAGAAGTATGGAAAAGGGTTGTCATTCGTTGGTAAAAGGGTTGTCATTCGTTGGTATCCAGTACATTCAACCACCTAATTAGCATATGTAAATCAAAACACAAAAAGTAAATATACCAAACTGCGAATGTTTAACTCCAATGTAATATTTGTATTAACTCTAGATCGCTAATGTTGTGAAGTTAGCAAAAGCATTGGAGAAAAAATTAAACTCATTTGAAAATAAATGTATTCTAAAACATGTAAATATTGGTTGGCAGGAATACCCATCATCAAAACAAATAAGAGAGAACACCAAACAGAACTATTTTTTCTACAATAAGACAAACACGCTGGACATTGGAAATGTACTTAAAAACACTGAAAATATACTGCAACTATAAGCATTAAAGTGGGTTCCAGTTCGCAAAAGAAAGAGAGGAAGACTCAAAATAAAAATCTCGCAGAAAAACTATCAAAGAGGGTATGACTATGGGTCATGAAGCAAATAGAACAGGTTAATAGAAACAGAGCAATGTTTAACATAACCATAAAGAAGGATAAGTCAGTGTGAAATTTGTCAAGCTTACGCATGGTTGCCACGAGAACATACCATATTATATACATTATATCAATTTAATGCAATTTCCCTAATCATTTGAGTTCTGGGTTATTCTAATTACTTTGTTACTCTTTAAGAAAGTTCTGGTAAACAACACTACAGTTTTTTACACACACACATCTAATAACTAAAACGCCAGATATTCAATAAAAATATATTATAAAATGATATTATTTATTAAATTTTAGAAATAATAACATTTTATTACTTTTTGTAGCGTTTTTTTTTAGATAGACAAACAGCAAGAGAGTGAGAAAGAGAAAGATAGATAAAGAGAGCTACAGAGTACGAGACATAGAGCGAGAGTGAGAAAGAAAGAGCAAAGAAAGAACAAAGAAATAGAGAGAAGAGAGAGAGTGAAAGAAAAACAAGATCGAGAGTGAGAGAGAGAGAAAATGTAAGAAAGAAAAAAAAGAAAGAGAAAAATAAAGAATAATGAGAAGACAGAAATAGAGAGAGATTAAGAAGAATGGTGTGACGGTAATATCAATCGAAATGTATAATATAGTTTACACGCCAACATTCAGAGAAGAACAAAGAACAGTTCAGCAGAATGCCCCACAATCGCAAGAGATTTCCAATGTTTGAGATACATTACAGCAGAGTTTTGATGTGAAGACGGCAACAAATCGAATATAAATAGTGTATAGATATCAATAGAAGATAACGCATCACAACCTAATAGGGTCTGCATCGCGAATACAAAGGCAGATTGTTCGAATGGAAAATCAGATAAAGAGTGTGATAAGCAAATATATAAATTTTCTAACAAGAATCATATTTAATACACAATAAGTAATATCGCAAACAACAGGACAATGTCTATGCAAATAATACGCTTTCCAGACATAGCTGAATCAATGTATATAGTTCTCTACTAGAGGAAGCTAACATAAACAGAATTATTCGCTACAGTATGCTTTTTTATATTAAGGAGTACGAGAAGCCTTTTATAGACTGGAATTAAAGGCTGCATTGCCAGTCACTACGACGTGTACAGGAAAGATTTTTATTTTTCATTTTACCTCCTGAAAGATATAAATATAGTCCTAACAGTAGTGTAAACCTGAGACCTTGTAGTTATAAGACCGACATTCTAGCCCAACTGTAGTGTGTATCTGAGACTTCGTAGTTATAAGACCGACATTCTAGCCCAACGGTAGTGTGTATCTGAGACTTCGTGGTTATGAGACCGACATTCTATCCTAGAGGTGGTACATCTTTTTTGTTCGGCGGGCCGGATTTAACCTTTTTTAGCTAGGAAACAGGGAACAAATATTTATTTTGGTCCGTTGGAATTGCGAATAGTGTTTTATAAGATCTGTGGTCGGCGCACTTAGTACTCTTAGATCTGCATGGCGGGCTAGAAAGAAAAAACTGACTTGGCGAGCAGGACTTTGTCCATTATTGCTCTAGCCATCCAGCCACGTTCTCCGATAAATACGTTATATATATATATACTCGCTCCGCCGAAACGTCGAACCAAAAAGATTTCCCCTCCCTCTTTTCTGGGTAAGAATGTCGATCTTATAATCATATCTCTCATGCTACTGTTGCATATATCCATATCCACATGCATCCATATATCCGGATATATCCACATTATAAACATCACTTTGAGAACAACAAACAAAGCAATGAAGCCAACTGATCTTTCTACTTTCGTGCATAAAAAAAATCAGTGACCTTCGTAGAAATGTGTAAAATGTAGGCACATACTGATGATATACGTATATCGATCGAACGTTTGTTGCAGGGGCAGGAATAAGAAGCACAAATAGTTTCAGTGACCACCATATATGTTGCATTTATTCGATACCGTTAACAGAGAAGGGTTGTGGAAGGTGTTTACAAAATTCGGGTGCACCCCCCCCACCCCAAAACTTGTCACTGTGATACGACAATTTCATGACGGTATGATGGCTAGCGTTATCTGCGACGGGGGGGGGTAATTTACTGTGTTCCCTGTCACAAATGGTGTAAAGCAGGGATGTGTGCTGGCCCATACTCTAGCCTGTTATTGACGGCTATGCTAACGGATGCATAACGTAGTAATGAACCAACTGGTATAATAATGATCACTTATAGAACAGATGGCGGCCTTTTCAATCTACGTCGTTTAAAATCAAAAACGAAAACTAAATCTGAAACTATTAGGGAATTACTTTACACAGAAGATTGTGCATTGTATCCTGACTCTGTCGTAAACATGCAAACCGCCATAGACTGTTTCTCACAGGCCTGCAACAACTTTGGTTTTACTATTAACACACACAAAAACCAGAAGTCATGCACCAATTAACACCAAATAGCCAAAATACTGCTACTTCTATTATCGTAAATCAGGAAAAATTGCAGATAGTTGACAATTTTACTTACCTTGGAAGCACTCTTTCTTTCTTTCTTTCTCTCTCTCTCTCTCTCTCTCTCTCTCTCTCTCTCTCTCTCTCTCTCTCTCTCTCTCTCTCTCTCGGGATGTTAACATTGATGAGGAAATTTTAAAAAGACTGGCAAAAGCTATTGCTGTACTTGGTAGATTACGCAGCAATATATAGAACAGAAGAGGTACACAGAAGAACAACTAACAAAATTCAAGTATATCATGCGGCTGTTATATTAACCCTACTATACGCTTGTGAAACGTGAACAGTGTATTCTAGGCATGCAAGAAAACTAAATCACTTCCATCTTAGCTACCTACGTAAATTACTAAACATCCATTGGTGGGACAGAGTATCAGACTACGAGGTATTGGACACATCTGCCTAAACAAGCATCTACACATTACTCATGAAAGAGCAAGCACGCTGGGCAGGTCATCATGTGCGTATGGAGGACTCGCGTTTACCAAAACAAATATATTATGGAGTACTCAAGACAGGACTTCGAAAAGTTGGTGAACAGAAAAAGCGTTTCAAAGACACACTGACGTCCACACTGAAACATCTTAAAATTGACGTAAGCTCTTGAGAGAGCCTCGTTCACGATAGAACAGCATGGCGTTACAGAACTGGAGGCTAGCGGCGGAAGAGACTAGGCGGAACAAAACATCTCAACGTCCCATACACACCCTCTACAGATGTCATTTGTGTGGAAGAACTTTTTGTGCTCACATCGGACTTGTTGGGCATTTTAAATCGCACTATTAACTTTATTATCTCTATTACTTATTATTATTATTATTTATTTATTATTTCGGTTGGGTTTTGGTCATCGTCAATTACGACGGACGAACATAATCTGTCACAAGAGACAATTACGGTGTTTTGTGAGATTAGCAACCTGGTCGCGTAAAAATTCATTGAGTCAAAAATACCATAATCAGGTGTGAATGGCAACAAGCCGCAGATATGCACTAAACCAGTGGTGGACAACCTTTTTCGATCAGCGGGTCTTAATGAGTATTTTCAGTGTGGGATGTGACCAATAAGCTTCTTTTCAGACCTTGCAAGTACCAAGTAGTATCATCTGAGCTCATGTACCGGTACTTTTTCAATCAGCCTGCGGAGCCAATACAATTGGTTTAGCGAGTCGCATTTTGCCACTTTTGTTTTAAAGTATCGAATTAAAGCCAATATTTTAATGCAGTTTATTTTCATTCACGCCCGTCTGCTACAGGCGCCAATACAGAGATTCATGCATAATAACCATGTAAGATGCCATACACGTAGTGAAAGATGACTAAGGGATGCCTGGGCAATGGTTTGATTAACCCTTCAAACAGAATCGACCATTGTTTAGTTTACTCTACAATACCACTATGATAAACGAATATTTTTTCGCACTTAATCATGTTTATATTTCCTTCAATTTTTGCTAGTTATTAATGTGTCCTCACTCCCCGTTTCTATTTCTCTCACATCATCTAAGAAGAAGTACTGTCTAAGTCATAGGTTCCCAATTGGGCGGTTCCCCCCCCCTTAATTAGGCGCTAAAGCCGTCTAGGGCGCTATAATGGGTTCAGAAGCAATTGGGGGGGGGGCGTTCAGGCAGTCTAGGGGTCGGTGACTCTTTATAGAATAAATTAATGTTATATATTTAACAACTAATTATTTTCGTGTTTTTGCAATGTGATGATTTCAAGTGTAAATTCTGCATTTTAATTTCTCTTATTCGTCTTACACAATCACTTTTTTCATCCATTTTCTATTTAAATTATTTAATCATTTCATCATTGACCGTGTCTGACAGAAATAGATGTCAATTTTCTATGCCAATAAGAAAATGGAGTATGCATATATGTGTGTATATGTTTCTGGGGAAACTTCTTCTGTTCAAGCGGAGTCTATGCCGATGGGAATATAGCAACTTTTCAAATATATCATAAGTGTCTCTCAAAGGAGAATATTTATTTACATACTGCCAACACGTGGAGGTTCTCCATGCTGATTTCAATGAGAGATTCAATGATATTCTAAACATGAACATACTAAATTAGGTACTAGATCGTTCCTGTAAGGAAAGGGGGGGGGCGGCCTTACAACACTTATGTTTTGCAGATTGGGCGGTGGCCTGGAATCTGTTGTGGTACTTTCAGCATTCTTCAGAACAACTGAAAACGTAGCAGATTTCCAGGACATATCGTTATCATGTCACCCAAACTCCTAAGAAGCCTATTTATTGAGAAAACACTTCTAGTTTCAACAAATATTCGTATTATAATAATTCGAAAAATTGCAAATAATGGTTGCTGTTGTATCAATCTCCAGGAATTACGACCCATTAGCTCTTACTTCCTATCTGAAATAGAGTTGTTTCTTCAGAGCTTGATTCCATACCCAGAAGGAACCAGCTCTCAGCAGTGTGCAGTACTTTGAGAAGAAGTCATACTCAGAAGAAGGGGGGGGGGTGTAAATTATAGTGGCTTTGTAGCTTTTTTATATTTCAGCAACATGCAGACTTAAAAGACATGAGTTTCAGCTCCTCTGCTAATTTCCTTTCCTGTAAATGGCATTCATACCACCAAAGCTATAGGCATTGGTTATTCGGATATGTGGGGCATCTAATTGTTTTATTCTGTGTTCTCCAATGGAAATTTATTGTCCTGCACATAGTTACTTTTCAACACATCACATTTGCCACCTGCTCATAGCAAGGGTACAAACGTACACAGTGGCACCTGGACCATGGTCATGACTAAAGATCATATGGATCTCCCCGTAATGATATGCAATGCTGATTTCTCTGAAAGTTGCAACACGAAGGAAAAATTCTAAACTTGAAGGAGATAAATCGATAACAAATAAATATTGATGAAATTCACAGAATTCGGAGATATATAGAGCAGACATTTGAATAATAAACTAGCCGTATAAACAGACAGGCGCATGACTGGTATTCACATGGGACTAGAAGAACGGAGACATTGAGAAACACTTGGTGGGGACATAAAGAAGGTGACATATTAATGGAATCCTTAAGGTTTGATCCTAGGAAGACATCACAGAATAGTTATGGGTAGATATTACCATCCAATAGTTAAAACACATAAACATATACTAAACAAGTGAAACGTTTTTGTGACATTTATTAGCATTGTAGAAAAGTACGTTATATTGAGAACTACGATGATTGCCCATTGTCTGTTCGATATTCCCGTGCAAGACACTAAGCACAAATGGTTATTAATTCAAGCGCAATAATGATAGCACCACTTTTATTGTTAAAAGATGTATTGTGAGTTTCATGCAGAAGATATGTTTTACTATCTAAGCGCAATAGTGATTCTTCTTCTTCTTTCGTCACTTGAAACATGTCTTATCTGTAATTCTGTCTACTGAATACAACTCACTGACTTTTGTAGTTCATACAGTGTCCCATGATTCTATGATTCCAGTGTTGTTTCCTCTGGCTAATATGTCTGCCTTAGCGTTTCATACTTAGAACACTCTAAAAGTATATTTTTGGCACTCTGTGCTGCCTGTCCACATGTACACATGGCTATGTTTCCAATCTTGAACTTTGTGTACATGTGACTGCGGAGTCAGTTGAGCCTTGTTTTGAGGCGTAGAATTAAAACTAGTTCTGATATGTTCATAATGTGATAGTCATCTTGTGTTGGTGTTAGTGACTTTCTTTTTGACTTAATCATCTGTTTTTTCTGATGGTAGGTGATTGGTACATCTGGTTGGTCTTCGGCAGCACCTTCCTTAGTCGGTGTCCTTTTTCATTTCTTGGTATCCCACAGTGAGAGTATCCACTGCATGGTTACCCTATACTGGTAAGATAATTCATTAAGTAGTTTTTGTAAGTCTGTTAGTTTTACAGACTGGAGAACTTGAAGCACTCACCTTGCATTTGTCATGAATACCAAGGGTTGTAGGCCTGAGTTGGAGTTCAGCAATTTTCAGTTGCCACCCTAATTGCCCGAATTTCTGCATCATAATTGAAGAATTTCCTTGCTGATGTTCTGATCATATCTCTAGGCTTGTGTGGATATTCTATATATACACCTGCACCTCCATTCCTTTCTGTGATACCAGAAGGTTTTCACTTTCAAAGTATCACTGCATCCTAACATTAATAATGGGTTCCATTGTTTTGCATAGACAGCTTGCGAGGATGATGGACCTGTAATTGGAGACTATGTTTCCGTTTTTTCCTGGTTTGAGGAGTGGTATCATTATTGCTTCCCTCCATGCCTGTGGAACATTACCTATGGCCCAGCATGTGTTGAAGATCTGCAGTAGCTTTGCTCTTGCTGCAGTTCCCAGATTTTTATTAATTTCATTTAGCATTCTATCAGCTCCTAGGGACTTTTTCATTTTCAATCTGGATATTGCATGCTCCAGTTCTTTCATTGTCATTGGTGCCTCCATGACTTCAGGTATAGGTTCGCCTTGTCCAATGTTTTGCTAGTTATCTGGAACCTTCTGTTGTTTATCTGGACTAACTGAGACGTTATTGTCTTATGCAAAGGAATCTGCAAAGTAATGAGCTGCATGTGTACCTGTTAAAATGTTTCTTTCTTTATAAAGTTTGATCCTTGTATTTCTCCCTGTAATTTCACCATTTAGTTGATTTACCGTTTCCATAATTCCTAGTGTCTCTTTCAAGGTTCAACGACTCAGTTTTTTTTCTTTCCAGCTGCTCCGTCCGGCTTGTAACTTGGCTATTTGAAATTTAGCCTTTGTTTGCTGATGTTTGTTGTGGTGTTCTTGGCGAGTCTGTTCTCTGACTGCTGTATAGATGTTTCAATCTCATTTTGCAGCTTCTCGGGTTCATCATTCCAGTAGAGTTTGTACTTTTTGCGTGCCCTCCTTGGTATGATTTTACTAGCAGCATGTAGTATGCATCTATTAAATTCACTCACTGCTGTATTGATGTCTTTATCCACGTTCGTGCCCTTAGCTAGAACACTTGTTAAATGCTGGTAAATTTTCCAGTCTGCCCTCTTATACTTCCACCTAGTGAGTGTGCTGTTGTCCTTGATAAATTGATTGTGAATTTATTTCCAAAAATACTGGTCTGTGGTCACTACCTCAAAGCTGCTTTCCAATGACACGTGTGATGGTCCATTCAAAACTTGTTGACTGGAATGCCATGTCTGGTGTAGAGGTAGTGTGCCACGCTCTCGTGTAGAAGATTGGTGAGTCTGCCGGCTGGTTAATAAGTGTGAGATTATTTTCATCATGTCAGCTCTCAAGTTCCTCACCTCTCTTGTCCATGTGATCGTACCCCAGCTCTGAGAGTGGCTGTTGAAGTCACCACACAACCGTAAGTCTCTCTTTTTGGGATTGTTTCTAGTGCCAAAGATATGTCATTTGGGAAGTAGTAGTTCAGGAGATGGAATTATGTACTGTCTGGTTTTAGGTAGAGTATATGGTATACTGCCCTCTCCATATACACTTCCAGCTGACATGCACTGATATTTATTTTAACAAGTGTCAGAATTCCACCCTTTCGGTCTAATTGGTAGCACTGGTAGTCTCTGATTTTAAAGGCTATATCGTTGCTGAGCTGTGTTTCTTGAATACAGCATACATTATATTTTTCGTCATATATAATATTCTCAAGCTCCAATAATTCTTTACTGTATCCATCGCTTTTGCTGTTGACACCCTCATCATTCCAGTGCGTTATATTTATTTATCGTTGATTCTTTGGGCATCAGCTCTATTCTTTTGCCTCCTGGCTCCTCAGGGCAATTGAGAAGGACTTCAAGTAATTGAGATTGGGCCCCTTTCGATGTATAGGGCCTGGCACCGTCCTTGTCTGAATGTCTGCAACAGGACAGGCACCATAACTATTATTAGATAAAGATATGTTCCCATTGCGTTTTGTGCGTGGCATCCTGATTAATTGTGCGCCTTTTGGCTGGTTGCCTCCGTTTTCAGCACCCTGCTTACTTGGGGAGGATTGTGGTCCTGCTCGAGTGGGACTATCCGACCAGTCTTAGTTTCCAGCCCCTGATGGCTGAACTAAGCCCCATCACCACTTCAAGGTGCTGGTCTCGATGGGGCGCATTAGTGATGATATCACTTCTCGTTTTTTTAAAATTACCTTGAGATTGAATGCTGCATGTATATGCTATCATCAAATCACATTTTAATAATACTCAATAGTCTATAGCAGGACCCTTGAGACGATATATCATTTAATTCACTACATCAAAGCTTGCAGTACAAGGGGAAACATCACAATTAGATCATGTATAATAAATTGAGAGTGTTATACAACATGAAAATAGAAATCATTAATTATCTGCACACTTCCATGAGAGATTCTTCTATTGAAAGAAAGAGCTGGGGATTAACAATCATCAATGAAAGAAAGAAAGAAGGGAAGAGGAGAGGAGAGATTGATATAATAAAAATGTTTATTGCATGTAATATTAAAACAGCTAAAGTTCTTGAAATTTCAAACACAAATACAAACAGAGATGGTAATGATATTTTCGGATGTGTCAGGCCGAAAGGCGCAGATATCACAGCAATGCTGTAAACCATGACACAACGCATTCCGTTCTCCGGACTACATCCTGCTGATCTGCAGGAGTTTGAGAACGAACGCAGAAGAAGAAGAAGAAGAATATCTGCCTGACAAACTATCGATCGATCTACCGATCTTTATATCTATCTATCTTACCTACTAATCCATGCACCAATTTACTATTCATCTAATCATCATCATTAGGTGGCATATTCTTTCCAGAAAGTAGTCTTCCTTATGAATCTCTTGAATTCTCCTCGGTCTTGAGCAATTTGTTCCGTCTCTTTTACTGACATGCGCAGACATTCTTTAATTTCATTTGTCCAACGGCGTCTTGAGCGGCCTTTGCCCCTGTTGCGTTCTATTATCCCCTCCAGAAACACTCTCTCCATGCCGTCGTGTCTCTTAATGTGACCCAAAAAAACTCGCTTTTTCTTTAATATGGTTTTCAAAAGCCAGCCTTCCTGGACGTTACTTGTTCTTAACACCTCCTTGTTTGTTTTCCTCGCTGTCCATGGTATTCTCAGAACTCTTCTATAGCATTTTAATTCAAATGATGTTATTCTATTGACCACTGTTTTTTTAGTGCCCATACTTCACATCCATATGTCGCCACAGAAAACACACATGTTCGAAGTATATCTATCTACCTATCTCTTTATCTGTATATGTTTATTCAGCGCAGACTGTGAATATTGCAGAAACCAGAGCTCAAATGTCTACAAAGGAAACACTAAAGGTCAATACATAATGTGAAGGTATGCGATCACAAATGTCAGCTCAATTATAATTTCAATAAAAAGAAAATTATATTTCTAACCACGTAATAATCGTGACACATCCACAATATAAGACACGTGGAATCATTGGAAAACATTCCTCTAAAGTGACTTATTTGACTGTTTCCGTGATTTTGATTTGCTGTCGACTATATATATATATATATAAACCATGACAGATAGGAAATACTGCAAGAAACAGGGCTATATGGCGCTCTGCAATAAAAATATTGTCGCACAAATGTGTGAGGGGAAAAAACGAGAAACGTTGCAGCACAAAGGCGAAGACTAGATAGGACGATACGGGTAGATAAACACCGTGAAAATGGTAAGATCATCCCATGCTCAAACTGTCCAGGGACTGGGGGTCACTATAGGGCTTATCCGCCACTTACGAACTCATAGACAATATGATACCCCTAAATTAAATATATAAAATGGACATAAATGGTTATCTCCTTATAAATAGTTGACGTACAATATACACAAAGTGACCAATGAAAATCACGAGAATAGTCAAATTAGTAGTTGGGTATAATCTAATGAGCAAACATTTTTTATATTAACGATTGGTCACGGCAATAACACTAATCATGTCACTCTTTGCGTAACAAAGTCTTTTCATCTGACGTATCCCATATCAGTTGTGTGTTATGTTCGATTTAGTGAAATAAGCTAAAGTTAGTGGCATATACTACCTAATCCTCATTGTTTCCAATGAAGGTAAAAAGACAATGAGATAACAAGAATGTTTATTGGAGCTAGTAGACGAGTGTGATTAGAAATATCATAAATATAAAGGAATATATATGATATGACACTAAAGTCATAGCTAGAAGTGTTTTCTAAAATTATAAAAAAAACTCAAATACTGCATGTTTCCTATTAGGGATTTACTGGAAGGGATTTTTTAGCTGTGTGATAAAAGTCGTATGGTCTTGCTGTCGCCACGTCATGTACAGGGTGAGTTTTTAAATTTACCATCTGACAGAAAAAAAACCCAGTCAATACTTTTTACATCTAAATGTTTGCCCAGGATCGAACCATGAACTTCACGGACATGAGACCAACGCCCTAATCTCTCGGCCATGCGCCACTTATTTACAATACTCATCAACCACTCGCTAGACAGACTGGGCAATTATGGATAAAACCGTGTGCTGTTATGTTGATTAGTAACCACTACTTACCTTTACCTAACTAACTTACTTTATAAGGTATTTGTGGTTACAATGGCCAGCACCTACGTTGTTTTATGTGACCAGACTGAAATTTGCTAAATCATGTATTTTAATTCAAACGCATACATTTGCGCCTGCGGGTCGCAACAATGGCCCACTAGAAAAACTACCCATGCAACAGAAAACCTTAGTAGATGACATGCCGTTATATTGAGGTTCTCTTATGGAAGCATTTTATCTTGTCATCTATACAATTATAGACCTCCTCTGAGTAGAAGACTCTTCAATAGGCATTGCACTAAGCATAAAGCTGAAGTCTCCTGGGTATGAAAGAAAGCTCATAAAAACCACCCAACTGCACATAGTAAGTAAGAGCTAATCGCTCGCAATGACTGGGGTTCTGAAACAAACAAACAACAAACACCTAAATCAAATGCGTACAAAATACGATACGCTTGACAAATCCGGCCTGCAAAGCCATTTTTACTGGCACGCCAAGCGTATTTAAAATAGCATATGCACTGGCTAATGAGCTAAGAAAATACTACTTATAACTATACATGAGTAAATAAATTGCGCGTTAGCTCTCCTTCTCATTTTTGGTCAATCCAACCCGACCGACCTACAAAGTTTGCACAGCTCTGATTTCATTGTATTAAATATATTCATTTTATTTAGAACAGATAAGAAGCAAATAGTTTTCAAATTCTACTTCATAATATTTGTTTACATACAATGACATAGAAATATTTAGATATATAAAGTACCCACTGTTTGTAATGTATATAGCTAATTCAATGTAAATCGATCATAATGACAATGGGATCCACTGAGTTAATAATTACGTATATTGAAAGTCAAAGAAATTATTTTATTAGTAGCTTATCCATCAACCCAGCATTTTTTTTTACTGTAGTGATTTTCTAGGCAATATAAATACGTTCAGTAGTTTGTCATTGCTTTCTGAACGGTACAGGTGCAAAAATGCCTGTGGTGGGGATGGAATTCGGTACCTTGGCAGTCACAGACGCGCACTGAATACCTCGCCACAGAGTCAAAGAAAGTGTTAGAAAACAAAAATTAATAGAGGAAAGGAGTAAAATTGGAAGCAAGAGGAGAAGCTGATAACAGATAAGGAGAGGTAGAATGAAAGTAAAGACTATGAACTAAATATATGATTTTAAAAAATGAGGCAGTAGGACCTAAATGTTTCAATAAAAATAAATGTAATTACTGAAAGTGTGAGAAAAAGACAATATCTGAAAAAGCAAAACATTACGGGGCAGATGATGAAGAAAACAAGGAGAAGAAGAAGAAATGAGAAAGATATTAAATCTTCCAATTACGTAGATTCAGTTCCTTTTCATCATTAAGTTTGTTACGTAAAATACACTTCTTATGATGAGGTAAGCTTTATTCAACCGCGAACGTTAGGGGGTCAAAAATTAGCACCAAAAAACAAATTTATAGACAGCCCATAAGCTGTTAACGCCAGTGAAATACATACATATATAAGCAAAAGGATGTGTGAATGTTTGTGTCTAAATTTGTGTTTATCCGTCGGGGTCGAAGAAGACAATTTAATTTCAACTGGAAAGTGAATTGTGTGGCCTGTATAAACAGACAATATGGTGTGATGGAAAAAAAACCATAATTGCAAAAGTGTGTAAATTACTCGCTAAGAGAATCTGTGTCATCTTGAACAAAACTTGTTCTAATCTCATCTGCAACATTGTGATTTTCTCTATAATTCCTCGGGACTTTCTAATTTTGTTCAATTCTTTGTCAAAGATGGAATATATTTCTAAACAATTATCTAGCAATGTTTCTGCATTAACTTTTGCATCTACGTGACTCGAAGTTTAGTTGCAATACAGCAAAATCTAATATTTGAGCAAAGTAGCTTCCAAATAGTCACAAACATCAAATTAATTCGTTGATGTGCAAGATTCACGATACCCGGGAACTTGTGGTCATCATTTATTTAACGCTATATGCAATGTATTTATTTCCACAGCCCATAGAAAGCCTCCCTGCACTCCTTCACAGTATATATATATATATTCGAGAAGACTGCATTAGACCGATGGCACGAATTTCAGAAAGTACTATAACAATTTCGCTATACACAATAAAAACTAAAGATAATCAAGGATTTTGAATAGTGTTGTAAAATAGACATTTGTGTTCTCAATGTATGCATTATTATGACACTACACTGTAAAGAATATGGGGGGGATGTTGGGGGGATATAGATAGGTATATACAGACATTGGAGACCACACAAGACAAACTACTCCAAAAACTTAGAACACTGGACACAATATCAACTGGAAAGTTATTGCATTATCCTTTTGATTACTCCCATCTACTTAAACTATATCGTGCATCTTGCGCTGTGTATACTGTATTTCTCTTACTCCAATAAAATAAAATAATGGTAACCAAAGCCCAATAGATGTGACGTCGTATTCCAATGGGACTTTAGGAAAAAAACACTAAAATCCCTGCTATGTTTTCGAGCCTAGAAAACATCAAATCAATTACAGATCGCAGATTGATTTCGTTTCTCTGTCTGTTCGGTTTATAGAACTGCCAACGCAATTTACCTTATTCTTCCGGAGCACTTTCCGGAGTACCATACCAAGATTAGAAATCAATTTAGCGAAAATAAAATTAGTGTTCCACCTTTATAGACGAACTTAAAACGAAATAAGTCAATAAATCTAGCATTGGCATCGGTTTATATGTGTTACTTAAGACACTTCAATATATAGATATATACGATAAATATATGCGTGTTGAAGACGGTGGTGAATCAGTGGTTTTGTTGTGAGTAAAATTTCCATTATCCAAGTCTAACTTGTATCGTGGAATACGGTGTCATGTCCGTACGTTTCAATGACTTGCAGCACACTGACCGATGATGTGCAAATCCATTTTCTGAAGATTGGTCGAACTAGAATGCGTAAGTAATATTTGTAATAGTTCATGTTGAACTTGTAATTGAACATTGGATCACCTGACTAAGACGTTTCCTAACCACTGAGTTACAATGATCCCTAATGTTTATATCTTTATTTACCGCAAAAGACGGATGTGTCGGGCCAATTGCGCAAATAAAACGGCGACACAAAGCATTTCCATTTTCTAGACTACATCCTGCTGGAAATCTAGTTCGTTCATTGTCCTGCTACAAGAGAGATCTAGTGGGAGTTTGAGAGTGAACACTGAAGAAGAAGAAGAAGAATATCTTTAATTAAAGGTTAGTCCCAAGTCCCATGTCAGCAAACATGAAGATAGCTCTTCATGTACTAAATCTCTCCCAGTTCTCTTCCTTGTGCAGTCCTGTCAGGCGAGAAATCACGACCCGAATTTATTTTGTCCAGACGTGGTAAGAAAGCTCACTATAAATTAGGCTATCTCTCTCATCTGTCTGTGTACTGGCGTCCAAATGCAGTTAGTATTGGATGGATTAAAAGTTTGTGATTTATTTAACCAACCGACAATCCCGGGAACGAACCAACCTCAGGAAATAGTACCGTCGAACCATATTATAACAACTTTGTCCAAAGAGACGAAATATTTATGTAATAAAAGATTGGCTATTCACAGTATAAATAATATGGAATAAATATAACTGGGGATTTTGTAAAAGTATCGGTATTGCTAAATAGAGAGATTTGTTGAAAACAAAAGCCATACGGTGAATAACCCACAGTACAACGAATGGTATAATACAAGTAAAACGAATCTTGAAACGTAAATATTGTCTATTGTCTTTCCCCAGGTGGTTTGTTATCCACTCTTGCTGTTAAGCGTAGGGGTAATTGGATCTCAAGCTTGCATTCTAAAGCCAGATGTGTGGCCTCGGCTTTGCTATTACCGCGTTAGTTCAGGATGTCTCTGGCGTTTTCTATCCATCTTTTCCGTGGACTTTCTCTGGCTTTGTACCCTGATCTCATTTGGTTGTATACCTGTATGGGCAACTTGTCGTGATGCTTTCTCATAGTGTGGCTAAACCACTTGATCTGCTGTCTTTCTATGTATTATGTGCAAGGTATTATACATATTCTTTCTCTAATATCTTCATTTCGTAATCTATCGAGCTTTATTACCCCTGCGGCTATCCTCAAGCATTTCATCTCACATGTCACTATCTTTCTGTAATGTGAAGATGAGAGAGACCAGGTTTGGCACTGGTAGCACAGTGTGGGTGGAAATATACTGTAGAATTGAACAGCATAATAAGCAGAAAAGTATCAGTGTATACCAAGTCATAAGCAGAAAATATCAGTGTTTGCCAAGTCATCCAATGAAGAAAAGACTCCACACTCAAGCAATGGGGCGACTGAAAAGAAGCAGCTTTATCCACCAAGCTAAACTACTCCGTAGACAATTTACAGACATACCTGAAGTTGACAGCCCCTTAAGGTTTGTACCAGAACAAGCCCCTTTGAGTGAAAGGTGTGGAATACCAATATACATTCAGACCCACGTGAAAGGAATACTAAGTGGGGACGAACAGAACAATGTGCAGCGAAGGACAGTCACCCTCAGTTTTCTGGACGAGGAATATCCACAAGACAGATGAGTCAGAGTATACACAGATCGGTCAGCACAGAATGCAGTGAGGAATGGAGGTGCAGATGTATATATATATATATATAGAATATCCACACAAGCCTAGAAATATAATTAGAACACCAACAGTGAAATTCTGCTAAAATTTTATGATGCAGAAATCCAGGAAATTAGGGTCGCATCTCAAAAACTGCTGAACTCCAACTCTGGGCCACAGCATGTGGTATTCCTGACAGATGCAAGGTCAGTGCTTCAAGCTCTCTGAAAACTAACAAACTTACAAACACTACTTAATGAACTATCTTAGCAGAATAGGGTAACCATGCAGTGGTAACTCACTGTGGAATACCCAGGAAATGACAAAGCAGACCAACTGGCTAAGGAAGGTGCTGCCGAGACCAACCAGATGTACCAATCACCTACCATTAGAAAAAAAAACAGATAACTAAGTCAATAAGAAAGCCACAAACACTAATGCAATATGACTATCACGTTATGAACAGATCAGAACAAGTTTAATTCTACGCATCAGAACGGGACACAACCGACTATCAGTCACATGTACACATATTTGTTCACATGTTCTGATCATACACTTTTCTATTTTGTGCAGCATACTTTGAGAATCCGATAGAATCACTGAGTCTGCTGTGGTTGCGTCGCCAGCCAAGTGAGAGTTGCTGTCACCGCTTCTATTTCCATTCTCATACTAGATGTTGTAGTTGGGTATGCAGCTGACTTCTCAGCTAATTTCTTTCCATTTTGGTAGGTCACAACACCTGTTTGTTTCTTGTGTTACTGAGGCGTCTGCGTAAATTATTGTATCATGCGGCTTAGAGTGCTGCAGTATGAGTTCTGGGATCATTCCCTCTGTTCTGTTGGCAGCCCAGTCGCAGCACTCCCTTCCCATCTGTATCACAACTGTTGTCAATAACTTTCTCTCTTTGTCAAATGTCACCAATTCACAGCCTCTTCCCACTTTCTCCAACTCACAAATTCTGAGTAGGGTGTCTTCTGCTTCTGCAATCCAGGACCTTCCTCTCTTGATACGCCTTTCTTTTGTGTTGTCTAGAGATTGGTGTAAGAGCTGATGATCATTACTGGCGACCTTAAAAGTATTCATTAACCGGAGTTATTTTCTGTCTTGATTTGATGCTCGGTAGGTCTAGTAGAAACATCATGGTCACGATAGGTGTATCTCTTGTGCATCCTAAGACAGCTCTCATGACCTCATTTTGAACTCTCTCCAATCTATCCACCTGTGTTTGCGACAATGTCAGTAAACCTAAACCATAGTCCAACACAGATAATACCACTACTTTCATCATAAAACAGGATCTCTGCGGCATCTCTGCAGATGTCATGATTTTGACTACATTGATCCCCATACCAGAGCTTACTGAATGACACTGTCCACATGTTTCGCGAATGATAGACTTCTATCAAAAGTGATGCCTAAATGTTTCATAGTCTGCTCCCTGTCAATGCTGATGCCCATGCAGTTGGCTTCTGGTAATGTGTCTGTGACTATGTTGTTGTTCAGTGATAACCATACGATTTGTGCCTTGGTGGGATTGATAACTGCCTTGTAGTTAGTGCACCAGATCGACAAATGTTCTAGATTACGCTGGACGCCTCAATTTCTTATGTTTCTGCCGTGCCTGTACAGCCAAGAGGTCGTCCGCATATGTTAGTATCCTGCCGGGTCCAGTCTCCTGAAGTTGCACTATTCTGTATGTGTAGATGTTAAAGAGTACAAGTGATAATGGCGATCACTGTGGCAATCCCGGTGTTATAGTTCTGATCTCTGATGTCCAGGATCCCAATCTCAGAGCAACAGGTCTGGACATTAACATCATTGCTATCCATCGAATAATCCACAAATCGATGCTGTGTTCGCTTAGCTGTTGTATTAGCTGGCCAAAGCTGACTCTGTTGTGAGCATCTTTTAGGTCCATCGTGGCGATCACTGTTTCCTCCTTTGCCTGAAAGCCCTCGCAGATGTCATAGGCGAGGACTGCCGCATTTGCGGTTGTGCCTCTCCTCGGTCTGTATGCACTAGAGTGCCAGGAAGTAGGCCTCTATTTTCCATATCGAATGTCAGTCTTCTAGCGAGTAACCTCTCTAAAGTATGGCACCTTGCTTTGACATTTTGTAAGGTGATGATATGATAACTCTTGATGTCAGAGGTATCTTTGTCTGGCATTGCCAGGGGGAGAAGGTAGTTTATGCGTTCGTTCTCAAATTCTTGTAGAATAGCAGGATGTAGTCTGGAGAACATAATGTCTTGTGTAGCCACTCTTCTGGTATGCGTCCTGTTTTCACCACAAATGGAAGTACAGTTCAATGTTGTAGGACTATTCGCATGGATATTGTGGTTTCTTTCTGTATGTGTTAGAGATCGCGGTGTAAATATGCGAATTTCCTGATACAACACTGAGACAGGCTTAATAAAATTCTGTGAGAACACAATTACTCGTAGTAAAATGGAGGGTTTTCTGAAGACGACTACTAGTAATATTAAATAGTGAAGGAAGAAACAACATATTACATCTTCTACAATCAACATCTGTGGAATAAAAAAAAATAATAAACATGACCTGATAGATGAAATTAAAAGTAGAAACATCAAAATACTAGGACTAGTAGATACGAGGGTTAAAGACGGGTTGTAAGAAACTATATCAAAATTACACGTTCCTATACAGTGTAGTTGGCCCAGTTTTAAGAGCAAAGTACGGGGTGGGTTTTTTCGTAGACCCGATATTGGCTAAGAACATAGTTAAGTTACACATCAGAAGAGGATGTGTTGGGCCTACAAGGCGCATAACGGTAGCACAATGTTACTGCGGAAATCACACGAAAATCCATGCTGAATGTAATGGAGCGAACGCAAAACAAACATATCAGAATGAACGATCAATGTCGGTCACGATTACAAGATTACAATGAACCAGGTAAACACAACATTTCTACAAGCCTATTCATTCATTTTCCTTTTGCGCTGATCTCTCCAATTCTGTCTGTTCAAAGCTTTCTGTGCACATGTGTAAAACATCAAACAACGAAAATGAAAGAGAGGACTTTATTGAGGATTTCAACAGATTCATAAATAACAGTAATAATGAAGATGATCTATGTATATACATACATACATACATATTAATTTTTTTAATTTTTTTTTGTGGGGGCCCCAAGATTTTAACGCAAATCTTGGTGCAAATATAGAAGGAATATAGAGGACCTTTCAGCGACACAAGAAACAAGATTAACGACAACGGTTATAAACTAAAAGATACAAGCATCGAGCACAACCTCTTTATAACAAACACCTTCTTTAAACATAGACAGTCATAAGTATGCATATGGTATAAATGGAGCAGCTTGGAATGCAAGAGCCAGATAGACTTAATACTCACAAAAAGAAACAATAGACGAAAAATAACGCAGACGAGTAATAAATACCTAACGCGTGCAGACACTGACAATAAGGCAGTAACAATAACAGTCAATTCAAACAGAGAGAAAAATAGCATGCACAAGAAAAGCACAAAGCATCAATGGCAACTAAATGTACATAAATTGGAAGAACTAAACATGAGCGAGAAATATATCCAGGAAGTTAACGAAGAATTCCTAAAGCTACCATAAAACACCCAGCATATAGGAGATTGGAAATATTTCAACAATGTCATCATAATTGGCAGCAGGAAACATATGCGGTTATGAAAACCATAAAGGCACGAAACCAAAAATAACAGTTTGGTTGACAGAAGAGATAAAGAAGGCAATGAAAGACAACAACAACAAAATACAAGAAATGGGCAACAAGCAAAACGGATGAAGATTACTTAGCATGCAAGACAGCAAAGATTAACACTAAGAAAATCATTAAATCTGCAAAAATTAAGTCATAGCAAGAATATGAAGAAATGCTTAACAAGGATAGGCAATACGCATCAAAGGTGTTCTACAAGAAAGTACAAAACATGAAAAGTAAAAATGACACGAACCAACAGACATAATCAACGATGAACACGACAACATACTAAATTGGCCCCAAGAAATCATGGAAACATGGAAAAATTGCTTCAATCAACTATTACACTTAAAGGAAAGAAAAGTGATAACAACAATAAATACAATAGAAGAAGACCTAGAACCATACATTCTGGAATCCGAAATTGAAGACGCAGTTAAACATGCACAAAATAACAAAGCACCAAGAATAGACGGCATACCTATAGAACTAATAAAAATGCTAACAGTGACATGTATAAAGTGTCTACAAAAACTGTTCTATGTGATATGGAAGACACAAAAGGCACACAGGAATGGTATACAGCGGTGATTGTTCCCATCTGGAAGAAAAAAGCAGTAAAAGGGACTGCACTAAGTATTGAGGCATATAACTTAAGCTACATAAGAAAAATCTTTAGCAAGATATTAGAGAGAAGAATGCGCGCATATATAGAACCACAGATCAACAACACACAATGTGGCTTTCGGAAAAATAAAAGCTGTACAGATCCACCCTCAAACAACTTTCAGAAAGAGCGAGAGAACATAACCAAGACTTATATTTGGCTTTCTTTGACCAAGATACAGCTTTGTGGCAGAGTGCATAAAGCACAACTATGGATAATATTACAGACATATGGAGTTCGCCCATTTAATAAGCCTATGTCAGAGCATATACGCCAATAGTCAATGCACTGTAAGAACGAGCGCAGGCACATCCGATAATTTCCAAATTCACTCGGAAGTGAGACATAGATGTGTACTATCCCTCTCCCCCTATTGTTCATAACATACATAGATCTAATCTGCAAAGTAGCAAAGACAACGGAAGAAAACAATATGAAGGATAAATTAAACGAATTGCTATTTACAGAAGACCAAGTACTAGTAGAATCATAAGATGAGCAACTACAATGACAAATAGATTACATCAAACGTGACAAACATTTAACATGAAGATAAATATAGAAAAGATCGATGTAATCAAGATAGTAAGAACAGAAAGAAACACCAATATAATATATATAAACAGACTTAAGTGACAGAATTCACATACCTATGAAGCAATATAACAACAGACGGCAAGAGCAGCAAAGAAATATACACAATATGTATTAAAGCATACTAAGCCCTAGAGAAAATTACACCAGTCTTTAGACACAAAAATGTAGATTTAAACATCAAAACAACACTATTCGAAACGATTATAATGCCAGCGCTGTATAATAATCAATAATAATCAACCAATGGCAGACATGGACAACGACAGCACAAGACAAACGTAAACTTGTGACAGCTGAAATAGCATGCTTACGCAGAATCCTAGGAATATTGCTAAGAGACAGAGTGAGGACATTAGACATAGAACAGGCATCACTCCAATCTTGGAATATATTAAGAGACAACAGATCAAATTGTTTGCACATACCAGCAGACTACCATCAGACAGCACACCACAGCATGCTATGCTACACAGATACAATGAAGGCAGACATAGAGGCGGACCACGAAAACGATGGACCGCCGAAATAAAAGAGGCGACAAATTCCGGAATATACTCAGTACACACGAGGACCATCTCAGAAAACCCTTCAACCCTTGACGCTGAAAGGCAACAAATGGTTTAGCGAATAGATAGATAGATCAAAAGTACTTCACTTTAGAATAAATATGTTTGTTTGTTTCCAACATATTCCCACTCGATCAATAACAGAGAGATAGAGAAAGTTACCAGTTTTAAATTAATTGGTTCTTTTATTAAGACGCAGCAAGGATTGATATGAAGAAGTCAGACGGAAGTTGGCCATTGCATCAAAGAAATTGAAGCAAAAGAAGAACATAGCTGGGATGCAATAAAATAACAAAAATGCCTTTAATTAGAGCCTGCATATTCCTAGTTGCAATATATGAATGTGAATTTTGGACAAACACCAATAAAATGAGAAACACTTGAAACAAAATGTTACAGAGGAATCCTCAGAATCTCATGGATAAAAAGGCTACCAATAGGGACAGTCTGAAAGAATTTAATGTAAAAGAAAACTAGTTGAACAACAAGGTTCTCTCTATAAAATTACTATAATTTGGAAATATCAAACGACACGGGGCAGTCTAGAAAAGACCATGATGGAGGGGATAATGTCAGGGAAAAGAAAAAGAAGTAGACCACGCAGAATCTGAACACAAGACACCACATACTAAATTAACTCACGGAAGCAGGATTATTGGTTCAAGATGGACATGAATTTCGAAAGGCTCTGATGACTGATACATCCTGTCCAGTATATGCATACCTGATGACGATGTTTATATATTTTTCCATCTCTGTGAATTAAGAGCAACAACTCTAGTGTATCCTAGTTATGTTTCTTATGCATTCGTTCTCAAATGCCTGTAGAATAGCAGGATGGTGGTTCGGAGATCATAATGTATTGTGTCATGCTGTACAGCTTTGCTGTGATATCTGCGCCTTTCGGTCTCACACATCCTTCTTCCGCATGTCCTTTTAAACAAATGAAAGGTTTCCTTATAGCTTTATTTCCTCTCCAGACTTCAAAACTTAGCTGTGTGCAATGCACTGAGAAGATGCTTCCTACATGGAGGGAATAAAGCATAATTATACAGATGAAGTGCTGTGAGGCTTCCAACAGAGAACAGACTCACTATAGTGAAATGTCATCTACTAGAGATGTGCTGTTGCATGATGTTTGATCTGATGGTCAACTGGTTATACGATAAAATTCTCTTCATGCGGGTACAACAGTTAGATTACACAAACGTACAATGTATCTAGAGTTACGAAACAGATGTATTACTTTTACTACAAAAATTAACAAATTTAGCAACAATATTTATCAGTTAATCGTACACATGTTAATAGCATTGGTGCGATGATACCCTAAACAGACCTTATGTACTTCAGTCTCTTTATCACATGACGAAATGTAGGTACACTAGCACCAAATCTATGAGTGGTCGATAATCAATATAGAACTTATTTAAAATCGTTAATCTCGTGTGGCCGATTCCCGATTTCTAATAGCAAGGTAGTTGATAGTGTTATTTTGGTTCAGATTCGGCAGTCATTGAATCTCTCTCTCTCTCTCTCTCTCTCTCTCTCTCTCTCTTAGCGTTTCCTATAAAAAATGTTTGTCTGCATTATCTTGTTCCTGGTTTTTGTGACAAATGTGTTTACGTGAGGAGTTGCTACTATGTGCTTGATTTTGCTTCAATCTTTTCTATGCTATTCTGTTTGCTTTGCACCTTTTGTGTAAATTGGGATTTCCAAGATACAAATGCATAAGTATCTCGATGTCGTGTTGTATCATAAGCTCGTCAAGAATTAGACCTAAGTGAACATGTTTTTATAAATGTCCACTGACATCTTCATGTAGGCTCTTTAACTATAAAGCCCTAAATCCACAGCTTAGATTCACCTGCACTTACCTGCATTACACTTACCTGTAATGCAGGTAATTCCATATACCAGTGATAAGGATTATGTAGTGATGAGTAGACCAAAATAGATACCTCAAAGTGGTTGCAAAATATGTACGTGATTGCACGTCTGCATATACAAATGATGTCACATACATTCTACCATACCAACATAGACTCCCTCTGAGAAGAGAGCGTTCTCAAAAAATAGAATGGCAAAGTTGGAGTTTCTGAGTAGGAAATTGGGTTTCCTTCCCCTCCCCCCCCCCCCCCCCCAATCCTCTTTCTTTCCAAAAATTTCATATAGAAAACAAGAACCACTGCTTTATACCATTAGATTGTGAATGTTTTATGGCAAAAACTTTAATATTGTCAATGAAAACAGAAAACACTGAAGCAATTATAGCTCGTTCCATAATTCATGTTACTACTCAATTGAGCACAATTTTCTCGAGAACTACCTGATACATAGTAACGATTTTGCAGCTACCCTTACACATAGCACAACATTAGGAATTCATGTTTCATAAATTAATAAGTAGATTGAAAAATTCAACAACTTCTTTTCCTATATAGTATTGCATAAGCATAACAAAAATGGTACCCACATTTTACATTTTACCGTTATACACACAAGTATGAATGCAAAGGCGTTATCATTATCATCAAGTGACATATTCTTTCCAGTACGTAGTATTCCCTATGGATCTCTTGAATTATCCGCGGTCTTCAGCAAGTTGACCTGCCTCTTTTAGGCGTATACCAACTTCATATAATAACAGGAAATGTGAGATAGCTATTATTATTTCCATATTGTATATCAAGCAGTTTTTATATTTGATAATTCCATACATTAATGTGACTGCAAACAAATCATTGTGAGAATCAATACAATGAAATACCAGTTGGTCTTGTTATGGGTCCGTGAGATTGTTAGATATTTGGTCGATGTGAGAACTACAGAGATTTGCACATCAACTATTTTATTTCGATTCTTATTCCGATTCTGAAGATTGGAAAATATCGACTACTGCTAAAGGCTGGATAAAATGCAGACCATCTCGTTGCCAATATGTCTCTTCCAATTGTTCCCAGTACTCAATATCTATTTGTGTGAGGGAATCACGTGTTATTTGTTACATTACACAGTTTGAAAGTCTTGTTTTGTGCGGCAACTTGACCTTTGACTGCAGCCCACACAGGTCCAATGGGATCGAGATGTGAATGGTAAGGTGATAACCGAAGAGAAGTACGACCATGCTCAGCGATGATTTTGTCAATTACAAAATTCTTCGTCTTCTTTGTCCATCTCACAAGTTCTAATAACTCTGATTTGAATTGCTGCAAAAAGATACATTTTCGTTTGCAAGCCATGTCATGATTTCTTGTTTTGTGTTTGATGAAGTGGACATTGTGTTTTCATGCACTACTACGTTGTGATAGGAGGCAATGTACATGATACATGACGGCTTATGCAGCGCTGGCAGTAGTGAGTTCACTAACCAATCCCTAAAAATAATTCCCTTCATTTTGGTGTGAGTCTCTATCATCTGTAGATATTGTTTGGAACATAAGGTATGTCCCACTAACAAGACCATTTTTGTTACTGCCTGCATGACCTATTACAATGCGTTAACATTTGCTGCTTGGAATTTTCCTTTCCTTAGTTCTGTCAAGTGATTGCCACTTTTTATTAAATGTATATTTGAGCATTAAAAGTGCTGAAAGATAAACAAGGTAACACACTAACGGATGGGAAACATATCTTACATAGATGAAAGGAATACTGCAGTGAGATGTACAATGACCCGAGTAAAAACAACAACAAATCAATAAATGAATAAATGAATATGAAAAAGAGCCAGAACCTACAAAGGAAGAAGTGTGATACGAAATAGAAAGTTTAAAGAAAGGAAAATCCTCAGGCAACGATGGTTTAACAATAGAAATAATACACCCAGGGGGCGAGGCCGGAATCAAGATCTACCACAAACTCAGCTACAAAATATGGGAAAGTGGCACATGACCGGAGGAAAGGAAAAAATCATTATATATATCCCTACCCAAAAAAGGCGACCTTCAGATTTGCTCAAATTACCGAACTATAGCCCTTATAAGTCAAGCAAGTAAAATAATGCTAAATATCATAATCCAAAGAATCAAACAAAAATTAGAGATGGAGATAAACAAAACATAGACCGGTTTCAGATCGGACAGAGGAACAAGAGATCACATCCTTAACATGAGACTTATTATAGAAAAGTGTAGGGAATACACAACTGACCTGCACATGTGCTTCATAGATTATACAAAAGCGTTCGACTGCGTCCAACGTAGTCAAATTATCTGGGAGATAATGAACAGCATGGGTTTCCCAAGACATCTGATCCATCTAATAGAAGAACATTACTAAGATCAAAAGGCTGCAGGAAAGTTAGAGGGCGATCTCTCAGAGTGGTTTGAGGTACAGAGTGGAGTAAGGCATGGATGCACACTCTCCCCATACCTGTTCAACATCTACGCAGAAAATATAATGAGGAATGTGAGAGAAGACATACGCAACGCTGACTATCACGTTTTATACATCGGTGGTTTTGACATCCCTGAACTACGCTACGCAGACGACACTGTGCTTCTTTCAAATGATATAAACGGATTGGAACAACTAATCAAAAATACAAAGAAATACAGCGAACAACAACACTTATATTTAAACCAACAAAAAAACCATGTCAACAGATATAACAATACAACAACGAAAAATCAGAATAGACAATACCGAGATAGAATGTGTGGATAAATTCGAATACTTAGGAGCAAGCATCAACGGTGCAGGAGACGGCATGGCAGAGATAAGGAAGAGATTGACACTGGCATAATGTAAAATAACACGGTTGAAAAACATATGAAAAAACAACAAAATAAAAACAAAACTGCTATTGCTACGAACTTTTATTTTTCTGTTGCAACATATGCCTGTGAAACATGAACCCTAAGTAAAACAGCGGCAAAGAAGATCAACGCCTTTGAGATGAAATGCTACAGAAGGATAATATCATGGAATGAAAAAAAAGAGAAACTCAGATATAATAAACGCATTGAAGATTCCAGAGTGTTGGTTACTAAACACAATAGCAAAATGAAAACGACACCTGTTTAGTCATATAAAGAGAACCATGCGCCTTTGAGTAAACTGTAGTTTAGTTATTATTTTAAAAATGAACAATTATATCATCTAACCAAAAAATGTCGAAAAACTGACATAAATAACTGATAGTGTCTCTTCTAAAGTATACCCCAGTATTTCCGTGTTTTTCATCGGTGACTATCGTGACAACACACCACAATAATCAATACAAAACACCATGATATTCGTGCAAAATAAATTTGCGAAGTCTCTCAACAACAATGAAATCTCTAACTAATTGGCAAACGAATTGCACATTTCGCAATCACGTTAAACGTGATTTCCGTTCTATGGCTGACTGGTCGAATTGAATCTCATGCAAAAACCATAGTTATATAATCACAGCAGTATAATTCAATCACTGATGACGTCTTCTTATATTATCTTGCTTTTAATTGGCCAGTATATTTATACTTTGCTTCACAACCTATGAAGAGTTAGGGAGAAAAAAAAACAATAACAAATAAGGTGTATTTTCCCTCATCAACCAGAACTATATTCGCAAAACCATTGTAAATGTATATTTTACAGAAAAAATGTTTTAATCTAGTTACATTTCTAAATGGTGAAAAAATAGAAAGAATAGCGTCATGGAGAAATTCAAGTTGGATTCAACAGAACTTTTCGATCTAACAAGTAGTTTTGCAGAAAAGAAATTCCAACATAAACATGAATTATGCAACGAACTATACAGTCATCACTCCTGTACCATTAAAAAAACTTTCATTACTGTATGTTTTCCTGTGAAAGAGTGCAGGGAGACTTTCTACGGGCTGCGGAAATAAAGGCCGCTTTGCTACAGCATACGCGGCGATATGTACAGGAAGGATTTTGATTGTACCTCCGAAAGAAAAAATCCTGTACCAACCGTGAATTTAACTCGGGACCTCTAGGGTCTTAGGACAGTGTTATAACCACACGGCCATGCGCTGTACTTTTAGTAGCAGGAAATCAACATCCGGCCTTAGTGGGACATTCCTGATGTAAGCTGTTTTGAAACGTGCTTTTTTAATCATGTGTTTTCCCAGTTGCAACATATGGAAACGAGATTTGGATTTAAACAAGACAATATCCAGAAGAATAAATTTATTTTGAATGAAGTTTTACAGGAAGATCCTATGAGTATCATGGACAGCGAAAAAGAAGAACATTGGAAATTTGAAATTACTGAAACTAAATGAAGGTTGGCTTCTAAATACCATCATAAGGAAAAGTTACAGTGTTTTGGACACTTAAATAGACATATTGGCATCGAAAGACTGATTCTGGAAGGCAGAGTGCCGAAAGGAGAGTAAGACCAAGAAGCCAATGGACCAGCGACAACGAAGAATGTATGAGCATGTCTCTGGTCAATGCATGCCTACTTTGAGGCCTTTATTGAGGCCTCTCTGAGGACAGAGAGACATTCAAAGTATCCACGATGAAGACAAAGTTCTAGAAAGAATATATATATAATATGGGGTCTATAACTCTGCATTTGAAAGTATATTGAAGACATCATAACAGGCAATGAAATGTACTTATAGATACAAAAACTGCATATTTATGTGAAATAAAAAAATAAATAAATGAAGAAATGGTACAAGTTGGAACAAAAGGTATGCGGAAGAGTAAACAAATATGTAGGCAGTGAAAACGTGGCATAGCTGTTCAGATGTTGAGAGCGGATTGTTGCTTAGACGGCAGTTCAAAGACACCAAATAACAATTTCTCAGAATATAACACCATTACACGAAGCTCAAAACAATGTAATATTATTACGTCCCATCTTTGATTTCATTGACGACTCTTTATCGTCATGCTAGGATTTCAGCACACATGTCTGGATCGATATTTCAGAGATATATCGGGAACGACGGCAGAGAACTAGCAGAACAAAATACAAGTATATATAGCAACATTCATCCGTTTGTTGTCGGAGCCCGAAAGAAGAAGCACAGAATGGCGACACTGTGACCTGCCGAGCATGTCACAAGAGGCGAATAATGAAGTTTTGGGGTGAAGTTGGCTATCCCATTCCACATAGAGTCAGTAACCAAGAAGCCATGATGAAATCTGTTGTTATCAGGCCGAAAGATCCAGATATTTTCAGCTAAGCTGTATACCATGACAACACACTCGGCTCCCCGGACTTCATCCTGCTAATCTGCAGGTGTTTGAGAACAAACGCAGAAGAAGAAGAAAAGCAACATAGTCCTTAATTTCGCTGTTAGAAAGAGGTCAAAACATTGGAAATGCAGTACAGAAAAAAAACCCGCCTTAAACTGGACTGAAACAGCAGTAAACTCACATAAAATATATACCCAGCAAAAGAAATATATTATTTAAAAAAATAGAGAGTAATGATTCAGTGCATTTCTGAGCAATCGCCTTAATAGATGACCATCATGCATGCTAATAGTACCTGAGGATATCCTCATATCCAAAAAAATTAGATAGGAGCAACGTACTAGTAATCAACAGAAATATCATACCGTATTGCACTGGCTGCTAACTCATTCAACAAACTAAAAAATATCTGGCATTCAAAAACACTAAGAAATAACACAAAACTCAAAATCTTCAACTCCTGCATAATTCCATCATTAACATATGGATGCGAAAGTTGGAAAGCAACATCAAAATTAGAGCAAAGACTAAACATCTTTGAAAATAAATGTCTTAGAAGGCTACTGAACATACTTTGGTCAGACTTCAAATCAAACACAGTTGTCAGGCAAGAATCAAAACAAGAATAAGTATCTACCTATATTAGAAAGCGTCACTGGAATTACATCGGACACACGCTACGAATGAATACTGAAAGACTCCCCTGTCATGCTTCTTTATTCTTGATTAGAAACTGGCCTCACAGCACGTGGGGCATTCCCATAAGTGCTCCGCCCTCTGTTCCAGCAGCCATTCGATTCGATGGTGTTTCGAGTCTAATGACGTAACAGACGTCGATATCAGGGCACAACTCCGGCCCTTGCGACAGGTTTCTTTGTTGTTCCGCCCACCCACGCCGTGCCCGTAACTAGCTCAAGCACAACGTCGGCCTGTCGGAACAGCATGGTAACTGTAACATGTGGTCACCAAAAGGCACGAGAAAACGAGGAAGACCAAAAGAAACTGTATGTAGAACTATTACACGGGAACGTTTCACTATCGGTATCAGAAACAACGAAGATCTAAAGCAAATTGCAATGCAACGAGAGGCATGGAAATCTATGACTTCCGCCCTATGTGCCGTCTTTGGCCCTAGAGGAATAACTAACTAACTAACGTATTAGTAAACTCAAAGAAACTGAAATATCAAATATATTTGGTAGAAAACAAAACGAACGCTAATACAACCAGTCAAAACAGCAGCAACATTCCTGTACATGGTCAGTGTTGTTTGTGTGATCTTCGGGACTTTCCAAAAAAAGTTACTTTTCCTTCCCTCACCTCTAGATACTCCCATTTCTAACATTATATATGTACGTTCTCAGCCTCATTGACATCATCTGCATCTTGAAATGAATTTATTACTGCCTTCATTAAATCTGCTTTATCTCTTATCAGCAATGTGCCATCTATCTCCGCATACATGACAAAATACGGTCATACATGACAAAATAGTACCAGAGCATAACCCAATATGCGAAAAAGGGCCAGATGTAATGAGGTAATTTCCTAACAATGATCAAATACAAGTTATAAACTATTTTTAAACCTGAAATGGAAGCTTTCAAGAACGCAGAGATATCGCGCTGCAACATAGAGATCACATGCAAAGATACATTGTGCTGCTGATGTATGCGGTTTTAGTTGTTATCTACGAAAAGTAAAAATAACGGGTAATGAAGTTTTAAAGTAGCTACAGACAACACGCATTCTACGTTTCAACTAAAAGGTCTTTGCTCTGAACGGAAAGCATATAGCAGCCTGACCAATAAAAGAACAATAGGCGATTAGTGTTGGCAGATGAAATAGTGAACGCTGCAAGAAAATAAAAGACAGGCTGTTGTACAAAAACCTTGCACTGACAAGAACGAAACCAAACCAAAGAGTAAATTAGGTACCAGACAGAATATTTACGTAAAGAAATTGAGGGTATTACGAACGAAGGGTACCTACTATGAAATATAACGGTTCTCAATGCCATTTGCAAGGAACTACACTGGAATATTACGGTTCTCAAGGGCATACTCCACTTGGATGAGAGTTGATCGCTGAAGATGTGGCATTTACGTAGATCGATATTTTAGAGACGGGCCCTTAAATCTTGATATTCAGATGTGAACACATATGCTTGAATCGATATTTCAAATATGTCAAGAAACAAGGGTGCACTGTGGCTTTATTCGTCAAGGAAAAGCTCAGGAGAATTCACATGAAATTTTTAAAAACTTCCTTAATATGTCTATGATAAATTTCTTCTTTTTTTTATCATTTGTATACTCGTACATTCGCTCGTGTGTTGGTCGGGGCTCGAGATGGAAGAAAAATAGTGGCTTTCACTTGCCATGCATGACGTGAAAGGTGACTAAGGATGTTTTCGAGGGTAAAGTTGCTGTTTCATTCCATAGAGGTGTTTTCCATTCCAGTGAAAAGAGATGAAGCTGCCATAATTAAAGCATTCATAAATTCATTGCAAAATGAAGATGTTGACAATGAGACTGCAAAAGTGTGTGTGTTAGTCCATCACAAGTGATGATGGCGATTTTTTACATCCACTTTCGAAAATTCAGTTTGAATTATGACCATGCCTTTCGTAGAAAGCCTAATAGTTCGTAGATGGCTAATGAGCCCTATTCGAGCTGTAAATGTCCTTGGACAGTGCGGGCATGGAATGACCACTGTAGACGGATATTGGTCTATCCGTGACTTTCTAGCTACTCTCCACTGTTGAGCTGCAGCATTGCTCCTCTTTTCACAAGATGATGCGCTCTTTTTTACTATAGAGCGCCATGTAGATCTATTTTGTGCAAGTTCTTTTTATGCCGAAGATTGAACAATTTTCCACCTATGCGATATATGATGTTTACTCCCATGTCTAGATCTCTGAAAACATCATCCAATATAGCAGAGAACATGATGCTAAATAGGGTAGGTGCTAATACACATCCTTGTTTTACTCCATTTAAGACAGGAAACGCTTCAGATAACTCTCCATCATCCTGAATTCTAGCTTGCATTCCATCATGCAATTTTTGTACCATCGTGATAAATTTCTGTGGATATCAATATTTTGCCATAATCTTCCACAGCCCCTCCCTACTTACTGTGTCAAATGCTTATGTTAAGCCCATGAATGATGTGTACAGATCACAGTATTGTTCTTGACATTTTTTTTTAATTTGACTGAAAAAGTACAGATACACAGAATGACAGAAACGAAAGTGATTATAGAGGGAAGAAAATGTACTCTTTTTGGAAAGAACCGAAGATCACGTAATCAACACCTGACTGGGACTTCAAGTTAGATAAATATCGAATGACTGCTGAAACGGAGAGCTGGTCGGGACCGACAAATATATATGTAATAACATAAAGTCCCTATATAAAGTACAAACAATAAAGAATAAATATTACTGGGGATTTTCAAAAGTGTTCTTATATACGGCAAATTGTTATAAAATAATACGCCTATATTCCCATAGGGAAGACCAAAAACAACGCTCAGAACAACATTTATCAATGAATTAAAATCAACAGGCATAAATGCACAAGACCTGCAATACTTGTCAACTGACCGACAGGAATGGAGAACTATGACATCTGCCCTATGTGCCAAACTTGGCAAAAGAGGGACTGATGTTTGTTCTACAAAATGATCATGAAATATATTGTTTATTTATTTGAGAACTCCAGGAATTACAAGCGATTAGTTCTTACTTCTTATGTGCAGTGGGGTAGTTTTTCTGAGCTTTCTTTCATACCCAGGAGACTTCAGCATTCGGTTTAGTGCAATGCCTATTGAATGAGCCTTCTACTCAGAGGGGGTCTATAATTGTATAGAAGACATGCTACAAAGCATCCCTAAGAGAGCCTCAATATAACGGTATGTCATCTACTAAGGTTTTCTGTCGCATGGGTGGTTTGTCTAGTGGGCCATTGGTAAGACACACAGACGCAACCACATGCGTATCTGGATCATTTGATAGAAGACAAAAGTAAAATGTAGACAAGACATGCAGTTACAATTATGTTTTTTTCCACAGGTTGTTAGCCTATCCCTCAACTATCATTTTTTTGTGCTTCCTAGGATATGCCTGGAAAGAAGACAGTACCCTGTATTCTTTGCACCCTGAACTATAAAAATTGGCAGATTTGAACTAGAGTATGAAAACATGGCGCATTGTATGCAAAAGGTTGGCACCTGAGGAACGTGTATGTCCGCACGTATTGTTTCATGTATCGATAATTTTTATCTAGAGAGGATTAGGCTAACAATGGACCTTACAAGAGAATGATATAGATGATGGAATAACTATACTGTGGAAAATTAAGAAAAAGAGCGCAAGAGATAGTAAAAGACTGACAAAAATTATTGATCCATAGAATGCACTGAGGCAGAGATAGAAAGCAACACGAACGTTGAATGAGAGAACATTTTTCGCAAATGACAGGGGTGAAAAACACTTAATTATAATATTAGTAAAAGATGAAGAACACTCGATTATAATATTAAATTAATAGCATGAAGAAAGAAAAACAAAGAGAAAATTTAAAAAAATAGCCATGCTTCCTTTAAAGAATGAAGACAGACATCAAATTAAAGTAACAGAGAGAGAAGAGAGAGAGAGAGAGAGAGAGAAACATTAAATTGAAAACGGTCGGAATACATATGAAAAACGGAAAAGAAGTAAAGGAATAGATATAAAGTAACAAAGAGAAAATAGCGGATACTTTAAATAAATATTAACAAGAGCAGGAAAGAGATAAAAAAAAATAAACAAAAACACACTCGAACAGATTCAAAGAGCGAAAAAAAATAGAAAGACAGAAAACTAGAGTTTGGGTGAAAAAGGGGGGGGAAAGGAAAACTAAATGGCATGAGATAACCTAATTTTTTCCCACTGAAAATGTCCTGATTTAGTGTTTCAGAATTGCACTTTTTGCTGATGGAATGCAAATCATGGCACTCGGAACAGAAGTCCAAAAATCTATCAATATCTCTTGGTGATAGAGCCAATGGGAAAACCTATTCCCAAAGGCACAGTATTAAAGGCATGAAGTGAGAAAAAAAATCGGTGATAAGCAGGGCATTATACGTTTTCAGAAATGGTCGAAGATGGGCGAAAATATATTTAAAAACTAACCACTTTATTTTTGTGAGAATTTAAATTTTCTTTTTAATCCATTAAGAGGAGGTGGTCACCCACTGTTTTACTTATTTCCTAGTGCTAAATAGTATGCTAACTTTTCTAAAGGAAAGGGGGAACCCCCTCATAACCCCACCCCCGATACATCTGCGGGAGTGGTGATAGCAATGCTGTATCCTCTATAACAAATACATACAAGACAGGTAAAAAAGGCAAGTGCTTTGATCCGTGTGCAGCATTTACTTTTAAATATCAAGCAATTCAAACAATTTGAATTTCCTTTTGATATTTGATATGTATAAGATGGTATAATAAGCATTATCTCAGAGCACTTACTAGCATCGTTTCCACTTGTGGGCTTTTCCTCTTAGATCTTGACTTTCAAAGAATCTACATTTTTCTGGTCTAAATTTTTAATGAGAACGTAACTCGGTAAATGTTTAATTAATTGTTTATGATTGTTTTACCGTCATAACTGATAATAGAAGTCAACTCCATGAAGTTTTATATCGTTACAGCCGCCTTAAAATGGCTCTCTGTGACTTGTTTACTATGGTAGTTATTGTGTCAGACTTCCAATCCATGATTCGAAGTATCCTAAATGAATGGTATCGATATGAACAATGGCACATATAACTCATTTTAATGTCATGGAATGTTGTTCTTGTTGTCCATATCCAAATGTTGTTGAGTAGTTATACTCTTGTAAGCAGAATGCCATTCTTAAAAAAGTGCAGGTCTTCTGAAGTTGACTTAGTTATCCATACAGTAAGATAGTGATTGTTAAGGGCGTGTGTAAATGTTTTTTTCCTGGCAGCTGAGAGGTAAGGGCAGTCAATAAAGAGGTATTCCACTGTTTCGTTGGGGTGAGAGCGGTGTCTACAAATGGGTAGTTTCTGGGGTTTGATACGGTTTAAATGACTATTCATCCTTGCATGTCCTGTTCGAAACTGAAAGATAAGGAATTATTTTCTCATGCAAAGTTTGTTTAAGTTGGCATTGTCCTTTTTTGACAGTGTCATTTCACTAAATACGATTCGACCAGTCAGTCCATTTTCCGATCTGTTCAGACAGATTTCCCTTGTGTTGTTTCTGAGAATCTGTTTGAGAGTTCCCATACTACAAGGTTTTTGCTTTTGTTTTGAGGCACCTCTTTTTGAAAGTATGTCTGCGCTTCATTTCTGCTAAATCGATATGTCCAGGGATCCATTGCATGGTCATACTGATTGGAATGTGCAGATACGCTTAATGTGGATAATTTTTTTATTTTCATATGGTGTATTTTCAAGTAATTCTAAAACTGACATGAAGTCTGTAAAAATGGCTATGTCTGATGGTTTTTGTTCCATGTGATCAAACTGTTAGTGTATTAACTCAATGGTTGTCTTAATGGTCTCAGCCTCAGCTTTATAATATGAGTAATTTCCACCACAAGAGTCATATAACTCGTAGGCAGATCCATCAGTGTACCGTATATGCATGAAAAATCCTGCAAAAAAGGTAGCCTCGATGACCGATCCATCATTGTAGGCCATAATTGCTGATGATGGGTAACTGTTTATGGTTTCTATAAAATACGTCTTGAGGATTGTTGGTAGTGTTCCCTATTGGATACTTTATCTAATAATTTTGCTTGGATATTTGGTTGGAGCAAGTTCTACCGAGGTATTTGTTTTCTAGTTATCTCTCTTGTGGTAGATGTTGTTTGTCATTCTCCTCTCCGGATACATCCAGAAGAGAAAGCTTATTTCGTCTTTTTTGTTTGTTTTCAAATATCAATAATAATTTTATTTGAGTGGTCCTTCTTTTGTCTCTTGTACATTTCTATCGCTTTCGTCAATGCTCTTTTCCGTCTGATTCCCAGCAGCTCCACATGTTCATCTATCTCACATACTGATGTGGATGTTGATCACATCTTACCACAGATTAGTCTCTGTGTTGGGTTCTGCGTCCTATTCGGTGATGAGATGGTAGTATCGCTCACAATGTTACGGAGAGGAATGTTATAAGCCATTACTGATCTCACATAGCTGAGATACAGTTGGTAGGATTTCCTTGTCTGATCTCTAGTTTGTACTAGCTAGTCTCTTGATGAGGTTTCGGCGTTTAAAATAAGGAAAAGAGTACAGCTAAGAGGGAAGTTTTGAGGCAATCCCTCGTCCAGTTTTTGGTTGGTTTTTTTTCCCAGGGATAGTGTATCGACTTAGCTGGCGGCTATGGTTCTAATTGTCAGGAAGGCCTGTATCGATTTATAAAAATCTTCCCACCTATTCCTATTCTCATCTTCAGCAAAAGTCCTTTTCGTCATACTTTATTGCTCAAGGTCAATGAACACTGCTATTAAACTTTTTTCCTTTTTGGAAACCATCCCTTACAATTTGTGTTACTTAGTCGTTGGATCTTCACTGCAAACAGGACATGTCCATAGTTGCTCCAGTCTCTCCCTAAGTGTATCCGCCACTACACTTCTGTTGACAGTACCGGCACTATGCTGGTTGACCATCTTTCTTCTGCGCCCTCCAAAATGTTCACTTCTAGAAACACCGCATTTCAAACCCTGATCTTTAATTCTGGCCATTGAAAATGAACCATCATCCACACTTGTCTCACTCTCGTGTGCTATATCTCTTAAAGGAGTTCAAAACATCAACATCAATCATTGCCCAATCGCCCTGTGCTACAATCGCGCATGACGCCAGTTAATTTGCTCTTTCATTGCCTCGAACACCCACATGTCCCGCCACGAAAATAAATGTAACCACTTTCAGCCTCGCCTGCCTCAGTCCACTGTTCGCGAACGAGACCCACTTGTAACTTCCTAATCATACTCATAGTCACTCAAGATGAAGACCTGTGTTATATTCTGTGTGCATCCCCACTCAAATGCCCTGGTCACCGGCATAGTCTTCATGGTCATGCTACTCGTAGTAACTGCAAAGGCGTCACTCTCCTCCATGATCGTTTTACCTGCGCACTGAGCAGTGAACGCCCCAACAAATGCAAACATGTCTAATCACATACCCATTTGTGTATATAATCACATCCCCCTCTTTGGCTTTCTCACTGACCAAAGCCTGCACTTCTTTCTCCACGTCTGTGGGACAACATTCTCTGTATTCCCTGCTAAGTGATATTACTACTCTCAAACAAGTTTCAAAATCTGTGGGTAGACATATCCATTCCGCACCTGATGCCACATCTTGCAATCTGCACACTCTTTGTATGACATCTTCCTCACGTCCTATCCACGATTTCTCTCTTCTAAGTTTGCTGCCTTTAACTTTCCGTATTTCGAAATGCGATGGGTGTTCCTTATCTGCATGTATTTGATGGTACACCCGTGAACGGCAATACTGTAATCTGCTCTCTGCTGTTGGACAGTCAAGTAGCTACCGCATAGCTCTTGTCGGTGTGTCTCTTGTGCACCCAAGTATGATACGCATTGCTGCATTCTGGATTCTATCCAGTCTTTCGATCTGAGTTTGGCTAAGAGTCAGAATAGCCAGTGCATATTCCACCAGAGCCACCACCAAACCCTGGTAAAAAAGAAATAAAAACCTCTACTCACACTGCACAGCATCCTTATCCTTCATTGCTGCTAAGCCCTTACCTGCCCTTATGATAACGTGATCAGTATGTTCCCTGAAACCTATACTTCTTTCAAAAAACACTCAGATATGTCATTGTGCTGGTTCTTTCTAAACTTTTTCCAGGACAACGAAACATGTGGCATGGGTGTCTTTACCATGTGATTGTTTCAAGGAAAACCACGTCATGAATGCCTTAGAAGGATTTACCACTGCTCCAGTGTCTCTGCACCAGTGTGTCAGTCTGTCCAGCTCCTTCTGTAGTTCCACGACGCACTCTTTTCGATTTCTGCCCTGTCTATACACCAGGATATCATCGGCGTACGACATCGTTCTGCTAGCACCTGTGATTTGATTGCTAGTGATATGTACTGTGTATACATTGAAAAGTACAGGAGATATATGCGATCCCTGTGGCAGACCAGGGCTAATAACCGTTGGTGCTGATACCAGTTACCACATTTAAGACCTACTATTCTGTGCATCAGGGCCGCACCAATCCACCGCACGACAAAAGGATTTACTGCAAGATTTAACAGCTGGTTCATCAAGATATCCAAGGATACCCATTGTAAGCATCCTCAAGATCTATTGCGACCGCACGTCTCCATGCGCGAATCAAACCCCTCAAAATTATCTACAACATTTGTGTGAATCTGAAGAGATGGGCATCCGTTCCTGAAACCTGTCTAGTTGCTATATATACAGTTATCATCTTCCAGCCACCAGTACAGTCTGTTACTGGAGGGAGCCGCGTTAGCACACTGGCTTCGCATATGAGTGGTCCTGGGTTCATTTCCCAGCTGAGGCGGAAATGTTTTCAGATCGCAACGTCTCCCAGGTCGACCCAGCCTTACATGGGTACCGGATTAATCCGGGAAGTAAAGACTGCGAGGGAGAGGAGATGGCTACCGCCCTCATATGCAGAGCCTGTGAAATGTGAGATCGCTAACATCTTACACCCCCTACGGCATTAATAAATGCTATGGGTTACTTTACTTACTTACAGTCTGTTAGCTATTCTCCCATCAAGCCTATGCATCATGTGACGAATATGGGTCTATAACTTCTTGGTGTTCCTGTCGATTTTCCTTTCTTAAGAATGGGGTTGATGTGAGCCATGCTGATGGCAACTGTACCTCCCTCCATATTCTATTAATAAAGAGTATTTCTTTTGCCTTTGGTTTTACATATTTAATTTTTATTTGATAGGATCCTGGAGCTTTGTTTCTAGTAAGTGTACATATTGCCACGTTCAATTCTTGTATGCTAAATAACTCATTGAATGCAGCAATATTGTTCTGATCTTTGTTAGGTATTGCATTTTTTGTAAGTACTTTGTTTGATTTATTACTCTGCTGTGACTTGTTAAAATTAGCATTAAATTGTTGAATGCATCTGATTTTTTTCTGAGTGCTGTTACTTCATTACTACATCCATCTACTATTGGTGCTGAATTGGTTTTTGCATATTTTCCCTCGAAGAAATAGTCTCCAAGCTTTAGTTCCTTTCCTTTTTTAGGTTTAGTTTGCTACATTTTTCTTTCCAGGCCTTTCGTTTGCTTTCCATTTTTTAGGTTCAGTTTGCTACATTTTTCTTTCAAGGCCTTTCGTTTGCTTTCCTGTGTGATATGTCTTACTTTTGCTGTCCATCTGTTGTATTATATTTATTTAAGGTGGTAAGATGTTTTTCAGCCTTCTTTCTAGCCTTTCTCCTCTCTTTAACTGCTTCAGCAAGTTCAGGCATCCAATAATGTTTATATATTTCTTAACCTTTCCCCTTGGGATACACTTTCTAGCAGCTGATAGAATTTTATGGAGCACATTTTGCTGGATGTTACGTCCATGTTGACTTTTCTGTTTATTTTAATGAACCCCGCACCAGTTACATGGCTGTACCTGTTCCAGTAGGTTTTCTTGAAATTACAAGATGGTTTTCTACGATCTGTGGTGTGGAAATAGTTGTTGTAATTGGCCGGTGGTCACTGACCACATCTTCTAAGACTTTATATACGATAGTGATGTGTCTGCTATGTCAGACGAGACAAATGTCAGATATGATCGACTGGTAGAATAGAGCGCCCTGTGTAACTGTGTTGGTGGAGTGTCCAATGTCTGTAATAGATTTAAGTTGGAACTATTACACATGTCTTCAATCTCGAGTCCTCTTGTAATAATGCTTGTAGACGACAGTTGGAATGCGTTAAAATCATCAGCTATGATGGTCCGCTTTAGTGTGGGCTCAAATTATGGCAATCTTGTGGAGGACTGTAAATAATGTGCAATGTATACCAGATGTTGTTTTGCCCCATATTTGTATTCTCTTGCGATCTATATCTTCTTCAGGACTGCTAGCTACGGTCGCCTCATTATTTCTAATTAACGGCATTATTTCTTGACGCTTCAGATATTATGAACCATTACTAACTACCAACAAGAACATATAGCATTAGAAGATCCAGATACAAGGCCAGAGGAAGACCTAGAACATGATGGATAGATAACATCAAGACAACACTGAACAAATATGGATTCAATGCAGCCAAGGCGACATATATGGCTATGGATAGACAGCTAAAACTCCCAGCCACCACCTCTACGCTTAATGACAAGTGTGGATATTCTTACCATCATTCACCTGGGGATAGACAATAGACTTCTAGACTTCAGACATTTGTACTATGTGATGATGTATCATGATGTTAATTTCTGTCCGTAGTATTATTGTTTCCTGGAGGAGTGATACTTGTATTAATGTAGTGTTTTTGTTACTTCGGTAATCGTGTATACCTGATGTGTTGGATTGTAGAATATTTAGGTTCCCCCCTCGCAGACTTGCACAAGGAGCAGGGGAGGGGGTGATCTCTCTAGTGCGGGTCTTGATAACAGAAACGACACCCGAGCTCGTAGATTTTGTGTGAATGGCATTGTGGGTTTGGTTGTTTGCTGCAGACAGTTTCCACCCAACGAACGACATACAGATGTTGCCCTCTCTATGTGAAACTGGTTGCATGGTCAGTTGCTCACATGAGGTCTCCATGAAAAAATATTTTCTTTAGGGGATTCGGATGGAGTTCTCAGAGATGGTCACAAGCATTCTAGGGGTAGGCCTCGATCCTTCATTCTGTGGCCGAATATTTGCTGTAACCGTGTCAAGTCATGCATCCTATGCCTTCACGATGCTGCCCAGCATCAAGTTTATAACTGCTTCATGAATTTTTCTTTATCCTGCTTCCATTATCTCAAGATTGGGACATGTTCTGATTGTGGGTAAAATGTCAGTTTCCAAGACACTCTCGCTGCGGCTGGGACATTATGCAGGGCCCGGATCCACTTCAAGGTAAAGATGTTCTTCATCACCATTCAGAATTATTGGTGTGCTCCTCGAGATTAGACTATTAGACACGAAAGCGTGGTAGACAAGAAAAGAGAAAGAAGGAGAGACCTGGTTATACCACCAAGCACTCGGTGGTTATCATAGCAAGCTTTGTTTGAACAGGGAAACCACGTTAAGGTATTGTTATCGGCACGTTTGTGAATAAGAGGCCATTATACTAGAAGCTCACTATCAGCCGGACGGTAGCTTCCACGACGATCAGATGCCCCTGGATGTTCGAGTCACAAAATCCTCGTCCCGTGGGCGAGACGTCCAGCCCAGTCCCTACATGTTCTTCCACTCCCCCCCCCCCAAATTTCATGGATACCACGTAAATATATTTACATACATGCAAACGTGGCAACGAAAAAAAGCAGAAAGTCGGCTGACTTGCATCTATAGACGAAAGGGGTCTTAACAATGGATAAGGATGCGTGTAAAAGCTGCTTCATTATTGCATACTGGAGACGGACACTGCAATTAATTATTTTTTATAGGCAACGGTGATTTTTTTGTTTGGGGAGTGGGGGATAACTCAGTATTACAACGGTGGTATAGTTGAAATGTTTCCATACTGTGAAGAATTAGGAGTGTATGGAATCATTAAGCTTTTTTAAAAAAAACAAAAAAAATATCCGTTTAACCAGCAGGAGTTTGAGAATAAATTAAGGGGGAAAAGAAGGGTGCAAACAAATATTTTCACCACATTGTCTTCCTCAAGATATGTACAAATATACACACAGCAGTAGGAAGTGGTGATTACTAGACCTGCATCTGAAGTGTAAGATAATAGGGTTATGTGTAAGAGGATCTAATGTAAGTCTACTGCATTTCTATCTGATCCTCTTAGCTTACGCTGGAGATACAGTGCAGATAATTAACCCCCATCATTTAATCTGTGTATATTTACACAATCTCAATAAAAAAAAACCTGTAGGTAAAAACATGGAAATTGTATCTGCACTCATTTGTAAAACTGTATCTGGACATTTTTTGGCTGTTTGTATCCATACTTAATTTAACATTATCTAGTAATACAAAAACTACTTATGACACTCCAATTACTATATGTTGTTACATTGACATGCAATTCTTACTCTATTCAATGCTAGACTTTTGGTGAAGGAATTCTAGTATGTTTAATATTTTTAATTCTATATTTATGTTCCTGTTGTGTTCGTTTCTTGATAAAAGTCTAATTGGTCACAACGGAGAGATCGTCCTTATTTTTTTTATGTTTTTTTTCCATTTCCATTTATTTTATATTGAGTGTGTGTACTTATTTAATAGCTTTTTATTAACAGTAACATTGCATTATCTCATCCGTAATTATATTACTTAAGAAATTATCACTGCAATAATGTAAACAGTAGCAATAGATAGTTCGTAATTCTAATCTTCAGTAAGTTAAGTTACTGTAATCACCACTTCATGCTTGTTAAGATAACATGAATTAAAACCTCAAAAAAAAAGGAAGAAAAAAAGAACAAAAATATTACAAAGAAAATAAATATATTAATTATAATGGGATGCAAAGTCTTCCGCTCTCAGCGGACCATGGTTAGCAGATAACCAAGATCCTAAAAGTACCTCCACGAGGTACACCCTGGAAACAGAAACACAGTAGCTCTTGCTGTATTTCTAGCCAACACTTTTAGACTCGCGTCCATGAATGTGAAGACCGTAGATGGAATGAGAATTGCCTGCAAAGAGACAAGCAATAACTCAGAGACCTCTAAGCCAAAACACCTAACAGCTCTGTCGGTGCACAGAAACTTAAGGCATCTGTGCATTCCGTCTCGGTCAGCCAAGAATACAGAAACATTGGAGGGGCAGCCTCCAATCATAAGATACGGTGATACAATGAGTACACAGTGAAACTGGACAAAGTAACACGCGCTAGAGGCAGCGCTGTGAACGTGAATCCATATAGTGACGACGAAGTTACAATTGTTCATCACGAAACCGACTGAAATGCTGTTCATGCTCGAGGACACACAGAAACACACATGTCCCACCACAATTACCACATTCAAAATAGGAATCATAACTCAGGTATTGAACACCTTGAACATGCACTCATGGGTATGGAAAAAAGCTTTGAATACAGTTCCCCATTGCACAGTACAAACATTGAACAAATGTTGGGGAGCACATACTTCAAATTTCTTACCGAAGCAGTGTTGAGATTCGGACTCCAAAATAGATGGGGAAGTAAGTCCTAGTCATTGAGAACATTGCAAACCTAACTTAACTCGACTGTCGCCCAACACAGCTCATACAGAGAGAATTGGGTTCAATACTCAAGGGCCCATTGCGAAGCTCCTCGTCCGAGATAGACAATCTACCATCGGCTTTGTGTGATATGCGCAATGGCGAAGAGTCAAAAAACACAGACAGTGTCTGGCGATTGATCGGAAGGCCATCACAAGCGGACTAAGAGAGTATTTGAGAAAATAAGGTCTAATCCCAGACTCACACCCCCCCCCCCGACGTGTTTGACAAAGCAGCACCTCGTCTAGGAAGGTGTATAAACCTGAGTCTAATTTGACTGTCGCCGTTGCCCAACATGGCTCATACGGAAGAAATTAGGTCTAGAACCTAGGGACACGAAAGGCCCTCCTAATAATTGAATAATAATTGAATGGTCTTCCTACAGGAAGAATAGCTCACTGGCTACAAAGCACATAGCCCGATGAAAGATACACAGTGGGTGACCCAAGCAAACTATCAGCTCGTCTCGTGACATGTAGAATGCTCCTGCAATAGGCACTGCACTAATTGGTAAGCTGAAGTCTCGTGGGTATGACAGAAAGCTAGGAGAAACCTCACCTAATCGCTCTAAATTCCTGGGGCTCGCATAGAAGAAGTAGATTAATTATAATGATTCTATACAAGAATCATAAATCAATGTTTTAAAAAATGTGTTAGATTCTTCTAAATAAAATGTGTCTCGAAATGTTCTCTAGGATTAGACTATATTAAATGTAATATCCTCACTAAGCAGATCAACGCCTTCGAGCTGAAATGCTACAGAAGGATACTTAGAATATCATGGAAGGAAAAAAAATCAGAAACTCCAATATTATAAACACATTGAAGATTCCAGAGTGTTGGTTACTAAACACAATAACAAAAAGAAAACTACGTCTGTTTGGTCATATAAAGAGACACAACTGTTTAGAATGACAAATAATGAAGGGAATGGTACCTGAGAAGAGGAGAAAGAGCAGACCAAGAAGACGTTGGACTGACGACATTCAAAATAACATGAATACATCACTAGAAAATGCAAGCCCATCGCCCAAGACAGAGAGGGGTTCAGAGAGTTCATTGGGAAGACAACGTTCTGGAAGGAATATGTCACATGACAATTCTCACTGAAAATTTTTGAAAATGATTGAACCTGCCATAGAGACTACAACTACATTGCAAATAATTTATATATGAAAATTAATACATGAATGTTCTAAAGGTTACACTACCAAACATGGATGAAAGGGTTACATCATTAGGAATGAAAAACCTTACAGCCTGACAGGTATATCACTTAGGTCCATTTTATTTTGCTTAAAAAAATCCTACTTTTTTAGTGTGACTTCTAAATGTATTATCATAGAACTGAGAAACTTTATAGAGGTAAAGAGTTAAGAATAGTCACAGTTTAAGGAAAATAAACACATGACATTAAATTATATTATAACAAAAAACATTTCTGATATATATTATGACTTCAAAACTTCCATTAACTGATAGATTAATTGTCAGATTAATAGTTGGCTATACAAGGTTGAAAATTTGCAGTCAGCTTACCATGTCTGCACCAGGCAACATATGGGTTTCATGTGTAATTGTACTCTGAAAAAAAACACTAAGTTTTGCTGTGGATTGAAGGAATATGCATTTCCAGGTCTGAAGAACTAGTACCACAACCTCTTGACCACCTTTATCTCAATTCTATAACTACTGCTGTTATATAAATATTTCAAACAATATTCTAATCAAATATATTGCTACACTGTCACAAAACAAGACACAACAAGAAGCACCTGTCAAGCTTAGTACTATTATAAAGTCTCTAGTGGTTAAATTGAGACAAGTATACTGAATAGACAATCAAGAGTGGAGATATTTTCTCTTTTCATCCCATTCCCTTTCAACTAAATAATGTCATTATTATTAGTGTTAAAATGATTTAAATTGTGTTTGTGGGTTATAGCTGGTTGTTCACTGTCAGTGTGTATGTGCTATAGAACTCATGAGGAATGTGTATATAGGCTTATGTAAAAACTTAAACAAAAATTAATGAGAAGAATCTAACCGACTTCTTTGATTTATGATTTTTTGATAGATGATTATCATTTATAAATATGTTCTCCTGTATGTTACTACGACCTGAAAGGAAAGCAAAGAATAGTAACACTGTCACCTGTCATGTATGTTGTAAAAGGTGTTAATAAGTTCACTCCATATTCTCCTCTGTGATAAAGTCAGTTAAAGATTGATGCCTGGACTTCCGGGCAGGGAATAAATCATTTTATCAGCAGCATGCCTAGAGATTTCAAGAAAAACATGGCAATATCCCTTCTGGTGTAGATGACTGTCCAGCTTGTGAAATTGTGCCCTACAGCCACATTTAGTAAGTCCAGCTTATGAGGTTGTACCCTACAGCCATGTTTAATATTTGGAACTTACAAACGCTTTAGAAAACCTCCTATTAAAAAGGAATTCATGTGAAACATCAATCTGCTTATTAAAACAAAACTCTACAGCCTGGTATAGGGAAAAAAGTAGTAAACTCACACTTTCTGAGTTGTGACGCAAAATAATATGAACCATTCAAAATTCAGGGACACGGCATAATGAACTGTTGAGGATCTTTAAAACTGCAAAAAAACCACAATACACATTCTCATGCAACATGTCCTGTGAGACTCCCATAAATGTACTCATTTCTCAATGTGTAAACATATACAGCTATCCTCTACATTGCAAGAGTAAACATGCTACTTTCTTCTTACTCAACCTCATCATATCCAATGGCATATGTAGCCCCTATTATCATTGAATCAAAGGCATAAAAAGACACATTATCAACATATATCAAGTGGTACATGAGGCCCTTAATATCACTATCAATCAATGAATGTGCTTGGAACATATACAAGGATAGAGGCATATGGAAAATCCTTGACTCTTGCCTATGCTCCTGAGGATGTGTAAACACCTAAGTTGGCTAATAATCTGTTTACGCTCTCTGTTAAGTCCTTCATAATTTATCTCTCTTCTCCATGTGTTCCAAATCTTCATTTCCTTTTTCTTATTGCAAGTTTCATGTCATTGATCTTTTAGCTGTATCATTTACCGGTTTTCATAGTAAGTGTCCAAACCATCTTAATTTTATCTCCGTAATCTGGGTGTCAACCACATTTTGGTATATTAATATCCATATCTCTTCAGTTCGTATCTTATCCTGCCATCTAATGTTTATTATTATTCCTAAACAATGCAGTTATCATAAATGTAGTTTATGATGTAGTTTTTGTCAATTTTCAGATTTCAATATCATCATACTAAGTGGCAAATGAAGAAATTTGTAACATCATTGAGCGTAGTGGCACATGAAGTCTGCAATATCATAAATATCATCCTGCTAAGTGACACATGAATCCCTTAATATACCAATAGCACATGAAGCGTTTAAAATTATCATGTCCAGTGACACATGAATCCTTTAATATCAAGCCTAGTGGTATATCTCTTAATATTATCATCGTCATGTGCCGTCTCCACAACGATGGTTGGCTGCAACAGGTCTCCAACATTCCCTGTCTCTTGTTTTGGTGGTGCACTCTGCTAGACTGTAATCTGTCCATCTTGTGATGTTACTTTCCCACTTGTATCTCTGCCTACATTTTGCTCACCTCCCGTCTTTACCCTCAAGTAAGGTCTTCAACAAGGTGTAATGTATTTTAATATGTTAAAAATATTTTATTTGCTTGATCTTTACTTTTTTTAATAATTCTTTCTTTATATTAAGTGTTATTAAAACTCCTTAGTCTTTGTTTATTTGCTTCTCTTACCATGGTGTTCTCCATATTCTTCTACAGGGGCCTATTCCCAACTCAAAGACATCAATTGTCTTCTAATTTTTTGTTTATTCTTCAGTTTCTAAGTCATGCATTAATATAAAATAGATGTAGCCTATTATAATTCTCCATTTTTAGCTTGTTTGTAATATGTTAATATTTTCCTCATGTCATTGAAAGTACTTTTAGGCATTCCTATTCTCCTTTTAACTTCTGTTTCACATCTACCATCATCTGTGATTATGTGTCAGAGATATTGATAATGTTTTACTTGTCATAGTTTTTTTCCATGTATCTTTATTCTGTGTACTTTATTATAATATCATCATGTACATCCACTAAACTAGGTGCTCTCAATCTGGTGCTTGTGAGAACCTTGAACTCTCAGAGTGCGTTCTCATGTCATTCTTATGAGAGCACTCAATATTGATATATATATATAAATAATTCTTCTAAGAGACCACAGTAATATATATATACTATTATATATTACTGTGGTCTCTTAGAAGAATTATTAAAATATTTTGGACAGATTTTGGACAACTTATGTAGAAGTACTCAGAGATGCTAGAGTGAAAAGACAAATTATAACAATGACAAACAATTAAGATTTTTAGTGCATACAAATGCAATGAGAAACGCGAAACTTGAACATTTAGTAACGACCGAAAAGATCAAGGGCAGAAGAGACAGAGGAAGACAAAGCGAGAAATTGTTGAACAGGTTGTTATAATGACATGATGCGAGAAATGTCACCAACGTAACTCATTAATTAACACACGAGACAGAGTTGCGGAGAAACATTATGATTATGAATATGATCTCTTCCCATTTCTCTCATTAATAATTAATTATTATTTATTATTAATATACGGCTATAAAGGGACTGTATTTAAAAAATACTAACATATACACAATTAATTGAAAACAATTATAGGGGACTGCTAATTAGAACATTGAAGTATAATTGCAGCATAATTTACACTAGGCCTAAATTAAAATTAAAAAGTAAAATATAAAAAAAATACTCAAAATAGGCTTATATTTATATATTTATCCAATAGATTAAATTATGTAGGTGGCTAATAAAAATGCTTAAAGACAAGACTTAATTGCGTATTAAATATTATTATTATTTTAAAACACGTCATGACTAAATATACATGTTTTACTCACAGGATGATGTCCCTAAAGTACATTGAAAACACAAAAATATCACTTGTAACATAGACATGACTATCGTAAGAGCATTCACACCGGCCATATTTTGTTTGCATCTGCTGTTTATTTACCTCAAGGATCTCGCAAACTCTCGCACTAGTACGCGAGACAGTGGGCGTGGCAATGACGCTGCTAATCGATATAATTTGATGATGACATGTCACATACCTTAGTACTTTTTCTTTCTCAAACTCTCTCTCTCTCTCTCTCTCTCTCTCTCTCTATGTGACGTCTCCTTTGCAGAGCGTTGGCCTTACTATAGCTCTATAAGCCTCACGGTTCTGTGCGAGTCGCCCAGCTTCTTCCAGTGCCATGTTCAGAAGGTCTTCGATGTCATATAATTATATCTATCCCCCATTGAGACCAACAACGTGAAGTGGCGATATGGCTTAGTTCCGATATCATGGGCTGGAAACTAAGATTGAACGGGAAGTCCCACTCGAGTAGGACCACAGTCCTGCCCAAGTAAGCAATGTGCTGTTGACTGAGGCAACCAGCAAAAGGCACACAATTAATCAGGATACCACGCACAAAACACAATAGGAAAATATATATATCTAATAATAGTTATGGTGCCTGCCCTGTGGCGAATTTTCAGGCATGTACGGTGCCGAGTCCTATACTTCGAAAGGTCCCAATCTCAATTACTGGAAGCCCTTCTCAATTGCCCCAAGTAGCCAGAGGGCAAGGGAATAGAGCTACTGGGCAAACAAACCAACGACCAATAAAAATAATGCCCTGAAATGCTGAGAGTGTCAACAGCAAAAGAGATTGACACAGTAAAAATTAGAGACGAAAATATCCTGTGTGAAGAACGATTAATGTGTGCTGTATTCAAGTAACACACCTCAGCAGCGATATAGACTTTAAAATCAGAGACTACCAGTGCTACCTATCAGACCGAAATGACAGACGAAAGGGTGGAATTCTGACACTTGTTAAAAATAATATCAGTGTATGTCAGATGGAAGTGTATATGGGAGTGTATGAGCAGAATACCAGATGCTCCACCTAAAGACAGACAGTACATAATTCCATCTCCTGAACTACTACTTCCCAAATGATAGACCATTGGCACTAGACACGATCCCAGAAAAAAGAGAGACTTATGGTGTGTGGTGACTTCAATAGCCACTCTCGGAGCTGGGGCTATGATCATATGGAGAAGAGAAGAGAGGTGAGGAATTGAAAACTGGCAGGGGGGGGGGGGAAATAATCTCATACGTATTAACCAGCCGGCAGACTCACCAATCTTCTACTCGAGAACATGGCATACCACCTCTACGCCAGACCTGGCATTCCACTCAACAGGCCTTGATTGGAACACCACACGTGTCCTTGGAAAGCAGCTTTGAGGTAATGACCACATATTAGTATTTTTGGAAATCCACAATTAATGTATCAAGGACAGCAGCACACTCATCACTAGGTGGAACTTTAAGAGGGCAGACTGGAAAATGTACCAGCATTTAAGCAGTGTTCTAGCTAAGGACATGAACATGGATAAAGACATCAATAGAGCAGTGAGTGAATTTAATAGATGCATACTATATGCTGCTAGTAAAATCATACGGGAGGGGGGGACGCAAAAACTATAAACCCTACTGGGATGATGAACTGGAGAAGCTGCAAAATAAGGTGGAAACATCTAGGCAAAGAACAGACCTAGCCAAGAACACCGCAACAAATATCAGTAAACAAAGACTAAATTTTAAAGAGCCAAGTTACAAGCCATACGTAGCAACTGGAAAGAAAAAACAGTCTCTGAACGTTGAATAAGACACTAGGAAATTATGGAAACTGATAAAACAGCTAAATGATGAAGGTACTGAGAGAGATAAAAGTATCACACTTTGTAATTACAGAAACATTTTAGCAGATAAACATGCAGCTGATTACTTTGCAGAGTTCTTTGCAGAAGGCCATAACGTCAAAGCTAGCCCAGACAAACAACAGGAGGTTCGAGAGAACCAGCAAAATATTGGATAAGGCGAACATGTACCTGAAGTCATGGAGGCACCAATCACAATGAAAGAACTGGAGCATTCAATATCCAAATTGAAAATGAAAAAGTCCCAAGGAGCTGATGGAGTGTCCAATAAAATAATTAAAACTTGGAAACTGCAGCACGAGCATAGCTACTGTAGATTTTCAATACAAGCTGGACCGCAGGTAATGTTCCACAGGCATGGAGGGAAGCAATAATGATACCTCTCCTCAAATCAGGAAAAGATGGTAACACAGTTTCCAACTACAGGTCCATCAGTCTTACAAACTGTTTATGCAAAACAATGGAACGCATTATCAATCTGAGGATGCAGTGGTACTTGAAAGTGAAACTCTTCTGGTATCACAGCAAGCAGGCTTCGGACAGTGCTACTCTACAGTACCTCTCCCAAGAAATTCAGGATGCCTTCCAAGATAACAAACTGGTACCGGCAGCATGGATAGACCTCATGAAAGCATTTGACAAAGTTTGGAAAGAAGGATTCTTAAAGAAATTGCAAAATTGCAGGGTTAACTCAAGAATATCAAATGGGTAAAAGCAAACCTACATAATAGAAGAGCCAGGGTACAATTGGATGGTCGCAAGAGCAAGAAAGTCCTACTGTCTTATGGTTTATCCCAGGGAGGCATCCTGTCACCCACACTTTTCTTGGTTTACATCAATGACCTAGTTGTCGAACTACCACATCCGCTGAAGACGGATGTGTCGGGCCATTGGCGCAAAAAACGGCGACACAATGCATTTTCATTCTTTGGACTACATCCACCTTGAAATCTAGTGGGAACATGGTCCTGCTACAAAGGAGATCCAGTGGGAGTTTGAGAATGAACGCTGAAGAAGAAGAAGAACTACCACATGGGATTAAAGGGTCAATGTATGCTGACGACCTGGTGTTCTGGTGCACGGAAGAACATGCGACAGTGGCCACAAAACAAATACAAAGAACTATTGATGCCTTAACCTTATAGGCAGATAGATGGTGCGTCAGCTTTAATACAGATAGGTGCAACACTATACTCTTTACCTTCACACCAAAACAAAAGCCGGTGATATCAAGATAGATGGAGAGCTTTTGAAAGAAGACAAACAACCCACATACATCGAAGTTACTTTTAATCATAAGTGGAACCACTGGGAATATACTCCTTAAAGTGTACCAGCAAGGCATAATACCACACCTGGAATATGGTTCAGCTGTGTGGTGTCCTGCATTAAACACAACATTACAAGATCTAGATAAAAAGCAAAACCAGGCGCTTAGGATAATGCTGGGAGCAATGAAATCATCACCCATAATAGAGATGCAGAAAATGGGAAGAATGCAAACACTTGGCGAACGCAGAGACATAAAGGTGCTAATAAAAGCAGAAAAGTTTTAGTTAATGCCAAATCATCCAATGAAGGAAAGATTCCAAAATTTAGCAATTGGACGACTGAAAAGAAGCAGCTTTATCGACCAAGCTAAATGACTCCGTAGACAACTTACAGATCTATATGACGTTGAAAGCCCCTTAAGGTCTGTACCAGAACAAACCCCTTGAATTTAAAGGCATGAATACCAATAGGCCTAATAGGCAACTAAATCTCAAGCACAAAATTTTTCTAGAAGTGTCCCCCTAAACAATGAAATCCCCCCTACCCTTTCCACCTGTGGGGCGTGTGTCACAACGCCGTGTTATAAGCTTATAGTATGGTGTGATAGCAGGGAAAGGAACATGAGGTAAATGGGGACTGTTGTTGACCTTTCGTGCCAAGACGGTACCTCATCTTAAATGAGTAGCCTATTGTAATGGTTAAACTTCTGCCAAGTTTATGGGGAAATATCACTTTCTTAATTTTAAAAGTACGCGCCAACCTTGATTAAGAATCTCGAATAAATAGGTCAGACATAGGCCTGTTCAATCGTCTCATTTTATTTTCACGGTAAACCCCCACCCCCACCAACAAAAAAAAACACAACCGAGAAATACAGGAATACTCAAAAACGTGTAATAACGATGTACACAGGAGACACATTCACGTGACATTTACAGTACATGAACAAATGTCTCCTTAGTTGATGATTGGTCGATAAGGGATTAAAACCGTTTGAGGTATGTTGATATCATGGACTGCCATAATAAATAACGTGGAAGTGTCGAAAGAGTCAAATGCGAAACGGACTTTAATCAATAATATAATAAAAAAGACAATCTTCATATTTTTGGCCACTTCATGAGACAAAGAGGTTTGGAGAACATAGTCACAACAAAGGCAAGATTGAAGGCAACAGAGATAGAGGGCGACAATGTGAGAAAACATTTGACAGTTTTATAACCTGACATGGCAGGGAAACAAGAGCAAACTTGATACATAATACTGGAGTTTTATGAGCTATGGAGAGCAATGATCGCCTACGCCAGCCGGCATGGCACCTGATAATGATATCGTTTTAGCGGAAATGGGCTTAAATTTCTAGCAAGTGTACTGGCGTTACAGCAAACACACACATCGTTATTATGTACTGCTTGTTGTTTGGTGAAGGCTTCACTGGCTTCGTGAACTGTTCTTCCACGTGATCTGGTGGTAAAAGTCCATTCGAACCACTGATTGTGGATTATTTTGATTGTCTGTGTCTTACAACATCCGTGTCATGAAAATGTTCGGAGCTGAGTTACGTGAACTCAGCATTCATTCACACTCATTTGTTTATCAATTAACTCTCTAGTGATTGCAAAGATAGTCTTGAAAAGATAATCCATTCTTTACCAAGATCAATGCCTTCTGGTGTAGACATCATTTCAAGATCGATGCCTTCTGGTGTACACATCTGCTCAAGATCGATGCCTTCTAGTGTAAACATCTTTTCAACTTCTTGTTTCATCTTCTGTGTCCATTCTCAAGCTCCTGCAGATCAGCAGGATATAGTCCAGATAATAGTTGTGCCGTAATGTACAGTTTAACTGGCAAATCGAACTTCAGCATAGCCTTTATGTCAATTTGACACTGTGAGGGTGAGAACAGTGTGATAAATATGTTATAAAGTAAGGGGGGGGGGTCATTTCCTTTAAAGAAAGGTCATTCGTGTGTTTTCGTGTGTCAGATCTTCTTGATGTGAGTTGCGATGTTCTTTTTGTGAAAATCTCTAGGGGCGGGAGGAAAGAGATGGCTTTTTACCCGCATTTTGGCCAAATTTCTAATACTAAAATCTATAGGCGTATTCCGATTTGGCAAAGGGCGGGTAGTTGAATACCTCAACCCTTCAACTTCCTTATCTACGTGACTATATGGAACAACAAACTCCACCTCAAATTCCTATTAGTTGCTGCTTACGATATGCTTGACAGGTAACAGTTTAGCTATCCCATGCTCTCATACCAGCCAACCAATGACGATTTCTATTGGAAATTAAGTTTATCTATCACTACGTTCAGATTTTTTTTATTACCAGAAACAGATTCTTGAAGAGATTCTTTTTTTTAAATTATATCAAAGAACACAGATAAGCTGTGTTGGAAATGTAATATATTTATTGGATGATCTCCGTGACAGAAGACACATGGCAATCACATAATACTGTGAATTAATTAAGACGTCTACATAAAATGCCTTATGACCACTGATCTATGAATAAATAAATTAAATGTCTTCACGCTCTACCGCATTTAGTGTTACCAAGCGTGTTTATTTGCTTGAATGAAGCGAGACCAAGTGTGTTGATTCGAACATGTAACAGATTCGTTATATTTGTAAACTGTTATAGAAACTGGGACATAGGCATAACAGGACGAGATATAAGTCAATGTTATAAAACCAAGACAATCTCGGTGAGACCTGGACACATCTTTGCACTCAATACATACAATTACAATACATATGTGCCATTAACATAAACAAATGTATATTTCCGCAATTTTAGTAAGCAATGTATCAAGTCAAAATATTTTGAGCTTTTCTTTTTTAAAACTCAGCTGACACAGGTGGATGTAGTTATATTGTGAAATTGCGTTATTGTTGAAAGTAAATTTTCTAAAAAATGAAGCGTTTTAAAACTCACAAATTCCAATCCCATTTTTTTTCCTCGTGAATACTAAATTTATTTTCTTTTGTTAACGAATTTATAATTAGATAATTAAGATCTTTTAAATTACAAATTAAGAATTATGGCCATAAAGACTGTAAGACTACATTACTACTTTTTATCAAAATACTTTATTTATTCTTTCCAATAAATAGCAGTATCCAAATGTTAAATCAAAAATACGTTTAAGTGTAAGGGTGTAAATACAAATAATGCTAAAATTTAAGTAATTACAAAGTTATTTCATGACAAAAAAGTCGAGTGAAGCACTTTCTCCGCAGCTCTCCTACACCCCCGTAATCCTCTCTCGAGGCGGTATGACATAGAAGGCGCCGCAATCGAAAGCCACTCGGACGCTGAGTACAGCTCACACTCAGCAGAGCACGTTTATGCTGTTAACATTCCGTACGACCGAAAACTTCACCCCGGTGACTTCGTCCTGTCTTAACATGTCATATGGGGAGGAACCAGCCTAGATCCCAAGCGGTACTGTGACGAGCGAGCTGACTCGACACTGGCTGAACCTTGACCCCGCGGTGGAGTCTAAGACATGTGAACGGACTACTGACACTAGTTCCCATACAAAGTCAAGAGCCAACTTTTGTATTAGTTCCGCGGGGAACTTGAACCTTATACGGACATTATCCCTTAACATCCAAAAGTTTATGTGCCACACTTTTGTTCACCATGTCAACAGTTAGGGAAGAATGTCGTGCATATTGCTTTCAAAAAAACTTTTTATAAATAGTAGAACGGAGAAGAGTTACATAAAATCACTCAAAATAAATGAGAGTTGTTTATTAAAATTATATTACCACATGATCAGATCAAAATATTTGTGTTCTTATGATTTATTAATACATTTGCACATATTAATACATTTCACATGTATTACATCCCCTTATCTGATAGTATCTGCGGGGTTATCACCCTTAATGAATAATGAGAATTCCACTCTCTATAGCCCTGCTATCCTAGACAGAGCCTCAAAATATATTTCACAAAATTATTTTTCCATACAGAGCCTCAGTTTTTATCCTATTTTTGCATTGCAATCACGTTTTTATCTTTTTAAAACGTCAAGTTCCAAAAAGAGTCATGTTTTTATGTTGTGAGTTTAATTCAAGTACAATTAGTTTTCGCAAAAACAAAACACTTGACATTTGTTTGGACAATCATTCAATCATGACTATTACATTTTTGTTTGTAAACGTTTTATGAGATTGTCTTTTGCTAGGTCATATCGACTTACTGTACCGTGTCTCTCGTCAAATACAGTCACGTGAACTCATTCTTCTAAATGACTTCACTTGACGTTGATTTGTCATTGGCTGTCGACACAATGTATACAAACGTGACCAATGAAAATCACTGTAATGGTTAAATAATGTGACTTCAGATGGATTATTTTCAAATAGTCCACACAACTAATTGATAGACAAGATTATACAGTGTAGTAAACAATGTGTAATGGGGAATTTTTGATACCACATGGTATATTCCGGTCATTTCTATTTGTACTGTGTCTTTCAGCAGACATGGGTTACATGCGACCTGTTGCATTCTTTATCTTTATAATAACTAATGAAACCAGTATTCTGGTTTTCACACTTTTCTTTTATTAATATATGATATGCAAGTTGTTTGGGAAAATTAGCAGTATATTGCCCTGAATGATAGATGCACAAAATAACCACCATTTAACACGTATTGTGTTTAGGCAAGTGCCACCAACTCGTTCCGTCAAAAGCACTAGACAACACAAATTGTTTGTAAAAAGTCACACACCATTAGTTGGTTTTTTTTAATCTCGAGAGGGGAACAAATAATAGCAATACTGTTTGCTTTTCATGTATATTTTAAGAAGCGACTAAGGAGGTTATATGGTGGAGTTGGCTGCACCCTCCTATATAAGGTCAAAATGATACAGTGCAATTATAAAGTCGAATGTGTTAGGTCAAAAGCGAAGATCTCGCATCAATGTTGTGAACAATGACAAAACGCATTACGAACTACACCCTGCTATTCTGCAGGAGTTTGAGAAAAAACGCAGAAACTCAATTATCCACAGTGAGAACTAAGATGGAAAGCATCTATGTCTTGTTGACCAGATCTCAATGTCCTTTTTATCTCCTGTTACCAGGGTTGATCACATCATCCGTAATATCACTCCCTTAATAATCACTTGTACTTGTGCTTCTTTCTCTCCCATTTTCATCATCCCTTGCCTCCCATTTCGTCATATGTGTGATTCTATTCATTGTTAGTCAGCTATAGTTTGTCCTGATGATGGTTTCTTTTTCAAAACTTCGTATGTCTTTGCGTCTATTCGCTAGTATGTCGTGTGTATACATATTGACAACATTTGTATCTAAATCTGTTTTCCTTATATTGCACTGTGTTGCCCCAGCCCTTGTATTTCCAGCCAATGTGTTGTTCCCGGCACTAGAGATTAATTCCTATAGACCAGAAAAAAGCTTGTCATCTTTCCTCAAGGATTACTACTATAGTATATCTTATGCGTCGCATAATTCTTTTCTCCTTCTTCCTCGTTTTCCAGCAGGTCAGATGCTGATATGGATTCCATCAAAGAACTGTTCTGTAGTTAGAAGCTCCAGTGCAGTAGTTAGTGCAGTAGAGCTTTCCGCTAGAATTGTTTCAGATAGCCATCGTTTCTCCCTTGTGATGTGATATAGTGGTCAGTTTTGTAAAAAGAATAGAAGCATTCAAAAACTTATTTTTGTGTCACAGATCTGGAAGAATCTGCGCCATAGTTTCATTTTTGGGTGAAATTATCCCCCTCCCTTCAAATATATAGCCCCAAACGTGGACCTAATTACATTTTGAGAACCACTGATCTTTATCTGCTTTATCTTTTTATGTGTACGTCCTCAAACTCCTGTATGTTATCAGGATGTAAACCGGAGAATGGAATGTGGTATGTCATGATTTACATCGTGGTTGCGATATCTGCGCCTTTCGATCTGACACACCCTATTCAGCATGATTTCTGGATAGCATGATCCTCTATTGAATAGGAGAGCCAAATCAACCCCCCCCCCCAACCTTCTTAGTCACATTTTACGATGTGCATGGTAGACAACAATAACAGTACCACTAACTTTGCTTCTTTTTCCACACCACATTGGCAACACTGATCTAAACCACATTCACTGATCTAAACCACATATCACAGTACACACCACGCATTGTTTGTGTTTTGGTTTTTCTTACTAGTCCTAATGTTGACATCTTAAGAGCACTCTAACTTTCGTGAACTGTGTTCACGAGATAGAAATAGGGCTCTGTTTACTGGAAGAAAACTTGACTATTGTGTCTTAGATAGTCACACTGACTAAACATAATGCTTCATTAATAAAATATAATTTAGTCACAGTAAACAGAGAACTTCCCACTTTATAGAAAGTGGTTTTCACTTTATAGAAAGTGGTTTTACGTTTGCAATGAAGGGGAGATAATATGTACAGTTGTGAACATATTTGTTTTAATTAATTATTGTGTCAAAACAAAGTTGAGAAATCTATTCCTGATGTACTTTCACTTTAAACCTGCATTTAAGAATTAGTGTGTTCTTTTTGTTAATTGTATGCATCTGTCTAAATATTTTTTTAAAATTATTATGAAACTCTCACACTTTTTAGGCTGACACATTGTTTCCTATATACAAAAACGAGAAATTTGGATGAGATCCCATTGTTCTATCAATTTAAAAAAATCAACTGGTTACTGTTTCATTGTTACAGTTACTCTTACTGTAATTACTGTTACTCATTGGAGCATCTGATGTTAAAATGGTGCCAAGATACTTGACTTTATCCCCATGATTTAATGTTGAATCATAAATTGTAATGCTGTATTTTGGCGGTGTGTATTTCTTGAAACATCCATTACTTCTGGTTTCTTCTGGTTTAGACTGAGAGCTTTGTTTTCACTTTTCTTACAACCATATCTAACAAGGTTTAAATCTCTTGTTCTCTCCCTGCAATCAGAACTGTATCGTCAGCATATCTTAGATTATTAAGATTTTGTAACCTCCAACTGCTATTCCTAGCATGCTTTCTAAATTTCACATAATATTCTCTGTATACAGGAAGAAAAGATATGGTGACATTACACATCCTTGTCTGATGCCCATCTCTATCTTTTGAAATTCTCCTACATTACCGTCAACATTCGACACAGCTGTTTGTTTCCAATACATGTTTCTTACTATATTTAGATCATTTCCATCAACATAGCTGCTATCTTATTTTTATATACAGGTCATATGTAGTAGAATTTATATGCGTATTCTTATACGACTTCTGATAAATGAAACAACAGAGAATGAACAACGTAAAAAGAAATTCAATGAACTGCTTTTCGCTGACGATAAAAACATCATATATGATGACGAAGAAAAACGGCAAACTCACATCAACTCACTATCAAGAATATGCAATAAATACAACAAGTGGATCAACAGACAAAAGGCAGAAACTATGCTAATAACGAGATCAACAGATCATTTAAACATCCAAATAGAGAACACAAAAATAATACAAGTCACAGAGTTCAAGTGGAGAACCTCTCAAACCTTCCCATAAATATATGGGCCTCACAACCTCCACCCATACATACAAACACACACACGCACGCACACACGCACGCACACACACACATACATACATAGCGACATACAGGCACTAATATAATGCTTACTTTAACCAGGTTTATAATAAAAACCATCTATCCATGCATTTAGAAAATTCAAAATTTCTATTTCTTTCCTTGCTATTTTAATCTGTTGCTGCCTGGTGCCCAAAAAGCCGTCGTTGTTTTCGTGAAGCCTCCATGCTGTCATGAAAGGAAACATGACATATTAGTTGGTCATCTTTTTTTAATCTCTATTGTAAATAGGAATTCCTTGTTAAATTATAGACTTAGCAGCTTTGACGGTTTCCTTATAGTAGGCCTACTGTCCGGGATATGATCGTCTATCTACAAACAACTGTATAGTGCGCTTAATTGCTTTATTGGCATCATTTGAATTTGTTTCGTTCTTGCGATATCAGGCTCAGTTCAGAAAGCTCTTGAAGTGCATCACACATCAATCCTAAGTCTAGAATAAAATCCACACAGTAGTAGTCTTCTTCATCAATCCCTCGTATGTGCACCTATCTTTTTCTTAAATCTCTGGAATTATCATCTTACGCATTCTTAAATGACAAACTAAGTCTTTATAATCCTACCAACTGCAGATACTGAGCGAAAGCTGGAAGCTACCCAGCGAATGCTCAATATTCGTCCAATATTCAACAACTGAGCTTCCAGTGAACTGGCACATACATGGAGTTCGCGAATATTCTTTGGTCGATGCACGATAAAAAAACGTGTCAATACACGATTTGAATCTATTAATTCCAGAAACGTTCTTATCAGTATCGTGGACAAATAATTCCAGATTATGCGTAGTACAGTATCAAACAATTAATAATGGAAATTTATCTTTTAGTAACTTTATTTTACTACGAGAACCCAACATTACCGATGTACGATCACAAGCAACATAAAGTAAACATTTATTCAATCTTTCTTCTGTCAATCCAATAGAATGAAGACATCTAATCAAAGCGGAGAAGATTCCTGCGGATGGTACATCTTCTAGTTCAGCTAAGTCAATAAATAAATTAACTAGTTTGATCATTTCACAAACTGAAATTATTGCGCGAATATACAAAATAATGTAGATTTTCTGACTGATTGTTGTCGCCTGATTGTTATATTTAGTTTTCATCTTCTTGCTATGATTTATAATGGTAACACAATCATTTGCAGAGCGAAGTATCCGTCCCATATCAACGCCGTTAAGTTCTTGCAGATTAATTTTCAAAATTTTGAATTACTGATTTGTGTGTGCAATTTTATAGAGTTTGTGAAATACCTTTTTAGTTGTTTCATTTTGGAGTGATTGAAATTTTAGGGATACCGTTTCAAGTGTCTTTTTCTTCGCGTCTTCTAATATTGTTATGAGTGTGTGGCCATCGTTTTTTTTATGTTTCAATATTTTTATTCGTAGATATGTTTACTGTTGTTCACGAGTTTTTTTCAAAATATGTTACTTCACTGTTTGCCTATTCCTTTAAAACCTTAGATCCCATTTTAGCCTCCGTTCCGAGTGTTTGAATTTTGCTACAAGCACTGCAACATATTTTCCCATCCTTTGTTAGTAACCAAACGTTTCTTTCCCAGAAATCACTCGTTTGTTCCATTGTCCAACAGGACGGTCAACTATTTTCCACTTGTTCATTCGTCTTAGCAGAACATGAAGATGCTTCAACTACAATCGATTCCGACGTTTTCATTATTGGTGCCTGTGATGGGAATAAATTGAGATTTTGTTAATTTTATACAGAAATTCATAAATATTTTGCGCCGAGTGTTTGTCTCAAGCTGAAACAGTTCTGTAGTATTCACTCTGTGAAATGATCTTATATAGTACAGAAGACCTCTTTACACAATTAATTGGGAAGGCATTCGTTACGTGTTTTATTATTATCGCGCTTTGTTTGTTTGTTTACTAATGGTTTTGTCTCATATGGTCGAGGCCCGCATCTTTCAACCTAGGACTTGTGTCCATGTCGGTTATATCAGGGCGTTTGGGGACCTTTTATTGTTTGTGGCTTATCTGCCTGGTTGGTGATAGTACTTGTTTCTTCGTCCGGTTTCGCCGACGTGTCTCCTAGCTGCAGTCCTTAAAAGGACTATGGTGTGACTTTGCCTGTCTCCCGTTATATTGATGGGATGTTTAAGGTGTTGGTCCTTAAAAGGACTTTTTTATTGATTGGTTGGTGATCTTTCCTGTTGCCGCTATGTGTTCATTCGTTGTTTTGGTGGTGATTCTATATATTTTCTCTTTACAGTTGTCTAGACTGGTATTAGTCTACATGACATGCTGCTAATTGTACCTGTGGAAAGAATTTTTATTTTAAAAGAAAAACAAATAGGGCCTATGGTAAAGGTGGTAGCCCTGAAAAGGACTTTCCTTTGTCTGGTTTGTCGCTCCTATTAGTTGTGTTGCGTCATATCTGGGCTGTTCTTTTGTTGTTTCTGTTTTGCTAGGTTGTTATCTACATGCTTCTAGGGATGTCTGCTGTTATCTCCTATGGAATTATACATTTAAAAAAAAAAAAAAAAAAATTTAAAAAAATTTACATGCTTTCATTATCTTATAAATCCATAATTACATTTTTAACGTATATACATCCCTGTGAGTATACACACTTAGACCTATATATTTATGCATATACACACTGACACATGTACGCATATACAGATATATCTACATATAGACTCATATACATACAGAACATAGCCCCCCCCCCCTAGCCCCCCCCCATGCACAAATATACATATGTTATTAAAAAATGAACCTAGATTATAGTAAGACAAAGATTATCGTGCTGTTTGATGGCTACCATTTATATATACTTATATATACTTATATAAATGGCTACTATACTTGGAGTCGCCTGGCTATGTTTGGCATGCGACGCAGAGTAATAGGCCTACGAATAATGGCCAATGAAAACACGATAATAATAATTTTTTTAAACGTAACGAATGAAGTCCTAATTAATTATGTACATATTTCTTCTACTTTGGATTTTTTTTGGGGGTCAAGTCCGTTGATCAGGGGGCGGTGGGTGTTTCTTTCCCTTAAGAAGTCAGATCATGACACTTAGGCCTAGTACTAGGAAAAAAAGCCAAAATAGGGTAAATCCCTCAGCCCCTGAAATAAAATAAAATTGGTTGTCCAAAAATAAAAACGTAAAAGAAAACCCAAGGAAAATGAAGGAATGACTCATGAGATCGAAGACATAACCATTTTAAATAAGTACATTTCCCCCTCCCCCTTATCGAAGACGTATCTATGACCCTGGTTCTGTCTGGTGTATGCCCCTATAGGCCCCCTATGTTATTCCTGGACAGATGCAAGTCGCACAGTGTTGATGAGGATCGATTTGGTGTAAATGTCCATTTAGACGGCAGTGTCACGTTCACAGTAGAAAAATTTCTACTCGTTTATTGCTGCTCAATTTTTTGCTGTCCTCCTGAGATCTATAGCCTAGTATTCCTTAGTTAGTTCTCTACATTGTCACCATCAGGACCGTCTCCGCAACGAAGGTTGGCTGCAGCGGCACTGTGGTCGCATGTTATTTTATCACAGCTTTTACTTCCATGAAACTTTAAAGTAGTCATATTCGCTATTCTCATGTATATTCTGAAAAATTTCTAAATTTCATGCTTTACAAAAAAATTATTTAGACATTGAGATATGGTCTTATTGTGTCTTTGGTCACGAAACACATGTTAAAATAATATTTAGTCTGATAATTTTGAATATGTGCCTTCAGTGTCAAAGGTCATGTAAACATTTAGTTGTGCAAGAAATGCAGTCAAAAATATAATGAAGAATAATCATTCGTATCACTGATCAGGGTACCATATTGATGTTATCTCGCTGAGTAAAAGTAAATACTTTGAATGTTATCATTACACTTACGGCTAAAATACATTTGTTGTGCCCCGATGGGTTTCTGTATTAAAGGAAAGGTCCCAGCAAAGTGCATGAACAAAAAATAGCCCCTGCAAGGGAGACCGTTGTAATTGTGGTGGCACTGACTTCGTGGTGTTTTATATCTAGGAATTAATCAAAATGTTTAATTACTTGAATATTTTGCTCAGATGATGCCTAAGTAGATACAGCTTTTATTTCTTTGTTAGTGCTTCCATCTCTTCTCATATAGGGGGCCTAAGACCCTATTTCATGACGCTTAACTTACACAAATCCATGAAGGGTCTGATAAGACGCACAACTATTGCCGATTTCCAGAGCGCTGATATGACCTGGCAGAAGATGGACGAGACAAAAGGTGCTGCATTGCTGACACACTGCACAAATTTGTCAGAGAAATGTTGAGGCATTCAAGAAATCAGGAAAAAGATTATGGACATGTGTAAGAACTTGAGCATGGAAAAACATATGATAATCATAGTTGAAGAAATTAGAAGAAAAATTTGAAGACACTGAAAAGTGAAAAAAGCACAACACCAGGACCAGATATCATTAGATACAATGACATTAGTCGGAGAATTTATGAGGAGTTGGGAGAGTTGGCAAACATGTTAAATAATAGCCTTTTAACGGGCACAGTAAAAGTAGACTGGCTGCATGTCTATTTAATCCCACTACCCAAACATGACAAGGATCACACCATGATACAAGGCTACAGAATAATAACAATGCAGAATGTATCAAATATATAGAGAAACAACAGATAAAATGGTTTCAATATCTTATGAGGATGAACGATCAACTTCCCGTAAGAGCTTATAACAAGATGGAATCAGGATACAGAGCCAAGGGAAGACCTAGGAAAAGTAACATCAAAACCATCCTGAACAAACATGACTAGACCTGAACCAGAGCACCACACCTGGCTCTGGAACGCAGACTACATCTCTTTCACAAACCCATATGCTCCATGGCAAATGTGGAAGCTACGACAACATCACCACTTGGGATAGACAATAGACATAGCCTGTATAAGGAACAAATCTATGGCAAGGGGCAAACAGAAACCAAAATTGCAACTATTAAGAAGCTATATTATTTCCAGTGTCAGCATATGGTTGTGAGATGTGGGTAATGACATCTGCAATGGAAATAAAAATATCTGCATTTGAAATGAAGTGTTATAAAAATATCTAAGAAGTATATAGGCAAAGAGAAGATTCAACACAGATGTCTGCAAAGACTTGAACAAAGTTGACGATTGGTTCCTCAAAAACCATAAAAATGCAAGTTAACATATTTCGGACACATGAAAAGACAGTAGGCTAGAAAGATTAATTATGAAGAGAAAGTTTCCAGGTTGGAGAACACGATGCCACCAAAAACGTTGATGAGTACAGGATATTGAAGACCTTTTGAATATAACACTGGCAGAAGCAGTGCAGTTTGCACAGAACTGAGAGGCTTACTGAGTGACAGTGAGGACAGTGTTCTACAAAGGACATGTCACATAGATATTCATTATTATAAAATTTGAATATTTATTTGAAGTCATAATAGAAATAGTGTGCTCTGTTCTCTGATTACCGTGACCTAAAATGTATGTCAGCTAACATAAACAAGCAGGCTTACTTAAGGTTAGAGATAGTGACAATAAATATTTATGTAAACAGATCCGTATCGCTTAAACTCTATATTTAAAATATGTATGCTCACAAACAAGATGTGCAGAAGATCTGCTATAATACATAATGAGTACATGATACAAAAATAGCTTTTGTTTTATGACAATGAAAATTATCTTCTCACATTGACAGAGACACATCATTCCTTTACAGAAAATGGTTTGGCTTATTGCAAGAATTCTATGCAAGGGCACTTCATATTGTGCAATGGTTAGTAATCCTTCCTGGAGACGGAATGTGGTCAAATCAGCAATATTTTGGAGACATATTGCAAGATCATTTGCCACAAATGATGATTCTACAGATTCTGGTTGGAAAAACAGTTCTGAGAATGATGCATCTAACACTGGTAAACTTTTTGTTTAGTTTGTAATTTTAAGTATTACAATTAAAAATTTCTATGGCAAGGTTGAATATGATTTGGAAAAGTAAGAACATTATTACAGTAAACATCAATTTATACAGGTCACTAGTGTTGTATTCTTTTTACTGATGTGAAAGCCAAATACTTAATACAGAAATGTAAAGAAGGATCAGGTTTTTTAATGTAAGTGCTACAGACATTTGTTTAAAAAAAAGTTATATAGTCATCATCGTCATGTTACATATTCTTTCTAAATCGTGGTCTTCCTTATGGATTCTCTGAACACTCCCTAATTCTAAGTGAGCTGACTTACCGCAGCTTGAGACATGTTTAAGCAATCTGAATATCACTGCATCATTGTCGTCGTGGATGCCCTCTTTCCCTGTTGCCGTTAACTCTGCCGTCAGCTATTAATCTTTCCATGCTGTTATGTCTCTTTATACAACCAAAAAATAACACAGCTTTCTTGTTAAGATGTTTTCAAATAGTCAGCCCTCTTCGACGTTTATTGATCTTGACACTTCTTGATTTGTCTTTTTATGTCCATGGTATACGTAAAATTCATCTGTAGCATCTCATTTCTAAAGCAGTGATTCTCTTTGCTATTGTTTTATTTATTATCCATGCCTCACAACTATATATTGCAACTGGAAATATGCATATTCTGATCATACATAGTTTGACTATGCTGCTGGTATATAGATTACAAGACAAATATATTTGCCCGGCCCAAATAAACAAACTTGCAGGTTATAAAAAATCACTTTTGGCAGTGGTGAAACGGAGTAAACTTGTTTGGTTTCTTCACGTAATGAGACATGGAACACTTTCACATACTATTTTGCAAGGAATTGTTGAGGGAGAAAAAGCGGTCAAAGAAAATCCTGAATTGACAACATCAAGGAATAGTCTGGACATGATTTTTCAATACTTGTCCCAATGTCTTCTTCTTCTTCAGCGTTCGCTCTCATGTAACCACCACGAATATATCGTGTGATTTCCGCCGGGGAGCTTGAAGAACGTTGTGCTACAAGTTCCACAGTAGAACTGTGTTATTTGCACCTCAGTTGGCCACTCTGTGGCCTGGATGTCCGAGGTCCAGCACATCCATTTTCGTCATTCCTTTATTTCAGGTTTCGTCCCTAGTCCGTGACAGCCGTCTGTCTGTCGCCGGGCATGCTGGTGTGTAGTGCCTCTTCGCCAAGACGCTTGTCGAGCGCATCTATCTGGCACGAGGTGTTCCACCATCAATGAACTCATCTCGTGCAGTTGAATGTACTGTGCCTGTGCCCATCGGGTACTGAACCGTTTCTCATCCACGAGCCTGGTTCCGTATGAGGAAGAACTCGCCAGAAGAGTTGGACCCTGGCTCGTTTGCCCTTTTACCAGAGGCGTCGTTCACCGACATCATGAACCCCTCACCCAAGTTCGAGTCTCACACCATGCGTTTGAAAGGAAGGAGCTCTCGAGCTGAGCGACCTTGTTCCAATAGCGCCTGAGCCCATCGGTACTGAACTCTTTCTCTCTGCAAGCATATTTCCGGTATAGGAAAGCTTGACAGTAGAGCTGGGCCAGGGCTAAAATCGTTGTCCCTTTTGTTCCTGAGCCCATCAGGTACTGAACCCTTTCTCTCTGCAAGTGTATTTCCGGTGTAGGAAATCTTGATAGTAGAGTTGGGCCAGGACTGACATCGTTGTCCCTTTTTTGCCTAAGCCCCTCGTGTACGGAACCCTTTCTCTTCGCGAGCATATTTCCGATTTAGGAATAATCGTATTTAGAGTTAGGTCAGGTCTTCTGGCCAAAATGGCAGACTAGAACGAATGTGTTCTCTTTACGGTGCTCGATTAACGGTTGTTCCTTCCCGAAAGTAATGGCAACTTACGAGAATATTGTGCCTAGAAATTTCCAATGGATTAATCATACTTTTTCTCTAGGACTGTGATCTTGTGGTGTAGCAATTAGCACATTGAATATTCCAGAGTGTTGGTTACTAAACACAATAACAAAAAGAAAACTATGCCTGTTTGGTCATATAAAGAGACATAACTGTTTAGAAAGACAAATAATGGAGGGAAGAGTACCTGGGAAGAGGAGAAAGGGCAGACCAAGAAGACGATGAACAGGTGACATTAAAGATAACATGAATACATCGCTAGAAAATGCAAGCCACATTGCCCAAGACAGAGAGAGGTTCAGAGAGTTAATTGGGAAGACAACGTTCTGGAAGGAATACATCACATGACACAGGTCGTCTTGCTTTTCCGAACGCCTATGATTGGGTCTGGGTGTCTGCCTATAAGGAGCACTAGAAGCTTGTCACGAGCTAACTGAGCTTATAGTTCTCTTTTCTAGGAACTTTTCCTTTCTATTTGCAGTTTGCGCTGCCCTCTGGCGCTGTTCTGCCCTTTCATTGTGTCATTGTACTCATTATGACATCTATTTGTCTCTCGCCATGCATCTACCTTTACGTGCCTTTTACATTGGCCGCCCCTCCAATGTTTGGATTGGACTAACTAGCATCATTGTTTGTCGACAATGACGCTGTATGTGGTGGTGTTGGAGATATTGTCTGTATCTTATGCAGTCAAATCTCTGTCCATCTGCTACCTCCACATTCTCGGACACGATCCCCAAATGATTTGGCCAGAATCTGCTCGAGCTGCTGTATTTGTTTCCAGGGTGCGCCGCGAGGAGGTACATTTGGGATCTTGGTTATCTGCTAACCCTCGGTCCGCCGAGAGCAGTGCGTTCCCTTTGCACCCCATGTCAATGTCTGAAGACAATGGTGTTTAGAGAACATTTTGTGCTAATATCTTTATTGTTGCACTCCTACATCCTTGATGGGTTGTGTTGTTATTATTATTATTATTGATGTTGTTGCTATTATTAGTTATGCTTGTTTTGCTTTCGCTCCATTGTAACAAGCACGGATATCCGTGCGTTTTTCGCCAGGAGCGTGATTACGTTGTGCCACCATTATGCGCCTTGTAGGCCTAGCACATCCGATTTCAGCATGCCTTCACAATTCGGGTGGACTGCCCTAGCCTGTGACAGCCTTCCTATCTGTCGCCAGACAGAGAATGTGTACTGACTTTACTCCATGTCGGTTTGTCCTGCACGAAGCGTTCCACAGCCAGTGAACTTGCCTCGTGTAATTAGACGTATTGTGCCCATGCTTATGGGGTACTAAACCTTTTCTCGTCCTCAAGCCTGGTTCCGGTTTAGGAAGAACTTGACAGAAGAGTTGGGCTCGGGCTCGTTCGCCTTCTTAGCAGAAGCATTGCTCACCAACTTTGTGAGCTCCTTGTCCAAGTCTGAATCTGTACACATATTTAGTAATGTTAGGGACTTGCGTTTTGTTCTAGAGCTGAACAGTGCTTGTCACCTTGGACTGCTTGTCACCTCGGTATAGGAAAGACTCGACAGTAGAGTTGGGCCCAGGCTGGGATCACCGGTAATTAGAAGCTTGTCTCGAGCAAACAATGTTTTAGTTCCAATTTCATCGAATCATTTTCCTTGCTCTTTGCACATGACACTGCCCTCTAGCGCTGTGCCTCTTTCTCAGTGTACTCATTGTGCTTTTATTTTTATAGGGACATCTGCCTGCTTCGTACCGACTACATTGGCCGCCTTCCAATGCTTCTACCAAACTTACTAGCTTCACTATGTGTCGACAGTGTTGCTGCATGTGTTGGCACAGAGGTGTCTGAGATATTGCCTGTCTTTTTGCAGTCAAATTTCTTTCAATCTGTTACCTCCACATTCACGGACATGATCCCCAAATGGTTTAGCCAGAATCAGCACGAGCCGCTGTATTTCTGTTACCAGGGTGCGCTACAAGGTTGCACTTTTGGGATCTTGGTTATCTGTTAACCCTTGGTCCACCAAGAGCAATGCATTCCCTTTGCACCCCATTATTATTTATAAATATTAATATAAAGGTAAATGGTAACAATTATAGTATGAGGATTATCGATTAAATTACGGGACATGTTTTTTTTATGTGAAAGTTTAAACTTACAGACTAGTTAGTTAGCTCCATCTCGTTCAAAGTAGTTAATTTGTGATTGTATACACTTATTCCATCGCTCCTGTCCCTGAAAGAAGCATTGTTAGACACATTTTGGAATAACCTTCATTTGTATCATCGGTTGAGTAAACAAGAAAAAAGTCACATGGAGGACCTGGAGACTGTGGGAGCAATGAAATATTGTGTTGTGTCAAAAATTTGTTCGTTGTAATAGACTTGTGTGTGAGGGTATTATGATGGATCCAATTGCCTGTGTAATACTTCTCACATGATGATGGATCCAACTGCCAGTGTAATACTTCTCACGGCAATGTCTGCATGTAGCATCAAGGACACATTGCAGTTCTGTTGAAACATCTATCAGAGCATAGGTTTCTTGCATATGTGCCATGATCTTGTCAGTGTGGTAGGTGGATGGTCACATCTTCAAAGGATGTGAGTGCACTTTTGAAACATCAGTGGTTTTTTTATAAGGACCTAGCCAGGATTTTCTGAAAACTGGTTGCAACATTTTAAAAGTTTCAGAAGTTTTGTTCTAGACACAAGTGGAAATACATGCTTGCATACTCTTGAATATCGATGTCCATTTTTGAAATGCTATGAAAATTACTAGGTTACCTCTGCTTATAGGATTATACACAGAACATTTACGAAGTTACTGACTTCTAGCAAGGAAGAGTTGAGATGGAAGGAGAAGAGGCAGCAACAGTCAATCTTTGGTTGGCAATATCAAAGAATGGCACAGATATGATTTTTCTACACTCATGCAAATAACTGAGGGCAGTGGTCATTCAATGGCTATTTGTACTGAAGCCTCGAATGTGACACCCCACTGACCCCGACCGGTTGCAAGTCTTATTATGATTAACCACCTTACGTATCTGTATTTCGCCATCAGCTAATCTTTTATCTGTATCTTGCCATCAGCTAATCTTTTATCTGTATCTCGCAATCAGCTAATTTTTTATCTGTATCTTGCCATCAGCTAATCTGTATCTTGCCATCAGCTAATCTTTTATCTGTATCTCGCCATCAGCTAATCTTTTATCTGTATCTCGCCATCAGCTAATCTTTTATCTGTATTTTACCATCATCTAATCTTTTATCTGTATCTTGTCATCAGCTAATCTCTTATCTGTATCTCGCCATCAGCTAATCTTTTATTTGTATCTCGCCATACGCTAATCTTTTATCTGTATCTCGCTATCAGCTAATCTTTTATCTGTATCTCGCCATCAGCTAATCTTTTATCTGTATTTTGTCATCAGCTAATCTTTTATCTGTATCTCACCATCAGCTAATCTTTTATCTGTATCTCACCATCAGCTAATCTTTTATCTGTATCTCGCCATCAGCTAATCTCTTCTTATCTGTATCTCACCATCAGCTAATCTTTTATCTGTATCTTGCCATCAGCTAATCTCTTCTTATCTGTATCTCATCATCTGCTAATCCTTTAAATGTATCTCGTCATCAGCTAATCCTTTATATGTATCTCGTCCTCAGCTAATTTTTATATTTATCCTATAAAATAGACAGGTACAAATCACCTTGGAAGATTCAGAAAGAAAAATGTCAAGGTATTGAGTCAACAGTGTCCGAAAATGAAATACCCAAACAAACAGATATTCTTATCATTGGGGGGAGGAGTCATTGGTTCATCTGTTGCTTATTGGATGAAGCAGCAGAACCCAAAGGCATCAAGTATTACAATTATTGAACGGGATCCAGTGGTAGGAGTAATTGTCAGTCTTAATCGTGCAATAAAATTATAAAATATTGAAATGATTTTTAAGATAAAATTATAAAATATTGAAATTATTTTTATGATAAAATATTGAAATGATTTTTAAGATAAAATTATAAAATATTGAAATTATTTTTAGGATAAAATTATAAAATATTGAAATTATTTTTAAGATAAAATTACTAGAGAGATTCATTAATTCATTAAGTTCTGTTCCCTCAATGAAGATTGGCTGCAACAGGCATCCAACATCCCATCTCTTGCTGTGGTGGTGCACTCTGTTAGACTGTAATATGTCCTTCTTATGATTTTTCTTTCCCATTTGTATCTCTGCTTACCTCTTGCTCGCCTCCTAGAAAGATATACACAGAGAAATTGACTTACGACCATTCGACTTTATGACCACAATCACTAGCCATACATGTATTAAATTTCAGATTTATTTCTGCCTCATTTATCAGTTTAACGGCATTGTCTGCAATCATAGGCGGTCGTTAACTAAGGAAAGGGAGGCATGATGATGGTATGCTGCTAGTTGGCATCATAAATTTCTAATAAATAACACAGTCACACTCAATAACCATAGGTTCATTAACTTCGCCAAGCATGGCTAAAGCTTGCTGATTGGAGAGCCCTTTAGAGTTTGAAAATGTGAACTGCGCAAACATTACCCAGCGGGCTTACTACATGTACAGTTTATGCAGTGTTTTTCATAAACCTGGTGATGTAAAAATAAGAAACAAAATGGTGTAGAGATGATACAAATGGCACAAAATGAACATCAAAATTTATTATTTATAACAATAATACAAGAAATTTATGATATAATTTAACTTAAATATTTTTATAACATCACTTCACATAACTGTACACATAACATACTCAACTTACGACTAAATCATGTTATGACCAGTCTGTTGGAACAGATCGTGGTCGTAAGTTGTGTACTAGCTGTACTTACCGTAACACTTTACTGATCTTCATTCCAAAATATACTTATCTTCCATTACCAAGGACATTTGCACATTTTTTAGATATTAACATCATCATCTTTAAAAGTATGTATAAAATCTATCACATGCCATAGAGCTTTAAATTGTCAATGTGTTATAATGAATGTTTGCATTTTACAAATAAATTTGAAAGTCCCAGAGTTATTTCAAGAGTGAAATTCTACTTATTGTAATGCTGGGTGTGATTTTAGGATTCTAAGTGTGAGGATTAGTTAATAGTGTTTCCCCACATTGAATACAAGTGTAAGAGATACTGTGAAATGAAATTCTTCATATATAAAAAAAAGCTCATTTTCCAGAATTTTGAATATTTCAAGAATAATATACGTAAACGTTGTCAACAGACTGTATTATGTGGGTGCAGCCATTTTAGAATAATGTGCTATTCTAGATGAGTTAGTCTTAGTAATATTATCACTATGGTTGCTATATTTCTTAAATATAGCAACAGTTTTCACGATCAATGAAGTTTATCACTAAGGTTGTAGAGTGGAATACTGTTATAACAACGTGGTCCGGACCGACAAAATGTCTATGTAATAACAGAAATTCTTTATATACAGTACAAACAATATAGAATAAATATAATTGGGGATCTTGAAAAGTGTTGTTATATAGGGAAATTTGTTATAATAGAATTGGTATAAAGGGATTTCCATTGTATAACTAAATATAAATCATAAAATTTCTCAGTTAATGTTTGTAATGACAGTCTATTTTCATTAATTCTTGGTTGGTTGCTGATCCAGCGGTCCATGGGCTCATGCCCTTTGACCCACTGCCATTGTGGGATACATGCGTATTTTGTTTGCTATTGTTTTGTTCCATATAATGTGTTCCATTTATCTGGTTCTGGAGGGAGTAGCATTTTCCTGATGTCCTCCAGCGCTGGGCATTCAAAAAGGTGGTGGTCAACAGTTTCATAGGGATGAGTGCACATCCGGCACCCTGGAGTGTGTTGTGATTGTATTCTGTTCAGGTGATTGTTAAGCTGTACATGTTGTGTGCGCATTCTGAAGATGATACTCTGGTATTTCCTTCCCATGAGCTTTATGTTGTCTTTAGGATTTGGGCTGGTCATATATTTATAGATTTCCCTCCCAGTGTTTCCCATGAACCATCTGTTCATCCAATTTTCTTTGTTCACAGATTTCACCATCATTTTAACTGTGTGCATGGTTGTTTGTGTATATGGCTGTTCTTGTTGTGCTCCCTTCTTTGCTCCCTTGTCATTGCCAGGTCTGTTTGAGTGGCCAGGAATCCACTGCATAATAATGCTGACTTCATACGATGTAAGCAGCTGGTTAAACTGACAATGCCGTTAAACTAATAAATGAGGCAGAAATAAATCTGAAATTTAATACATGTATGGCTAGTGATTGTGGTCATAAAGTCGAATGGTCGTACGTCAATTTCTCTCTGTATATCTTTCTAGGAGGCGAGCAAGAGGTAAGCAGAGATGCAAATGGGAAAGAAACATCATAAGAAGGACATATTACAGTCTAACAGAGTGCACCACCATGGCAAGAGATGGGATGTTGGATGCTTGTTGCAGCCAATCTTCATTGAGGGAACAGAACTTAATGAATTAATGAATCTTTCTAGTAATTTTACTTTAAAATTATTTCAATATTTTATAATTTTATCTTAAAAATAATTTCAATATTTTATAATTTTATCTTAAAAATAATTTCAATATTTTATTATTTTATCCTAAAATTAATTTCAATATTTTATTATTTTATCTTAAAAATAATTTCAATATTTTATAATTTTGCGTGTTGATATATTTAAACTAGCTCAGGTTTACAATTTCCATCACATTCTAGTGCCTGAAGAGCAGACATAGAATCTGTAAAAATCACAATGTTTTGGACTTTTGTTGGAAAGGTATCAAATATGGTCTTCAGGTGGTACAAGGCAACTTCTAGTGATGTTATTTCAGCTTCATAGTTAGAACATATCACAGGCATCAAACAACTCATCAGATGTTTTGTCTGGATATTCTATATAGACACCATAACCTGCTTTCATAGTGGCTTTAAAAGCAAACCCATCAGTATAGACATGGATCCATTGTTCTGGGTAGGTGTCTATTGTTTTCTGTGTTGCTTTCATAAGACTTACTGGGTCGGAACTTTTCATTGAATTATCTCTTGTGTCTTTATTTCCAGTAATTTAAAGCCTGCATGTGGTGGTAAATATTTTTCTACTCTTTGCAGTTCTTGTCTCTTGTCTGGAAAGTGATAGCTGTCTTTTATTTCATTGACATGGCTAAGGACTGACATTTGTTGTAATCTGTAGTTTTGTTGCCAGTTTTCTACAAGTTGTTTATTTAAGTGTTCTTTGTTCATTTTTTTGCTTCTTTCATAAGCTTCCATTGCAGACATATCTCTCCGCATCTCAAGGGGTTCTACATTTGTATGTATGTCATCAATAGAAGGTGGTACTGCTAGTAGAACATAATGGAAAATAATACTCATGTGTAAGACAGGTAATAAAGTCCTACTGAATGACGACTAAAACACTACACATTATCACTAAAGGATGTAAATATGGTACATATAACAAAACAAAACACAGAATATAATCTACAGATGACAATACACAGGACAAAGTCGACGTTTTGGACCAATAGGCCTTTTTCAAGATACGGACATAACATACAAACATAAAACAACCACAAGTAAAAATGAATGCGTATCCGAGTGAAATGTGGTAGTAAGATATATACCGGAAGCATACGGACAGGAAGTACACAAAGACGATAATACAGGTGGAACGAGAGGAACACAATGATGACATAACAAAGACCAATACGACCGAGAACTAAGCGAAAGAGTGGTCGGAATTGAGTCCAAATGGCTTGATGGTACCCATCTCGAAAATGAGACGATTTTCGAGGGCGTACCTAGATCTATCATCGGTGGTGCAGGATCTGATGGCAGTGACCTGAATGTCAAGGACACCACGGTGGCCATCGCCGTTGAAGTGATTGGCCACAGGAGTGGGTGTTCTGTGTTTGATAGCATGCAAGTGGTTACAGAAGCGGTCGCTCAGTCTAAGGCCAGTCTCACCGATATATTGCTTACCACAGCGTTTACATATGGTCACGTAAATAACATTATGGGATTCACATGTAAAGGCCTCATCGATGGAGAAACTGGCCTTGGGGAATGAGATGGAGCGCATCTGAACCACATAAGGACATGTGAAACAACGACCGCGTGAGCACCGCACGGTACCAAAATGGTCAGGTGCAGAGGACCTGAGGTGGCTGTGGACCAAGATGTCCTTCAGATTTTTGTCGCGCCTAAAGGCCACCAGAGGTAATTTGTGGAAAGTGTCATGGGTGTCAGAATCAGACTGGAGAAGGGAATAATGTTTAATTTGAATACGACGGACAGTCGAGTTATGGGGATGGAAGGTAAGAACCAGTTTAACCCTATCAGAGGAGGAGGAAGAACCCTGGGAATTATTCAAGGTATCAAGGTAAGATAGCTGGCGTACACGGAGCCAAGCCAATGAAAGAATGCTGTCAGGGAAGGAGCGTCTACGAAAGAACTCAATCATCTCAGAGGATTTGTCGAGAAAATCGTCGTTATCGCTACATAAGCGACGAAGGCGAAGAAGCTGTGAGTAAGGTAGAGAGTTCTGACAGGCGGGAGGATGAGAAGAAGTGTAGAGCAGAAAGCCATGTGCATCAGTGGGTTTGTAGTAGACTGATGTGCTGAGGTATATGGGATGAATAGTGAAAATGATGTCTAGGAAATGGACAGAGGTGGTGGAAATGGTAAATGTGAATTTAATAGCGGGGTTGAAATTGTTGATGAAGCGAGACAGTTCTGCTTCTGTCATGTCAGTAATGCCTATCCCATCATCAATGTATCTGTGGAAAAGAGATGGGAATGGGCCATCGTAGGTAGACCAAACTAGATGTTCTAGATGTCCCATGAAAAGACAGGCACAGCTAGGCCCCATCTTAGTGCCCATGGCCACACCACTGATCTGATCGAAGAAATGTCCATCGAATTCAAAAGAGTTTAGTGTGAGCACCAGTTAAGCAAGGCGGATAAGGGTTGGAGTAGATACAGAAGGATGCGGACTCTTGTCCAGAAAGAACTGCAACGCCCTAAGACCATCGGCATGTGGTATAGACGTGTACAGAGAGCAAACATCAAGCAAGAACAGACGATAGGTGCGATCAGAAGACAAATGCACAGAAGAAAAAATGGTGAGAGCATGCTTGGTGTCTTTCAAGAATGAAGGCAGTGCCTCGACTAAGGGCTGCAAAATACTGTCGAGGAAATCAGAGATGCGCTCTGTAGGACAAGAGCAAGCTGAGACAATAGGTCTGCCGGGATTCAATTCCTTGTGTATTTTGGGCAGCATATAGAAGACAGGTCTGCCTAAACAGCTTTTATCGATGCAAAGAGCCTTGGCAGGGGTGGGAAGGTGGCTTACTACCACATTTCACTCGGATACGCATTCATTTTTACTTGTGGTTTTTTATGTTTGTATGTTATGTCCGTATCTTGAAAAAGGCCTATTGGTCCGAAACGTCGACTTTGTCCTGTGTATTGTCATCTGTAGATTATATTCTGTGTTTTGTTTTGTTATATGTACCATATTTACATCCTTTAGTGATAGTGTGTAGTGTTTTAGTCGTCATTCAGTAGGACTTCATTACCTGTTTTACACGTGAGTATTATGTATGTCATATGCAGTCATTGGTGTAGATCTCATTGCTCCACTAATAAGACGTAGGGCATTGTTCTGCACTCTGTCTAGATTCTACATTTGTCTTGGAACATGTTGTAAGGAGTGTACTGTTGTTTTCTAAAGCAGAGCGTATGTACCCAAGATATAATCCTCTAAGGGTATCCTTGTATGATTCCCAAGATGTGCCTGTGAGTCTTTTCACTAGTTGTAATCATTTAAGTACTTTATTTTTGATATTTTTTAAATACTTCTTGAGGGTGAGCTGCCGATCAAGCATGATTCCAAGATATGTGGAAGTTCTTCTCTTGGCAATTTCTGTGTGTTCAACCATAGACTGATATTTTCTTTGGCTACTTTATGACTTTTTGTAAAGATGGTACAGATAGTTTTCTCACAGTTTATTTTCAGTTTCCATGTTTGACAATACTCATGTAGTCTTCTTAAATCTCCATTTAGTCTTTTGGCTACACTTTCAACATTCTTCATTTATTCTTAGTACATGTCCAATATAAGCACAAAGTTTGTTTACAGTCATCCCTCGCTACTTCGTGGTTCATTTATCGTGGCCTAAGTTCATTTATCACAGCCTCAGTACATTTATCGTAGCCTCAGTACATTTATCGCGGCCTCAGTACATCACGGATTTCTAAAAACATATTTACAGTATGTAAACTTTAATTACATCTACACATTTTGCACACACATGTAATATATTTATATTATTTATACATTATTTTATTGTGTGTTATTTATATTATTAATATTTTATTTACATGTTTGAAACTATTTTTTAATGTTCTAATGATAACATATGCACTTATATGGTTTCATATACACTTATTGATATTATACATACACAAAAAATGTACGTGGGATAAAAATGAGAGGATGACACTACTTCATGGTTTTTCACTTATCACGATCGGTTCTGGTCCCTATTAACTGCAATAACTGAGGGATGACTGTATTTATTTTTGTAGAATGCAGAAGTTAAAGGGAGATAATAGCTAAAGGAAAGATTAAAAGGGTGTTAACTTTATTCAAATTAAGAACTTCTTCTTTTGTTCTCAAACTCCTACAGATTAGTAGAATGCAGTCTAGAGAACAAATAGCACCTCCCTGCTGCACAACTTCCTTAATGGGAAACATGTAGTATTTGAGAAACAGTCCAGAGAACAGAATGTGCTGTGGCATGGTTTACAGTTTGACTGCGTTATCTGTGATGTTTGGCCTGACACATCTGACTTTAGCACTGCTTATGGTTCACTTTGATCCCTTCTAGAATGGGACACAAAACTCTACCCCAAAACCTCTTTAATCGTCTCTTAGGACATGTGTGGCAGGTAACAGTGTCAACCAAAGACAGATGTGTTGGGTTATTGGTGAAAGTAAAATGGTGATACAACGCATTTCCATTTTCTGGACTACATTCTGCTGAAAATCTAGTAGGGCCATTGTCCTGCTACAAGAGAGATCCAGCAGGAGTTTGAGAATGAAAGCTGAAGAAGAAGAAGATAACAGTGTCACTTTTCTGTGCTCTTATGACCCAGGAAACATGCAGATGAATTTGGAACTCATAGCAAGAACTACGTAAGCAACTGTGAATCCAGGACTTAAGAAAAAAATGCTAGCATTGGATAGAACATACATTAAATAAGCCCATACATTAAGGGGCTGGCACTAGCTCACTAAACTGCGCATACAACTGACAAAAATAACAATATAGGAAACAGAATTTGAACCAGGAGCACTCAGATGACTCCTACCCATCTCTCAACTTGAGTCAACATATTTTCCGTCTACGACCACATCAAAGTTGCGAGGCGAGTAGGTGTCACCTAAGATGACCTGATTCAATTCCTGTATGCTGCATTATTATTTTTATTTAATAATAAATCTTTGATGCTTCTATATTATATTGTTCATTGAACTGAAACAGGATTGTTACACTTTTAGTTATTGTGATTGTTACACTTCTGGTTACAGTGATTGTTACGCTTCTGGTTACTGTGATTGTTACACTTCTGGTTACTGTGATTGTTACACTTCTGGTTACAGTGATTGTTACATATACAGACAGACTAGAATTTGAGCTGACTGAATTCTTAGAATAACATGAAACATTTTCCGACTGTTTCATATACACTGACGGCAAGGCTGTCTGACTGTTTCATATACACTGATGGCAAAGTTGTCTGACTGTTTCATATACACTGATGGCAAGGTTGTCTGACTGTTTCATATACACTGACGGCAAGGTTGTCTAACTATTTCATATACACTGACGGCAAGGCTGTCTGACTGTTTCATATACACTGATGGCAAGGTTATCTGACTGTTTCATATACACTGATGGCAAGGTTGTCTGACTGTTTCATATACACTGATGGCAAGGTTATCTGACTGTTTCATATACTCTGATGGCAAGGTTGTCTGACTGTTTCATATACACTGATGGCAAGGTTGTCCAACTGTTTCATATACACTGATGGCAAGGTTGTCCAACTGTTTCATATACACTGATGGCAAGGTTATCTGACTGTTTCATATACACTGATGGCAAAGTTGTAGATATGACTACTGAGATGGGGGTGGGTTTCTTTAAAAACAACTTTTCCTTTATCTTAATTATATTTGTTTATTTGTTAAAATACTTGGGGAGGGGCAGCATATACAATTTTCACTTGTTTGATAGCTCTAAGTGGCAAGTTCTGTTTTGCTAGAGGGGGACAAAGAATTTTGATGAATAAATCGTCTGCTTCTTCTGCTTCCATATTTGTTCACAGACGTCTGCAGATTAGCAGGATGTTGTCTGGAGAACATAATGTGTTGTGTTATGGTTTAAAACTTTTATACGATACCTTACAATCCCACATGACTGCTGGGTCACTTTGATCCTGTATTGGATAGCCAACTCTACCACATAAACTCCTTAGTCACCTCTTATGACATGCTATGAAGAAAAAAAACAGTGTTTCTATTCTTTGCTCCACTTTCAGGCGTGGACCAATACTTAGGCGTTATTCATAATTTAATTTATAATTTCAGAGTTAAAGTTCATCTGGCAATTTTGCAGTACAGTAAAGGTAAAGGTAGGTCCCATGTCAGCAACCTGCTGTTGGGGATGAAGATAGCTCTTCATATACTAAGCTGCAGCAACTATTAGATGAAGTGATTAATTCTCTTGGCTAGTCGGCTGAACTACGTGAAACAACTCTCTCAGTGGACATCCTCCCCTACCATACACACATCTGCTGACAGAGACAGTGGAAGATGGTATTATCAACAACGGTTTCGAAGGTTGGGTTTGGAAAGGCCCCGTATTGGGCTGAGGGTGCACAAAGGATGGTAACTGATAAGCGACCAGTACCGGTTCAGAAAGCAATGGCAAACACTGCTGAGACGTATCTGTGCCAAGAAACTCATGATGGAAAGTTCCAGGGAAGAGAACAAGAGGCAGACCAAGACTACGATAGACACATGACATCGAATATCTTCTGAAAATGACACTGGAAGAAGATGGGCAGCTTGCACAGAACTGAGAGGCTTACATAATGCGTCACAAAGAGAGATAAATTCCCTTCCTAGTATGTGAAAAATCAAGTAGGGAACTTATTAAGTGTATTAGAAGACGACAATCACAGTTTCTGGGTCATGTTATAGAAGAGGTGGGCTGGAGAACATCGTGACAACTAGAAAGATCGAGGGTAAGAGAGACAGGAAGACAACGTCAGAAAATGTTGGATGGCTTGAAAGCCTGGCATGATGCAGAATCATCAGAAACTATATTTAAATGTATAACAGAGGACTGTAGAGAGACATGATCGCCTACACCGGAAGGCATGGTACCAATAAATGAATGGACTTATTCTTCTTCTTCTTCTTTCGTTCACTTGAAACATGTCTATATCTGTAATTCTGTCTCCTTAATAAAACTCACTGTCTTTTGTAGTTCATACAGTGTCCCATAGAGCTTTGATTCCAGTGTTGTTTCCTCTGGCCAATATGTCTGCCTCAGCGTTTCATGCTCAGAACACTCTTGAAGTATATGTTTGGCACTCTGTGCTGCCTGTCCACATGTACACATGGCTGTGTTGCCAATCTTGAACTTTGTATACATGTGACTGCGGAGTCGGTTGTGTCCTGTTCTGAGACGTAGAATTATAACTTGTTCTGGTCTGTTCATAATATGATAGTCATCTTGTGTTGGTGTTTGTGGCTTTCTTATTGACTTGATCATCTGTTTTTTCTGATGGTAGGTGATTGGTATATCTGGTTGGTCTTCGGCAGCACCTTCCTTAGCCAGTTGGTCTGCTTTTTCATTTCCTGGTATTCCACAGTGAGAGGGTATCCACTGCATGGTTACCCTATACTGGTAAGACAATTCGCTAAGTAGTTTTTTCAAGTCTGTTAGTTTTCCAGACTGGAGAGCTTGAAGCACTGACCTTGCATCTGTCAGGAATACCACAGGCTGTAGGTCAGAGTTGGAGTTCAGCAGTTTTTTAGCTGCCACACTAATTGCCTGGATTTCTGCATTATAATTATTGCAGAATTTTCCTGTCGGTGTTCTGATTGTATCTCTAGGCTTGTGTGGATATTCTATATATACACCTGCACCTCCATTCCTCACAGCATTCTGTGCTGACCCATCTGTGTACACTCTGACCCATATATCTTGTGGATATTCCTCATCCAGGAAACTGAGGGTGACTGTCATTCGCTGCACACTGTTCTGTTCGTCCTCACTTAGTATTCCTTTCACATGGGTCTGAATGTATATTGGCATTCCATGGCTTTCACTCCACGGGGTTTGCTCTGGTACAGACCTTAAGGGGCTGTCAACTTCAGGTAGGTCTGTAAGTTGTCTACGGAGTCGTTTAGCTTGATGGATAAAGCTGCTCCTTTTCAGTCGTCCCATTGCTAGATTTTGGAATCTTTCCTTCATTGGATGACTTGGCATACACTGAAACTTTTCTGCTTGAATTAGTACTTTTGTGTCTCTGCGTTCGCCAAGTGTTTGCATTCTTCCCATTTTCTGCATCTCTGCTATGGGTGTTGATTTCATTGCTCCCAACATTATTCTAAGTGCCTGGTTTTGCACTTTATCTAGATCTTGTAATGTGGTGTTTGATGCAGGACACCAAGCAGCTGAACCGTATTCCAGGTGTGGTCTTATGCCTTGCTGGTAAACTTTACTGAGTATATTTCCACTGGCTCCCCATGTGGTTCCACTTAGTTTTCTCAGGATAGCTAGCTTCCTCCTGGCTTTTGTTGTTGCTTTGTTTATGTGCTGCTTCCATGTCAGCTTATCATCAAAAGTAACTCCGAGGTATGTGGGTTGTTTGTCTTCTTTCAAGAGCTCTCCATCTATCTTGATATGACCAGCTTTTTGTTTTGGTGAGAGGGTAAAGAGTGTAGTGCTGCACTTATCTGTGTTAATGCTGACGCACCATCTATTAGCCCATAAGGTTAGGGCATCGATAGCTCTTTGTATTTGTTTAGTGGCCACTGTTGCATGTTCTTCCGTGCACCAGATCACCAGGTCGTCAGCATACATTGCCACTTTGATCCCATGTGGTAGTTCAGCAACTAGGTCATTGATGTAAACCAAGAAAAGTGTGGGTGACAGGACTCCTCCCTGGGGGACTCCATGACGCAGTAGAACTTTCTTGCTCTTGCGACCATCTAATTGTACCCTGGCTCTTCTATTATGCAGGTATGCTTTTACCCATTTGTACATTCTTGAGCTAACCCTGAAATTTCGCAATTTCTTTAGGAGCCCTTCTTTCCAGACCTTATCAAATGCTTTCCTGAGGTCTATCCATGCTGCTAGTACCAGTTTCTTTTCTTGGAAGGCATCCTCAATCTCTTGGGAGAGGTAGGTTGCCTGATCTTCAGTAGAGTAGCACTGTCTGAAACCTGCTTGCTGTGATACCAGAAGGTTTTCACTTTCAAGGTACCACTGCATCCTAAGATTGATAATGCATTCCATTGTTTTACATAGACAGCTTGTGAGGCTGATGGGCCTGTAGTTGGAGACTGTGTTGCCATCTTTTCCTGATTTGAGGAGTGGTATCATTATTGCTTCTCTCCACGCCTGTGGTACATTACCTGTGGACCAGCTTGTGTTAAAGATCTGCAGTAGCTTTGCTCTTGCTGCACTTCCCAGGTTTCTAATCATTTCATTGGACACTCCATCAGCTCCAGGGGACTTTTTCATTTTCAATTTGGATATTGCATGCTCCAGTTCTCTCATTGTGATTGGTGCCTCCATGACTTCAGGTATAGGTTCACCTTGTCCAATGTTTTGCTGGTTCTCTCGAACCTCCTGTTGTTTGTCTGGGCTGACTTTGACGTTATTGTCTTCTGCAAAGGAATCTGCAAAGTAATCAGCTGCATGTTTACCTGTTAAAATGTTTCTATCTTTATAAAGTGTGATCCTGGTATTTCTCCCTGTACCTTCATCATTTAGTTGTTTTACAAGTTTCCATAATTTCCTAGTATCTCTTTCTAAGTTCAGCGACTCTGTTTTTTCTTTCCAGCTGCTCCGTCTGGCTTGTAACTTGGCTCTTTGAAATTTAGCCTTTGTTTGCTGATATTTGTTGTGATGTTCTTGGCTAGGTCTGTTCTCAGCCTGCTGTCTAGATGTTTCCATCTCATTTTGCAGCTTTTCCAGTTCATCATTCCAGTAGGGTTTGTAGTTTTTGCGTGCCCCCCTGGGTATGGTTTTACTAGCAGCATGTAGTATACATCTATTAAATTCACTCACTGCTCTATTGATGTCTTTGTCCAAGTTCATGTCCTTAGCTAGAACACTGGTTAAATGCTGGTACATTTTCCAGTCTGCCCTTTTATAGTTCCACCTAGTGAGCGTGCTGCTGTCCGTGGTAAATTCATTGTGGATTTCCAGAAATACTGGTCTGTGGTCACTACCTCCAAGCTGCTTTCCAACAACACGTGTGATGTTCCATTCCAAGCCTGGTGAGTGGAATGCTAGGTCTGGTGTAGAGGTGGTGTGCCATGCTCTCGAGTAGAAGGTTGGCGAGTCTGCTGGCTGGTTAATAAGGATGAGATTATTTTCATCCTGCCAGCTCTCAAGTTCCTCACCTCTCTTGTCGATATGATCGTAGCCCCAGCTCTGAGAGTGGCTGTTGAAGTCACCACACACCATAAGTCTCTCTTTGTCTGGAATTGTGTCTAGTGCCAATGGTTTATCATTTGGGCAGTAGTAGTTCAGGAGATGGAATTCTGCACTGTCTGTTTTTAGGTGGAGCATCTGGTATTCTGCCCCTTCCATATATACTTCAAGCTGACATGCGCTGATATTGTTTTTAACAAGTGTCAGAATTCCACCCTTTCGCCTGTCCTTTCGGTCAGATCGGTAGCACTGGTAGCCTCTGATTTTGAAGGCTATGTCGCTACTGAGGTGTGTTTCTTGGATACAGCATATACTAACTTGTTCTTCACTGAGGACATTTTCAAGTTCCAATTTTTTGCTGTATCCATCTCTTTTACTGTTGACACCCTCAGCATTCCAGTGCATTATTTTTATTGGTCGTTTGTTTGTTTGGCCAGTAGCTCTATTCCCTTGCCTCCTGGCTCCTCGGGGCAATTGAGAAGGACTTCCAGTAACTGAGGTTGGGCCCTTTCGAGGTATAGGGCCCGGCACCGTCCCTGCCTGAACGTCCGCCACAGGGCAGGCACCATAACTATTTATTGATGTAGACATGTTTCCATTGTGTTTTGTGCGTGGCATCCTGATTATCTGTGCGCCTTTTGGCTGGATGCCTCCGTCTTCAGCACTCTGCTTACTAGGGCAGGACTATGGTCCTGCTCGAGTGGGACTGCCCGACCAGTCTTAGTTTCCAGCCCCTGATGGCTGAACTAAGCCCCATCACCTCTGCACGGTGCTGGTCTCGATGGAGAATGGACTTATAATTCAGGTAATCATTTACAGCTGGGTTGACCGGAAGAATGGTCGTGTTATGTGATAAATCACAACCAAAATTTGTTTGTTTGTCTGGATGTGGTTTTGAACCTTGCACGCTGTAACCTGGTGATAGTAAGCAAGCTCTCTATCATCTAGACCACTGCTCTCCTCAAGTAGTAAAAGAAAACATTTAAGAGTCATTTTTATTTGATAAAATTACATTATACAAGAGCATCAAATATGCTGGAGGCATAAGGCACCAGTTACTGAGAATGTACAACTGTTTATGCGTGGATCCAAGTTTCTGACCAACATCAAACAGCACCTAATTTTTAATCCACTATTATCCATATCCATGCTAGTGCTTATTTATGATTAACCACATGTGCGTATATTTAACATTGTACCTTTCATATTGTTTCAGTGGAGCAACGTTTGCCAGTTATTACGACATCCAACATTCAATGATTGCTTTGCTTGTCGTATTCGGAGCATTTGGAGGACTAGGGATGGGGCTTGCATATGGACCACCTCTTCCTGTTGTCATCAGAGTGAGTTTGAAGTTTGAGATAAGATAGTCTATATATTTATCTATTCGATAAACCCTTTGTTGCCTTTCAGGTTCAAGGGTAGAAAAATATTCTGGAGATAGCCCTCATGTGTGCTGAGTATATTGTGGATTTTGTCGCCTCTTATATTTCGGTGGTACATTGTTTTCATGGTCTGCCTCTAGGTTTACCATCACTGTATCTGTGTAGCATAGCTTGCTGTGGTATGATGTTTGATGGTAGTCTGCTGATGTGTGCAAACCATTTGATTGGTTGAATATATTCCAAGATTGGGGTGGTGCAAGTTTTTTGTCTACTGTCCTCATTCCTCAATCTGTCTCTTAGCGATATTTCTAGGATTCTGCGTAAGCATGCTGTTTCAGCTGTCACAAGATTACGTTTGTCTTGTGCTGTTGTTGTCCATGATTGGCTTTGTGATAGCACATCGTTGGCATAGTTATCGTTTTTAATAGTGTTATTTTGGTGTTTAAATCTACATTTTTGTTTCTGAAGATTGGTGTCATTTGCCCTGGGGGCTTTGTATGCTTTACTACATCTATTGTGTATTTCTTTGCTGCTCTTGTCGTCTGCTGTGATATTGCTTTCTAGGTATGTGAATTCTGTATTTCCAATATATATTGTTGTTTTTTTATATTGTTGTTATATCATTACTTCTGTCTTTTCTATATATATATCTTCATGTTAAACGTTTGGCATGTGTTATGTAATATGTCTATTTGAGGTCAGTTTCTAGCGCTTATTTCATATTTGTGAATTTATATTTTTGGGGAAAACCATTATATGTTCCGTTTCATTTATACTATATACCTTTTTAAAAATGTATATAATGAAAAATAATTCTACTTTTTATACTGCTAAAACATGTCTGACATATGTTGCGCTATTTTTCAAACAGTTACCGGTACTGTATTTACAAATATTCTGAGCGAAATATTGCTTCTAGATGTTGAAGAATATCTGCTGATTTATTCTGTTACCTGTGCAAATATTTTACCGATTGTGTTCATAAGAAAAATTTTACACCATTACTAGCATATGAACTTTATTTTGATTCAAAAGTTGATGATGCAAATAAATCATGGAAGCCAAATGCAGTTTGTTCGACTTGTGCAATTAAATATATTGGCAGGTTGGTTACGAAAATCACCTAACTTTCAGTTGATGCCTTTTGGAGTTCCAGTTATATGTCGTGAACCTAAAATTAATGCTACTGATTGTTACTTCCGCTTGACAAACATACATGGTTTCACTTTTAAAACAATGAAGTCTGTTGTTTACTCAAATATTGAATCTGATTCGAAATCAGTGCCTCGTGATCCTATCTCGTGTCCGATACCCATCGTACCAGAACAATATCGGTCGTAGGTAAGTGAACTATCAGAAAGTGATAGTTCATCTGCGCTAGAAACTAACTCTGACTCTGATTATATATTGGTGAATGATATTGTTCGCTTAATTAACCATTCAGAACTTTCAGATAAAATATGTGATCTCGCTCTTACCAAAGAGCTATTGCAAAGAGTCTAATGGTGCACCTCAGTCATGAGCACATAGTCAACGAATGGCGAAATTTCATCAACTCATCCAATACTAGTCTAAATGCTGTGTTATTGCATAACGGAAATTTATTTTCTTCAGTTCCAGTCGTCTACTTTGTTCATATAAAAGAAACGTATGAAAATATGGCTATAATTTTGGCAAAAATAACGTACAGTGACTACCAATGGCAGATTTGTGGAGATCTAAATGTCATTGCAATCATCACGGGTATGCAGACTTCATATACTGAATTTTGTTGCCTCCTATATGAATGGGACAGCTGCAATAGACAGAAATATTATGAAAGAAAAGTGTTAAAAATCAGGGATCATGTGCAGCTGGAGCATAAAAATGTAATCCATCAGCCATCAATTAACAACATCATTTTACCACCGTTACATATAAAGTTGGAGCTCATTAAGAATTTTGTAAAAGCGTTTGATAAAATGAGCAATGCTTTCATTTATCTTCAAGAAAATTCTCCTCAAATTTTCCTCGCTACGATGCAAAGAAAAAGGAAGGTATCCTTGTAGGACCTCAGATTATGAAAATTATTGCAGACAAACAATTCGAGAAATTGTTGTGAACATGGCGCATGGATGGCGTTCAAATCTATTGTTGCTAACTTTCTGGGAAATCATAAATTTGTCGACTATGTACATATTGTAAATTAGTGTATTAATGCATACAGAATTATGGGTTGTAACATGTCTCTCAAAATCCATATGCTCAATTTACATCTTGACTTTTTTCCTGACAAGCTTGATGAAGTCAGCGATGAACATGGAGAAAGTTTCCATCAAGATATCGACCTGATGGAATCAAAATATCAATTACAGTGAATGTAGAAAAGACAGAAGTAATGAGATAGGAAGAATAGAAAAAAAAACAATATATATACTGCAAGGAAATTCAAACCTACATAACTGCTTCTTCTGTTACGAATGATGTTGTAATACTGTAGATATTGTTAAAAAAAACTTTCATTGCGTTTTTCTAAAGATCCCGACCTGATAGAGAAAAACGGTTTGGTTTGCAGGTTTAAAAACAGCACATTAAAATTGGCAAGAAAAACATATTAGGGAAAGTAAAAAAAAAGTTTTGGTCAGTGTGATACTACTAATGCTCGGTTGTCTGCAAATAGCAATTCGTTTAAGTTATCCATTAGTTTGTGTTTTTTTTTTTAGAAAACTCTCCTTTTTACTTCCAGCTTTTATGTTCTCACTGATGGTTGCTAATCCTGTCTCACTGTTTCATCAGGCAATGCACATGGCTACACCACGATCTCTAACATGTACAGAATGAAACCACATATTCCATATGAATAGTCCTGAAACATTGAACTGGACTTTCATTTATGGTCACAAGAAATAACACAACTGTAACTTCGCGCCATTTTACCTTGGAGTTGTTCTTTGTGACGAAATCTTGACTTTTATCTACATATATATGTATATTTTACACTTTTTGATTGGATAGAATCCAGAATGAGGCAATGCGAATCATTTTGGGGTGTACGAGCGATACGTCGGCTCAGGCTATGCGATACTTGATTGTCCAACTGCGGAGCAAAGAATACAAATGTGCAGGGCACGGGACTACCTAAAAATCACCACTGATAAAGAGCACCCTCTACACCCAGAAATTATCAAAGTGAAAGGCAGTCGACTAAAGAGGAAAGTCGTGGATGGGGGGGCGCAGAGGATATTATTATAACATTACCAATATCTTGAAAACATAGATACACAAATGATGGCAGATGTGAAACAGAAGTTAAAAGGAAAATATTAATGGCTAAAAGTACCTTCAATGACATGAGTAAAATATTAACAACTACACAAATTACAAGCTAAATATGAGAATTATAAAATACTACATCTATTCTATATTAATGTATGGCTCATAAACATGGACAATAAACAAACAACTAGAAGACATAATTTTTCCCTTCGAGATGTGAATATATAGAAGAATAGAGAGAACTTCATGGAAAGAGAAGAATACAACCAAAGAGGCTCTAACAGCAATTTGAATGAAGAAAGAATCATTCAATGACTTAGATGAAGCAATTTCTGCTGAAGACGGATGTGTCCGGCCATAGGCGCAAATAAAACGGCGACACAACGTATTTCCATTCTCTGGACTACATCCTTCTGGAAAAAAGCATTTTAAAGTTTAACATAGTGAAGTTAAACATAGGCCCCTATGCTAGAGAATTTTAACATTGATAGTAAGTATTTAGGAATAATCTAGAAAATGTATTGTTAACAAAAGCAGCAATACGAGTAGGAAATCAATTTGGCCTCTTTCTACAAATAAAACAAGGAGTTAGGCAGGGTTGTGTACTTTCACCAGACCTGTTTTCTTTATGCAGTTAAAACAATGTGTGCAATAGTTAATATCCGAAATATCAGTGGGAGGACATAACATAAATAATTTGAGATATGCGGATCACACTGTTCTGATTGCTAAAAGTGAGGAAGACTTTCAAGAATTAATTGATGTAGTAGTCACAGATAGTAAAGAAAAAGATCTCTTCCTAAATATCAAGAAAGCAGAAGTAATGATTATTTAAAATAAACAAAATACCACAATTTGTAAGATCGAGGTGAATGATTATAGTATTAAAACAGGTCCACCAATTCAAATATTTAGGTACAAAGATTACAACACATGGAAGAAGTTCAACAGAAATGAGATGCAGAATAGGGCAGGCAAAAACAGCATTCAGAAAAATAAAAAATATTTTGTGTAATACGACCTTATCATTAGAGGTGAGGAAGAGAATTATGCAGTGCTATATAACTCATATACTAACATATGAATGCGATTCTTGGACAATAAACATACAAGAAATTGGGAAATTTCAAACAGTAGAGATGTGGTTCTACAGAAGAACTCTGAGAATATCATGGACTTCCAGAAAAACTATGTGGAGGTATTGAAAGAGTCAAATGCGAAACATACCTTAATCAATAATATAAGAAAAACACAATCTTCATTTTTTGGCCACTTCATGAGACAGGCAGGTTTGAAGAACATAGACACAACAGGCAAAATTGAAGGCAACAGAGACAGGACGACAACGTGAGAAAATATTAGACAGTTTAACAACCTGGCACGGCAGTAAAACAGCAGTCTTGATAAATAATACTGAAGGTAAAGAGCCACTGAGAGCCATACCTACACCAGCCGGTATGGCCCCTGATGATAATGACCTCCCTCTTTTTTTTTCTTTATCTTTACATTATTCCTTTCTTCTTTTTCTGTGATCAATTGCTAAACATCCAGTCCATTATTGATCATGTATAAAATACAGTTTTCAGCTTGCCATTCGTATTCCTCTTGTTCTCTTTGATCTTCCTCTTTTTCCTTTATTCTTATATCTATTCTTCCTGTTAATTTTCTTCTTCGGTTCCCTTCCTAATTTACCACTTAAAAGTACTTGATGAATGTGTATTTTTATTAAAATTTTGCGACATATTTTTCTTGTATTTCACATAACTTTACCTTTAAAATTACATTTGAATGGATATCAGCATCACAAGTGCCTTTCCTCCTGGCGTAGGCGATCATGGTTCTCCGAAATTTTCTATTTCCAGTATTTTTTTAATCAGGATTATTGTTCACTCTTTGCCATGCCACAATGTCAGACTATCTGATATGTAGCTAATTACATCAGGCATAATAGAATGAAAGAGAGATCGAGAACAGCGTGAGAAAATATTAATGATGGAGTGTCCAAAAACTAAAGAATGTCTCTGATATTGTTAAATAAGCAATCTCTTATTTGAATTTTAAGGGATGTAACAACACATTACACAAATAGAAAAGTGAAAAAAGTTATCTACCTTCTCTCTATGAACTTTTAGTGCCACCCGTACTGTACAAAATATGAGGCAGAACTCAAACTACAGTTCTTGTGCTTGACATCTAATTAATTACTATTTGTGGAATCACAACCTTCATTATTTGGTACGGTATAAAGCTCTTATATAACTTAATTGGACTATCGTCGAAATGAGCGATCCTACCATAACAAACACGTATTATATATTTTGTATGTTAACTGTTACAAAATAAATACACATACGCCCTTCTGCGTTCGGTCCACACAGCTACAAAATCCCTCCCTTCAACTCCTTAACGGGAAAAGTGCAGTATTTGACAATTCTGACAGTTAACTGTTTTCCATCATTTTATTTCTTACAACAGAAAACAAGCGAGCTTTTGATTTGTATCAATTTAGCTTAGTCTGTGCTTTAGTACTGAGAAAGAAGACTGTTGAACAATACATCTCTCTGTATACGAAAGTCTCTGTCCTACACTATTCTTCTTCCGCGTTCGTTCTCTCACTCTTGCAGATCAGCAGGATGTAGTCGAGAGAACGGAGTGTGTTGTGTTATGGTTTACATCTTCTCTGTGATATCTTCAACTTTTGTCCTGACGCATCAGTCTTAAGCATAGATTATGTGTCTCTGTGACCCTCTATGTGAGGTGGACAGTCATCCCCCACATCCACAAAACCATCTTATCGCCTCTTGCAACATTATTGACAGGTAACGGTGTCGCCAGTGTGTGTTCCAATGTCAGTACCCGTCAACACACTGCGATAATATTGTTCAAAGACTGGTCTAAATCTTGCCTTTATTGAGTAACTCATTCTCTCCGCGGAGCTGATAAGTCCGATACTTTGGTCCAACCACAACAACGGTAAATAATGCTTATTTTAGTTATTTTTAAAGATTATATTTCTGGAGATAAAACTTTTACGAAAAGAAAAATGTAATAAATGCGCAGTACAGCCAGGCGTATGTATAGGGCGTATATATATATATATATATATATATATATATATATATATATATATATATATATATATATATATATATAGAGAGAGAGAGAGAGAGAGCGTATCAAATAGGGCGTATGTGTATTTATTTTCGTCACATTCTAGAAACAGATGCTACACTCGGTAAAATAACTTGATTCTATCGTTTATCACGGATGCTACACGCGGTAAAATAACTTGATTCTATCGTTTATCACGGATGCTACACGCGGTAAAATAACTTGATTCTATCGTTTATCACGGATGCTACACGCGGTAAAATAACTTGATTCTATCGTTTATCACGGATGCTACACTCGGTAAAATAACTTGATTCTATCGTTTATCACGGATGCTACACGCGGTAAAATAACTTGATTCCATCGTTTATCACGGATGCTACACGCGGTAACATAACTTGATTCCATCGTTTATCACGTAAAGCCATCATGTACCACCCTTTAAAATGTTTACTTATCAACATGTTGATAATGTGCTTCAAAATATAGCAACAAATTATACGTTATTATCATTGCACGACAACAAACAACTCATGCGCAGGTGTTATACAAGAAGACAAAACGGTAGACCTACTTTATAACTTTACAAGGACAGTAGGCCTATAAATAAACAATGTAGTGTTGTTTGGTAACAAAAGTAAAAACATACAAAATAAATAATAACAGTTAGTCCTAACGTTATACCTAAATCCGCCCCACATCTATGTTATTGATGAAAGGAGAGACATCTGTTGCTTCTCTCCTGAGTCCGATTACTCACCTTTTTTGCTTTACCTGTGGTACCTGTAAAACCGTGGGAAAGTGACTTACATCAACTTCTGCTAAAATGTTATTCCTATATTTTCTCTCTTGTAACGGATGTATATTATTCCCTATTTAAACACAATGTCATTCTTTATTTTTTTTTCTATCTCTTGTTGTTATTTTTCATTTCATGCTTCCTTCCTCTTTTCTTCGCTCACTTTGTATCTTTCCTTTACTAAAAAAAAAATGTCTTCTACATTTTTACTTGTCTGTGTTGTTCATTCTATCCTTGCTATCCAAGAGTACACCTGGGCTCAAAAATAGGTAGGTGTGTTACCAAAATAAACCAACTTAACAACGAGATACAGGGACAGACGACGTTTCGACTGATCAAGGTTTTATAGTCGAAACGTCGTCTGTCCCTGTATCTCGTTGTTAAGTTGTTTTATTTTGGTAGGACACCTACCTATTTTTGTATATCTTGACATTTTGCCCAATGTTACCCCAGCCACCTACTTCCTGTTTAGGGTTGTTACCCTACACTGGAAGATTTATCCCTACACCTGGGTTCACCTTTCAATTCATTTCCTTTAAAAGGGATAAAGGACAACTAAATGTAGCAGAGATGTAGTTCTATGAAATAATATTAAGAGTAACATGGTCAGCTAGAAAAGTTAACGAGAAGGTGCTGAAAGAGTCAAACGCGACACTGGGATTACTAAATAATATCATATAGAAACAGTCTTTATTTTTTAGACATGTTATCAGACACGGAGATAGCGAGACTATAGCTGGGCAACATATATTGAAAACGACATCGCAAGAAAATATGATAAATAACCAAACTGTCAGAGGATGTCAGACAAAATGAAAAATATTAGATAGTGCACATCGCGGCATGGCAGAAAGTCAATTATATTATAAATAGAATTGTGGGTACCCATGATCGTCTACGTCAGTCAGCATGGAAATGTATGATAATTTCACTTGAATTTATATGTAATTTTTGTTAACATTGTGTTAACGTATAGTTTATGACAATGTTTTAATTGAAGGTACTTTACAGGATGTGTCCAAGCTTTTGACGAAATAAACAATATATTATTTAACGAAACAAACTTTCTTTGAAGGCGCATACAGCGCAGAATCCATCGATCTGCTCGCACTGCACTGATAAACCCCCGTACCCCTCCTTTGAAAGACCCTTGGTGGAAATGGGGGAGGGGGACTCTCAGCGCAGATCGAATGATCGGTAGCAGACGCTGCATGTGTTTGATCTACGCGTCACGGAAGCTGTGCGAAATCAAGCCTAATATTAAAAGCTGGAATATGTGTGGATATAATATTATCCCGTAATTAACCAATTTTCTTATAGTTTACACATATTATCATGTGCGACAATACACTATCATTGCGAGATAAATATAAGTTGTGAACAAAGTACAGTTTGACAAACAGAACATTATATAATGTTATGAGTTAGTTAGTTATTTCTCTAGGCCCAAATACGGCACGTAAGGCGGGTGTCATAGATTTCCATGTCTCTCGTTTCATTGCAGTTTGCTTTAGATCTTCATTGTTTCTGATACCGATGGTGAAACATATTCAGCAAGAAAGAAAAACATCCCTCAATTACTTAAGACGAAATCGGAACATGGAAATCCTTGAATCCGCTTCAGTAACGCAGATATATAATGTTTACGATATTGATGTGTTAAATTAATGATCAATCAGTTCTTGAATGTTATGAGACATTAACCGTAACCAATAGTCAATATAAGACCTGTTGGCTAATTTTAAAACATCTTTCTAAAATGACTCTTTTCATGTTTTCGTGTTTTTCATATACCACTTTGTGTATACTTTGTACCAACAGCAAATGAAAATCATGGGAAAAGTTAAATGAATCTTTTTAGAAGGCTGTTTCCAATTGACAAATAAATCTTATATACGCCGATTATCATGTATGGCCTGTTATCGAATCATTAAATGGACAGTTGTTTGAAGATTTTGCCTATGCATCATTCCATCAGCAAATGTACTATTATATCACCTAGACAATTTACGGCCATGGTTGAACAAGGATGCAGTTTCAACATGCTCCGGCAGTTTATACTTGTTTTTCGTAAAATTGTCATGCCAAGATAATGATAGAAAATAAAACATAATTATCGCAGTTTCATTTTTTGCAGGTAGATGGAAAGCTTACCTTGATATATTTTCGTTTCACATGTGTGTGTGAGTGTGGTGTGTGTGTGTGTGTGTGTGTACGCACGCACGCGCGCGCGCGAGAGAGAGAGAGAGATATGCAGACATATAGAAAGATAGACAGACATGCATACAGATAGACATACCGACAGACAGACAGACTGGTTGGTAGGTAGATGGGTGGATAGGTAGGTAGGTAGATAAATAGGTAGCGAGCAAGAGGTAGACAGAGATACAAGTGGGAGTGTAACATCACAAGGTGGACATGTTACAGTCTAGCAGAGTGCACCACCAAAACAAGAGACAGGGGATGTTGGAGATCTGCTGCAGCCAATCTTCGTTGCGGAGACGGCACTTGATGATGATGATGTGGATACGTAGGTAGGTAGGTAGATGGTGGATTCTTGGGTTGGTGGGTAGGTAGGTAGACGGGTAGGTAGGTAAGTAGAACATTTGTAAGTAGGTGGGTCGCAGGACGTTTTGGATAATAAGCAATTTTCATAAATAGACTATGTCCTTTCATATGAAATGTTTTAGGAAGTCAATAGTTAACTGAATCCTACTTTCATAAAATGAGAGGTATGACTTTCTTCGGTTTCATGTTTGCTTGCTCTCGTTGAGTTAATTATGAGGCTACAATAGGGTTGTCTATAAATTATTTATAAAAATATTTTAAGAACGCAATAGTTTACTTAGTCCTCATCATGTGACATTCTTTCCAGCACGTTTTCTTCCTTATGGATCCTATAAACACCCCGCCATTTTGGGGGAATTTACCTGTTGCAGCTGAAGACATGTTTAAACAATCTAATATATCATTGCACCATCGTCGTATTGGCCGCCCTCTTCTCATGTTGCCGTTGACTCTGCCATCAGCTATTAATCTTTCCATGCTGCTACGTCTCATGATATGATTAAAAATAACTCCGCTTTTTTGTTAAGACGGTGTTAAGGAGTCAACCCTCTTCAACGTTTATTAATCTTAATACTTCTTGATCTATCTATTTAGCTGTCCATTGTATACGCAAAATTATTTTGTAGCTTCTCCTTTCATCATCATCAAGTGCCGTCTCCGCAACGAAGGTTGGCTGCAACGTATCTCCAACATCTCCTGTCTCTTGTCTTGGTGGTGCACTCTGCTAGACTGTAACCTGTCCATCGTGTAATGTTACTCTCCCACTTGTATCTCTGCCTACCTCTTGCTCGCTTCCCTTTGACTTTACCCTCAAGTAAGGTCTTCAATAGGGTGTCATGTCTTTTAATGTGTCCAAAGTATTTTATTTGCTTGATCTTTATTTCTCTTAGTAGTTCTTTCTTCATATTAAGTGTCTTTAGCACCTCTTTATTTGTTTTCTTCTCTTTCCATGATGTTCTCCCTATTCTTCTATATACCCACATCTCAAAGGCATCAATTTTGTCTTCTAATTGTTTATTTAGTGTCCATGTTTTTGAGCCATACATTAATATGGAATAGATGTAGCATTTTATAATTCTCATTTTTAACTTGTTTGTAATTTGTTTAGATATTAATAATTTCCTTATGTCATTGAAGGTACTTTTAGCCATTCCTATTCTCCTTTTAACTTCTGTTTCACATCTGCCATCAGGTAGGTAAAGCTTCTCCTTTAGAAAGCAGTGATTCTCTTTGCTATTGTTACATTTAATGCCCATGCCTCACAACCATATATTGCCTCTGGAAATACACATGTTCTGATCATACATAATCCTACTGTCATAAAATTGGAGGGGTAACATTAAGAAATATTAAACTGTATTGCATCGGCTGCAAATGCATTCAGTAAACTATCAAATATATGTCATTCAAAAATGCTAAAAAGCAACACAAAACTCAAAATCTTCAACGCCTGCATAATTCCAACATTAACATATTTGATGCGAAAGTTGGAAAGCAACATCAAAATTAGGGCAAAGACTAAACACCTTTGAAAATAAATGTATGTCTTAGAAGGCTACTGAACATATACGTTGGTCAGACTTCAAATCAAACACAGTTGTCAGACAAGAATCAAAACAAGAATATGTATCCACCTATATTAGAAAGCGTCGCTGGAATTACATCGGACACTCGATACGAATGGATACAGAAAGACTCCACTGTCAAGCTTTGATGTGGTCACCAAAGGGCAAGAGAAAACGAGGAAGACAAAAGAAACTTTACGTAGAACTATTACAAGAGAGCGTTTCACCATCGGTATCAGAAACAATGAAGATCTAAGGGAAATTGCAATGAAACGAGTGACATGGATATCTAAGACATCCGCCCTATGTGCCGTCTTTGGCACTAGAGGAATGACTAACTAACTGACTAGGTAGATGTATTATTAATGGAAACCCCGTACTTTGTCTCAAGTTCATATCTCATATTACAATTATCTTTGCCTTACATTTGCGTAAGTTTTAAAGCAATCTGTTCCAGGGTGCTACACGATGAGGTACTTTTTTAGGATCTTCGTTATCTGCTAACTTTGGGTTTGCACAAGAGCAATGCAAACCTTTTGCACTCCGAGCAGTAGACCTATATTGAAAGTATGAAACATTCTATAGAAATATGGAATTATTCAATACAGATGTTCATATCATTCTCAAGGTTTTCTAAATAGCTGGAAGTATGTATGGCCAATTTTCAGATAAAATGTTGCAAAAAATGCAAACACTCCCAAATTTATTGTGTAGGAAATTCTATGAAAAGTTATTGAACGAGCTTGTATTAAGTTGAATTCAGTGAAATTTTAATAACGTCATTTATAAGCTGAGATTACATTTACTTTCTTTGTTGTGTTTTGAAAGTAGTTACCAGAAAAATCATTTTACCGACAACAACATTACTTGCTGATGTGACCATAATTTTTTTATCAATTTAACCAAGAAAATATGTAGTATGATACATATTTTTATATTGGCAGAATAGACAAATAGCCAAATCATAAATGTTATATGACTAGTGGACATGTAAAAATGGCTAAATATTGCCAATAAATTCTCAATATGGCAAACATAATATATCTATTTATTACACTAAGGCTGACTCCGCACTGTATCAATAGCAATATCTTGTCCTGAAAAAAATACACGGGTTTTCCCAACCATTTAAAACCTCTTGTTGTAATGTTATATAACAAATAACATGCATGGGCAAGCGTAAGAATTTCATACCTGTTTGAAGCATGCAAGCTTAAAATTCCATATCAATTACTGTTTCGTGTTTTTCATAATTTCGATCCTTTTTTTTTCAATGATGTACTTCCACGGCTCTTTATCTTCAGCATTATGTATAAAGATCGTTGTTGTTTCCCTGCCGTTACAGGTTGTCAAACTGTCTAATATTTTCTCACGTTGTCGCTCTGTCTCTGTTGCCTTTCAATCTTGCCTGTTGTGACTATATTCTCTAAACCTCATTGCCTCAAGAAGTTGCCAAAACATTAAGATTGTCTTTTTCTTATATTATTAATTAAGGTTCGTTTCGCATTTGACATTTATGCGAAATAGTCTTTCAATACCTCCACATTAGTTTTTCTATCCATGATATTCTCAGCATTCTTCTGTAGAACTACATCTCTATTGTCTCTAATTTCCCACTTTCCTACATATTTATTGGATGATGATGATGGCTTCCGCGTTTTTTATAGTTCAATCAACGCAAGGGATAGTGGTGCCATGAATTATTAGATTAAATTCTTTAGGTCAGATATTTATAAATTGTATAGCCAAAAAACTGGTCACATCATTTGGCTACCTTTCCATGGCCGCGCTTTTCATTGACGGACGACACATAGTACATGTGAAGTGACAAATGAACACATAGTATTCATCGGATCAGCCAAGATCAATGTAGATCAGCTAATATTAGGTCGAATAGGCATATACACTAAAGTACCGTTTTCAACTGGTCCACACTTGAACCTTAGGAGGTCGTAGTAATTGTTTTACCGCGGCCCCACTATTTTTTATGGTAAAAGGCTCTGATATAGTCAATATGGACTATTTATTCACGGTTGAAAGAAGCATACCTCGCCATTAGAGATACATTTTACTAAATCAAAATCAATTGGTCGTCAACGTTTCCTATTTTTGAGAGTAACACCATTACAAATATAGGCGATGGTAGTCACAGTCTGATCAGCTACAATTAGCACATCAATTCGTCTGACTGTGGTAATGTGGCAATGTACAAGCGACAGCGTTGGTATGTGAGTGTAGATGTGTGTCCTTGTCTGCTATGGGTCTTTATTTCGTGCATCACATTTATATTATTGTTGATTGAGGTTTATATATGATCTTCTCCTCGTTTGCAGTTAACATGTCTACACAACAAGTCTGGTTTTCTTGATAAGTTAAGCTGTATTTGAAAGCTCCTCAAGATTCCCAAACAGCTTTCTGTGGATGTCTGTTTATGTGGTCACGAATGATTATTCAGTACATCTCCAAGCAAACATTAGAGTGCTCAGTCTCCACAAGCATATAACACAGAAGCTGATAGATTGAATAGCTTGTTGGCTTAACCATGACCATCGCTATATAAGGCATACTAGCTAATGGGAAATCAAGAATTATTAATGACTCACTTGACGAATCCCATAATTTTCATTGGTCAGAGGCTGCTCATTAATTACGTCAACACATTTTTGCCCATGTTTAGCCATCTCCATTCCCATAGACACAACTGTTTAGAAAGACAAATAATGAAAGGCAGAGCACGTGGGGGTAGGAGAAAGGGCAGACCAAGAAGGTGATGGATTCACGACATTAAAGATAACATGAATACGTCATTAGATAATGCAAGCCTCGTGGCACAAGAAAGAGAAAGGTTCAGTGAGTTCATTGGGAAGACAACGTTCTTGAGAGAATACGCCACATCACAAGCAACATCACCACTGTAAAGAATTTTGGGGCCCCAATTCCCCCCCCCCACCTTAATTGTGTTAAAAACACCATCGCTAAAACATTTTTGCAGAATAAGTAAGCTAAAAATGCATATATTATTTTCATATTTTTAGAATATATTTTCACATTCAAGCAAGTTTATTGGTGTATAAAAAAAAACAGTATTGTTGGTGTCAACTTTTATCATCTCCCTCTCCTTTCACAACAACTGTCAAACTCTTTCAAATCCTCTCCTCCTAACTGCCTAATTGTTTACGTAATTTATAGACAGCACTCCACCACATTCGCGTAATTTATCAACGATAATGTACGTAATTTATAGACAGCACTCCACCACATTCGCGTAATTTATCAACGATAATGTACGTAATTTATAGACAGCACTCCACCACATTCGCGTAATTTATCAACGATAATGTACCTAATTTATAGACAGCACTCCACCACATTCGCGTAATTTATCAACGATAATGTACGTAATTTATAGACATCACTCCACCACATTCGCGTAATTTATCAACGATAATGTACGTAATTTATAGACAGCACTCCACCACATTCGCGTAATTTATCAACGATAATGTACGTAATTTATAGACATCACTCCACCACATTCGCGTAATTTATCAACGATAATGTACGTAATTTATAGACAGCACTCCACCACATTCGCGTAATTTATCAACGATAATGTATGTAATTTATGCAGAGATCTTTGGCAAGCAATATCAGATTTTATCACACGCTAAACAAAATGGCATCATTTAGTTCATACCTGGGTTATGATGTCAGCGCAAATCTTTAAAGTTTTTAGTCCCTTACAAATAAATGGGGTTAACTTTTAAATATTACAGTATACATGCTACTGTCATGCAACATTGCATTCAAAGGCGTATCGTCTAAAAATACTTAATGTCGAATTTCCGCATGTGTTGTCAATTTGTGTGTCGTCACTCGTATGTGCAATAGTCACTGCAATATATAGCAGTTAGTTTGCCCTTCGGTCAATATTACGCCCTAGGATTTCTTAACTGTGCTTAAATACTTTAGTATTTTGGCTGATATTGGATGAGATCAGGGGCGTACCGAGGGTGGTGCGGGAGTACAGTCTCACCGGGCATCAAGGCTCGAGGGGCATAAAAAGGCCCTCAAAATAATGAATTCTTTAAAATAAGGTTCAAGTGCCTTTGCGGTGCAATGTTGATGTCCCGTGGCTGCTAGGGTGCATCTAATTGTGAGTGTTTCAGAGCAACTCCAGAACATAAACCACCCGTTCGAGGAGGTTACAACTGCAGTCAGAGAAATGAGGAAGCTGACCAAAGTCTGGTTCTTTAAGAAAATACCGAGTGGCAAAAAGTACTCCGAATATGGATGTGTTATTTTCCAACAAGAAAGTCCTTGTTCTGTTTCTGTTGTCGCTTGTTCCCGACCCTGATCCAGTCTGAACCTGCCTTTGTTTCAGAAAAAGGTTTCAAAAACTGGAGGAAACTCTCGCCCCGAGTAACAAACCACGAGTCCAGTCCGCCGCGTCAGCAATCACTGATGAAATGGAAGGAGCTTGCACCCTCGACAGGTGGAAACAAGTTGTGGTTATGGAGGTAGGGTTGTATTATTAGTCGAATGCAAGTTCGGCATCGATATGGCAGCCTTTCCGATAATGGAAATGAACCGGCAGAATGACGCTACAAACACACAAAAAATTGCAGTCGACGATGACATCGCAAACTACTAAAACATTTCCAGTGGCGCAGATTACTTAAAGACTGTGAACGCGGTAGGCACATGATATGTGATTGAACCTATGTTTCTATATCTAATTTATTAACTCTTTCATTTGTAAATAGACCGAGTATGGTACGTTTCTATACCAAATTTGTTGAAATTCTTCAATATATAAGCCGAATTAAAATTACAAAATAAATCCAAAGTAACAGTGTAAAGAAAACTTGCTACTTTTAAAAGAATTTCCGCTCGTGTAAATTTGTAATTATGCGGTCATCAGAGATAGATATTTGTATATAGCACATATAATAAAGTAAAAGCCGCCGATGCCGTGAGACAAAGAGCGTCGTATGTTATTCTTACGGATATTTTCTTGATTTTCATCGCATTATGTTTACATCGTCAATTTTTCTATGAACACTGCCATGTTTAAGTTTGTAATTGAAATGAAAAGTGTTAACGTCATCACAAGCACATAGGTAATGTAAGAAGCTCTAATTGACCATTGCATTAGAAATTATTGTTCCATCTTTCAAAAAGCGCTCCATCGTGAATGCGTTGGACAAAAGTGCGGAATGTGTAATCCTTGAGGAGAGTGTCGATGCTAGAGTGTTAGAGCAAAAGTGGAGGCTGACGACGGTATATAGCTCTGATATTTTCATGGAATGTGATGAAATGTGGTATTGTAATATATTGTATAATTCTAGATATGGAGGATTTGAATGATTTTTTAATTTAGAATTATGAGTTTTAATACATGCCCAACCGAAATGTATTGCTAAGTTTATTTCTGTCATTTTTTTTTCATATATTTATGAGTAATAAATTTCTCAAAACTTCGTAATACCTTTACATAGGCCATTCTTCTACTTCATTGGTGAAAAACGTGTTTTCGTATATTCTCAGTCTATACATAGTAATACGAAAGTTATAGTAATTTACCTCGCTGTTAATACTAAGGGCACATGCATTGGGACTATTAGTTGCCTCCCATGGCTTGCATCAGTCATTATCGTGATCAAAGTTATAGATAAGAGTGGGGGATGGGAAGCCCTTAGCAAATAAGACCATGATTAACTTAGTGAAAAATTTGGCCAAAAGTCAACCACCATGTGATTGTACATGTGTCTTCCCTTGGTGATTTTTTTACAAATAGGTCGTAAAATTGTTCATCAAAAGTAATAATTGTCATACCACGAAATCGCACGAATGGTTTTTCTTTAGGTAACTCCCTCCCCATTTAAGGGAAACGTATCTGCGGTCCTGATCGAGATGATGTAGCCCATCTTTAAGAAAAGAATAAGAAGAAAAACATTTCTACATATGTTATAAAAGTGATAGGAACATTACGGGAAACAGTGGTCATATTTTTAACGAAAAAATACGTATATTATTTTTAACAAAACGAAATATCAATAAAAACGCATTGTACAGTAACTAAAACTACTGGCGGAACCAGTGAACTGCCCGCATTACACTGTCCTCTCCCCCTCCACCGATGAACCTATGGAGCTGTCAGTGCGTAGCGCGTAGATCGATGCAGATATATCTACTGTTTATTATAAGCGCAGCGAAGTAACGAAAGTTGAAACTACACATAATATTAAAGAGTTGAAATCTGGCCAATACTCCCCGCAATGAAACAAATGACGAAGCAATTTCCAGGTACATTATATACGAGCAAACATGTGGTCAACACCCGTGGTGTGTTGATAGTGGGCTAGAATACATAATACCTACTTAACACGTTTTAGTTACCCAAAAATATTACATATCGAAGTGACTCCACCCTATCTCTAAAAACTTTCTCACGAAATTTGAGTAATTGTACAGGTGTCTTCCGTGTTACTGTGAGCAGGTAGTCAAGTTGCTTACCAGGCTTGCGCTCTGTGGCTATCATCATGAGTTAATGTCACCTGTAATTTATTCTGGCTGGGCTACCTGTGGAAGTTAAGAATCAGCCCTCATCTATGTTTAAAGTGCAACTATGATGCAAGTGTCTCTGCTGTTAACAAGTATACTACAACTTATATTCATGTGTTTTAGAAGTCTACACTAATGGGAATAAACTGACAAATTAAAATCACAATGTCGAAACTGGTAAGTTCAAATGAAACTTTTCTTAGCTTATAGACTAAATTCGTTACATTCGAAAATATTTCTGATTTTAGGCTAGACTTGGTTGGTTGTTGTTTTATTTTTTTTTAAATTAAGTATAAATATACCTATTATGATGATATAAGCTTCTTTCAGACGCGAACATTAGTCAAATTTGGTTATATCAGAACTTTTAACTATTCAATAATAGTATAGGTCGTGTAATCCAGTCACCATGGCCGGCCTCATAGTTTATATTTATACAGCAGACTTAAATCAATGTTATTTATTCATTTAAATGCCGTAGGGAATGTTAGAAATTACGGTAAAATTTGAGGGAAAGGGGGTTGATCAAATTTGACGTCAATAATAATGTATTTAAAACACCAATTAAACTGAATTTGAAATATTGTTATAATAATTGGAAACATTTAATGAAGTATTTTCATACTTTTACTGCGCATATTGTGTATGGAGGCGGTGGAGGAGCGGCTAACATTTTGTGATATAATTAAGGAAAGCCGGGGAGGGCCAGAACTCTTGATAGTTATTGGCACTGTGGAGGTGGTCAAAAATTGGTCAGACAATTAACGTTGTTTATGTTTTTTAAAAATCCTCCTATTAAATCCTCTGCATTATTATAATTTATTTTATATATTATATCCAGTTAAAAGTAGCTTATTTGTAGATTGAATGTGAGAGATTCTGTTTGCAGACTAGATTGTATTTATTTATTTTCAGTTTCCTATGTAATAGAAGGATGGAACAGTCGCTCTCCGAGTTCTATGCTGCTCCTTCTTTTTCATATATGCCCATGAGGTATAAATTTATTGTGATGCTTCTTCCGCTGTTTTTTTTACAAGTATTCCTCTGTCTTCCAACTCTCCTCTTCCCCTATGAATTCCAGTCGAGAGCATGTCTGATTATGTAGTCAGGCTTCTTTTTGAGAGTGTATCCTATCTTTATTGATTTTCTACCTCCGCCTGACACTGGTGTGTTCTCTTCACTACTCATCGTTTAATATAGATTCTTTGATTTTTCAGTTTCGGTGACAAGAATAATTTAAAAAAAAACAGTTAGCCTATTTCTCAACTTTTAGTCGCCTCCTACGACCATTGTTTCCACTACTCGACTTTTTTAACCACAAATCTGGAGATTTTTATGAGACCTGAGTATCTTGGGTTACATTTTTTTCCAAGAGTCTGGAATTTTTTTTAATTTGTTTTTGCCGTTGAAAAAATAATGTTTGTTGGACGTTTCATTAATTTTTGATAAATGTGTCATATGCCAAGCGGAACATACAAGTCAACTGCGTGGAGTGTGAGATCGTTACAGCAGCCCTGTATTGGCACTCTGAGATTTTATTTACTTAGGCGACTATTGTGTCAGACTCAGTCCATGCTTGGAAGTATCCAAAATTGACGGTGTTTAAACGAGTTAGGTTATCTATAGGTAATTTTATCTTCGTGGGTAACACATATCTATTAACACACATGCCTACGCGGTAATGAGAAACAGACGGACCTACGTCTATAGACAGAAGGCTCACAGCAGATAAATGAGACGTGCCGAAGCTGCTTTATAAATGCATGATGGAGACGAACAATACGATATATTACATTTCTTCCAGCGATAAGACTGCAGGAAGGAGGGAACTGGCCACCCCACCTAATAGTTGCTACGGCTTAGTAAATGAAGAGCCTTCGACGGCAGATTGCTGCCTTGGTACATATATTTAACAGCGATTAGATGAACACGGGATTAAATGTGGTACTAACAGAAAATTGCACCAACTATGGAGTATTAGGAGTGTATAGAATAATCGAGCTACATAAATCTTAGGAATTAATATTTTCGACAAATGCTCGGAGAGACATCATCTATAGACCTGCAAAGGTACAATGATGTTGGTTTACAACCAAAATGCCAATTGTTTCACAATGAGTTGGGAACTATTTGTTACTTTTATCCTTTGACATTAAGGACTGCTCGGTCAGCAACCATCGTTTGACATTGCATAATTTTCGTAATTCCAGTTTCTTAAATATGTTTAGTATTGTATTTGATAATGAACTAAACAATTTTCGGTATGAATTGAAATTGCTGCTAAATTCAAGAGCCCATTATAAAAATGATTTAACCTTGAGCTAGGAAATGTGTTTCTGGTTTAAATCTGTATTACTGAATCAATAATCGTCACACTCTAGTTAAGTTTGGGTTGCTTTGTTCAACATCTTTGTGTGCCATATTGGTGTTGTCAGATTTATCGGAATGTTTGGATATTTTCGCACTGAAAATACCGGGAAATAGGAGGAAAACATAAATTAAAACTCCCTGTATTATTGTAACAAATATGTCATTGTCATTCACAAAACAAACCATATCAAGAATATGTCTCTAATAGTAACACTGTTGAACTTTTTTTTAGTGTGTTGTTCTTGATAATTGGTTCAAATATAATATAATGTGTATATGTGTGCGTGTATATATATAATGTAATACATTCCAGCTGAAATATCTTAAATATATATATATAAAATTATATATATATATATATTTAAGATATTTCAGCTGGAATGTATTACATTCCTTGGAATGGAATGTATTGAGACTGAAACAAAGTGTCAAAAAGCCAATGCTGTGACTTACCAGCTGTCACCAATGCTTAAACACCCATCAATCTGCATGGCTACAAAACGAAAATTGATAAACAGTATTTGTATACCAACTCTGTGTTACTAATGTCAAACATGTTCCGTGACAAAGACACTATCGAAAAAGATCACATGAGGATGCTTGAAGAAATATATAAATGTCATGAGAAGAGACCGCCGGAGAAATGACGATGTCAGGAAAGAAGTAAAGACTATCTCGAATAACGACTACATGAAGAGGCAGCATACCAGATGGTTTTGTCACGTCATTAGTTGGAACCTGTGTAAGCAGCCATTCGTGCATACATCAGCAGAAGACCGGGCTACAGGCAACGAGGAAGACCAAGAACTAGATTGGCAGAGACAATCAATGAAACATTAAATAGACGGCCTTACCATGGCCAAAGCGACAAAAATGGCCAAAAACAAAAAAACTACGATCCCCTTCCCCCCCCCCCCGATCCCGGGACGTTTAACGGTACAAGTGGAAATGACAATAGATAGAATAGATAGATAGTTTTGCATTTCTTACAGCGAATAGAACTATCTAAAACCTATAGATAAAGAGGGGGAGATTGTAAACCCTAAACCACCCTTAGGAACACCGAACATCATTTTTACACAAGTAATTTGTCTACACGACTGTTAAAACTACCACCCAAAAGATTCTCTAAGAAATGTTTACCAAAAATCTCATGAAAATGAAGGAATTATAATTGCACACGAAAATGAGAAAATGACTTTTTTGAAAGATACTCTACCCTCCCTCCCCCACCCTCAATACTAAAGATACTTAAAGACGTATCTTCGGTTCTGATATATATCTGAAGTCAAACGAATAAAATATTTTGGACATATTAAAAGATGGGCCACCTTGTTGATGACCATATTTGAGGGTAAGGTAGAGGGGAGGCGAGCAAGAGGAAGGCAGAAACAAGTGGGAAACATCACGAGATGGACAAGTTACAGTCTAACAGAGTGTACCACCAAGACATGAGATAGAGGATGTTAGAAGTACGCTGTAGCCAACATTCGTTGCGAAGACGGCGCTTAATGATGATGAGTAAATATATACTTTATATTTGTGTTTTATGTTCAGTTTTTATACACGAAACAAATCATTTGATCTTTGTCGGTATGCGTTGTGTATACATATTGTGTAGCGAGAAGAAATTGTTTACCACTTCAGACACAGATTCTGTGAGGTGATTAGACATAGGCGTGTCTACCACTACAATATTGTATCCACCATGGATATGATGCCTGTTGAAGAATATCCCTGGGTGTGAAATAGAATGATATAGTTTTCCTTGAATAGCTTCATTGCATAAATACATAAACATCGTATTTGTGATCTTCTATAAAATCTTAAACTTTACTCGTAGACTCATTTTTCCTAACAATGCACTTTATGTTGAAATACTTCTGACGGAAAATTTGAGAGTGATACTGGTTACAACCTGTAAACACAGTCTGTCTTGTATTCAAGAGCACAGAATAGTGCAATGTCACGTTTAAATCATGTCAATTTTATGGTAAAGCAATCATGTGTAAATGTAAACCATGACACCATGCATTCCGTTCTCCGGACTACATCCTGATAATCTGCAGGAGTTTGAGAACGAACGCAGAAGAAGAAAAAGAATATAATTGTGAATAATTTCATCTTTTCCCTTCTGTTCTGTCTTCCCAGTCTTATCTTCATCTGTGGTATCAAACAATGTCTTACGCTACAGCTGTTTTCTTATTCGAAGTGTGACCAATTCACTTCCATTTCCTACACATACTGCTCTTATGTGCATATCTGTATCTCAAACTAATCGTTTCTGACTTCTAGTCTTACTTTGTCATCTAATAACTGTTACCTGCACCCAAATCTAATACACCTCACTCCCACAGAGTGGACGTGCTGTAATGTTAAGTCATTCGCCCGTTGACCCTGACCATCAAACCAAGGTTTCAAGTCCATTCGTTATTTGGTTCGAAATTTTTTAAATTGGTATTATTCACACAGCCACCGAGACAGAGAGATCCGGGACTCATGCTCTGGGAAGGTCGAGGAATGGCGCCTTGTGCGATAATATTGACGTTAGTCAACTGGTTGGCACTGGTTAGTCACTGACTTGGCATTTAAACATTTATGAGAAACGATGTGCTATGACGCTGGTTCATAACTCATCTTACATTTACCACTCACTCATACATGCCGGTAACGTTAATCTGCGAACATCTTACATTTACCACTCACCCATACATACCGGTAACGTTAATCTGCGAACATCTTACATTTACCACTCACCCATACATACCGGTAACGTTAATCTGCGAACATCTTACATTTACCACTCACCAATACATACCGGTAACGTTAATCTGCGAACATCTTACATTTACCACTCACCTATACATGCCGGTAACGTTAATCTGCAAACATCTTACATTTTTCACTCACTCATACATACCGGTAACCAAGGCCGGTCTTAGGCCATGGCAACCTATGCGGCCGCAGTGGGCCCCGCACTTCATAGGCCCATAAAAACATATTAGAATTTATTTTATTATCCTCTTCCCTACCCAGACTGGGCCCCGCGCAATCCGTTTCGCATTGGGCCCCTCAATTGTTAGGGCCGGTCCTGCCGGTAACGTTAATCTGCGAGCATCTTACATTTACCACTTACCCATACATACCGGTAACTTTAACTTGCGAAGATATTTTTTTTGTACAAGTCAGTCTTTCTGCACATTCAATTACATTTATAATCTTTGTTATTTATCTACTTTGTCGCATATCTATATATCAACATTTATAATCTACGACATTCACCCATGCATCAAGATTTATAATCTACGTAGTCCGCACATGTATCTACATTCATGATCTGTCGCTTACCTATGTATCTACATTATGACTGTACATTCATAATGTACCAATACATCTAAATTTATAATGTGTATTCTAGACATTTACAATTATAATACACGCTGTCTATACACTCGAATTTATAAAGATGTATGTCTACATATGATAAATCTATTCATATCGCTAGTGCTAAGTATTCTTTTATACGGATGTGAAAGTTGGATACTCAATGCAGACACGGAAAGAAAGATTCAGGAATTTGATAACAAGTGCTACGAACGTTTGTTAAGAATTAGCTATATCGAAGACATAACAAATATATTTGTCCGGCAGTAAATGAATAAACTTGCAGGTTCTAGAAACCGCTTTTGGTAGTGGTGAAACGGTGTACGCTTGTTTGGTTTGGACATGTAACAAGACACGATTCATTTTCTAAAATTATTTCTCAAGGAACGGTCGATGGTGGAAGGAGAAGAGGACAGAGAAAATCCTGGATTTATAACATTAAGGAATGGTCCAGGCGTAATTTTTCTACTCCTCCAAATGGCTGAGGATAGAGATGTTTGGAGAGCTTTTTGTACTGATATCTCCAGTTTGACACCCCTAACGACCCTAACTGGTTATGGGTCTTATTATTATTATTATTATTATTATATCTGCATATATTGCGTCTACATTGACATCTACATTTATAATCTATGTCTGTATATATATATATATATATATATACATATATATATATATATATATACATATACATATACATAGATTATAAATTATATACTGAGAATGACGTATGTTCATTTTGTACAAAAGTACCGGTATATACTGAGTGCTCTATACCGAGTATTCTTTTATAACACCTACATATTTTCAGGCTGATGTCTGTTGGGAATTATTCTGCTCGTGTTTTCACCAAAAGTAGAAGACCTTTAAAAGCAGTCTTTTTCTCTAGATAAAGGTTGTTGCTTAAATACAAAAAGTACTTCTTATGGTGAGCTACTCTTATTTCCACCATAGACATTAGTCTAATTTGTTACATCAGTGCTTTTTATGCAACACAATAATTTTTTTTAAATGGACATTATTCAGTTAGTCTGCCATCACGACCTTCGAGTATAGTATTTATAAACTTATAATGGGCTTCATAAAGTATATAGGCATATATATATATATATATATATATATATATATACACACACATATATATATTGAAGCATATTAAAAGCGTACCTATATTACATATACTCATGTACTGATAACAAGTAGCGGATATAGAATGCCAACTGAATTTTCCCGTGTTTGTCATATGTGGTGTGGGAAAGAGTGAATTTCTTCAAGCATAGAAAGTAAATGGTTAAATCAAACGCTTTATATATATAAAAAGTCATATTGGCTAATACGACCAATCATTGATCATCGGAGATCCTGGGGATTATTGCTTAAAACTGCGGATTTGCATGGTATGAGTAGCACTCTCGGCAGCTTCGTTGATATGAAGTATATATGAAGAATCCTGAGTACAGCAAAGTCATTCATCTCCAGCTTTTCAACCACTTTCAGCAATTTTGGTATATTTTTTGCCACTTGTCAAACTTGAATCTGCTAAGATTTGTAAGGATGTATGTGACAAGCGCTCATGATTTATATCTGAAAAGCATTTCGTTTAACTATTCATTTTACATGCTTTCAAAAATTGACTCTCTACATCATAGCACAAGACAAGCAATTCACTCTCTACCTCACGACATAAGACAAGCAGTTCTCTCTCTCTCTCTCTCTCTCTCTCTCTCAAGACATAAGACAAGCAATTCACTATCTATCTCATGACACAAGATAAACAAGAGAAATGTTTATTTCATACTTTTTTGTTCCACCAATTGGCATCAGTTTATTTAGTATTAATAACCCTATAATTGATTCAGTAATATATATATATATTCATTTATAGCTTTCTCTTTTAATAACCTTCATCTTTTACTGTGATTATGTATTTATGTACTTGTTCGCCTTGTCTTGTATTGCATTCATTCTTTGTCTATTTATTTCTAAATTATCAATTCACAAGGTTTAAGCTGCTCGCAATCTTGTCATTCACTAAAAAGGTTCCCATTACATTCTCAGAATTCCTGGATTTGCAGGCTGCCCACCTGTCTATCTTAAATGCTTTCACGCGAGACATCCGCACTTTACGGCTCTTGTCAACAGACAGGTATGATTTTCCGATGGTGATTCGTGTACCTGAAAGTATTTTTGACTTTCTCATCACTTAGAACAAGGTTTCTCAAATTGGGAAAAATCGCCTTTTTTGGGGCGGTGAGAGACTTCATTATATACAGGTCATATACTGTTGATACAGTTTAGCGAGGGCGGAAGGGGGTTGTGTAGTATCGGGGGGGGGGGGTGGAGAGAGTGTTTTTTTTACATTGAACACATTACATTGCACATAAATATTGAAAGCACCACTTTCTCAGTTCCCATGCTTTATTATGCCCATCGTTGGCTATTGAACAGTTATGATTTTAATATTCCGGTCTGTGGCGGGGTGGTGTAATTAGCGTCTGTGTCTGCCATGGTGCCAGGTTCAATTTCCGCCGCAGGCAGTTCTATCTGGATAATTCAGAAAGTAATGAAACCTATTGAACATTAAATATGTCCTAGAAAATCACAACCAACAACCTGTTTGTGTTGATCACTATTTCCTAAATAAGATATGTATACCAACTTATGGGTATAATTTGTCTATTATAATTGTGTTCCCAATAAGGAATTTTAGATTTAGAACGGGTACATTTTTAAATTTTTTTTATTAAATTGTCTGTATTTGTTAATTTATATGCGAGTTCTTGTTCCTGAAGGAAGATAATTTCATTATTATTTGAAACTACTGTGCAAGTTGCAAAGTTTGATTGTCAGAAAAAATGTTTCTTGTGCCAGATGTGTAATATCTACATTTCTATTCAGTATCATTAATTTTCTTCCTTCGAAGCACAAGGGAAATTATTCTCAGAATTACATTGGGTGTTTCTTTCTTGTTCCCATACTTATTTAAGCAATAATGATGTGAGCTGCATGTTGGGGGATTGATGGTAAACAATAATGCTGGTAGCTGCGTGTTGGGGGATTGATGGTCAAAAATAATGCTGGAAGCTTAGTGTTTGGGGGGGGGGAGAGTCATGGTCAGCAATAATGCTAGGAACTGTGTGTCAAATAGAGTCATTTTCATCACTATCAAATGTGTTTGTTAAATATTATAGTATGATGCTGAAAATAGTGAGATTTTTCCTAATAAATGTTTAAAAGATTTCATTATATTAGTTGAGGTTTCCTAATTAGATCCATAAAAAAGATTGTAAGCATTTTTAAAATATTATTTTGCGTTTCAGTAATGTATACTGTAGTGCATTAGTCACATTGTAAATTTAGATATAATATTACATGAAAGCACCTATTCTTTTAAATAAATATACTCAATTTATTATTTTTAGTACTTTTTTCACTTATGCGAAATATCGTATGCATTGTTTTTTACTTGAAGGTCCCATTTATCCAAGGTACAGTAATCTGTAAAATATATGAAGATCCAATTAAATGCAAAGACTCAAATACAACTAGACACAGACATTGAACCAGAATCCAGTATAGAAGAAGTACGTTGAACAATTAAGTCACCAGGTTGCGACGAATTGGTTGCTGGATTGACACAAGAAGGAGAACTCAGTTTCAAGCCATCATGCCTTCAGTATTCAGATTTGAAGAAGTGAAATGTGGCCAATAAATAGGATGAGATAGTATATATATACTACTTCCGAAAACGGGCAACTTGAAAATCTGCAGAAATTTCATAAATTCTTGAGTAACGGGAATTGAACCAGTACGTTCAACGGCACCAAATCGCCTAGCAACTATTGCACACGCGTTCTTTCGTACTTGACTAACCGCATCTCCAAAAAAAAAGATGCGATTTTGTCAAGACATTAAAAGCGTGCACTCAAAAGTCACCAGTACGGACCAATCGAGACAAGTACTAATACGGATATTAAATATTATATGTTCGTTGTTACTGAAGATATTTCAATACTTGTACGGGATGTTTGTTGTTGTTGTAATAGTCCTTGTCTCGATTGGTCCGTTCTGGTGACTTTGATTGCACGATTTGAATGTCATGACAAAATCGCATCTTTTTATGGAGATGCGGTTAGTCAAGTACGAAAGAACGCGTGTGCAATAGTTGCTAGGTGATTTGGTGCCGTTGAATGTACTGGTTCAATTCCCGTTAGTCTCAAGAATTTTTAAAAATTGTAAAAATTGAAGCTTCTTACTTAAATTTACTTGTATCAGAAATTTCTTAACATTTGAACTGATCAGTTATGTCAGCAAGATATATTTCAAGATAAGCATGAAAAGGATGGAACAACATATGGATGGAAACATAAATATAGAACCAACAGGCTTTAAACAAAACAGATGTACTAGGGATCACATTTCAGCATGTGATATATAATAGAGACTGGCTTCTCAAAACTATCAGAAAGCGCAAGCTAACATATTTTGACACATTAAAAGACAGTGGTTCAGAAAGATTAATCCTTAAGTGAAAAGTTCCAGGATAGAGAACAAAAGGCAGACCAAGACTACGATGGATACAGAATATCGAAGACATTATGAACATGTCACTGGAAGAGTCTGGATATCTTACACAGAAACGAGATGATTGCATTGGCAGTGATGACAAAGTTATGTGAAGGACACGTCGCATAGATAGAAGCGGTAATCTTTTTTTTTCTATGGGGACATTGATATATTGTATATTTATTATATGTTCTACATATTAATATAATCTGCCAGCTTTGGTAAACAAATTTTTCTACATATCCGCCCTAAAAAAAATAATTTATTCTTGACCACTATGATAAATCTATGGAAAATTAAAGTGTTCTGTGTGATCAATTTTTTTTATTATCGTGTAGTTTCGAGTATTGTTTCGTTACTTTTGCTTTGACCCAAAAGATAAAACCAAGAAAATGATTCGTTGTTTAAATCACAATCATCTAGCCATATTGAAGTTTCGATCTCCAGTAATTACGAGCACATTACTCTTACTTCCTATGTGCAGTTGAGTGGTTTCACTGTGTTTTATTCTATACACAAACTTCAGCTTTCGACTTATTGCAATGTCTATTGAAGAAGCCTTCTACTTAGAGTAGGTATATGTCCCGAGATGAGCTGGTAAAACCGTAGCACAATCTTATATATAATTAGATGACCGTGGTTAAACACACTGTGTTAACAATATATTGTCTTGTAACCAAGTGCACACATTCGGGAGGTATAGGATTCAAAAACCCAGTCTTTAAGAAGTATAGAACATGACATTTAGAATTTAACTAAGAGACCAGTGCAAATAGAGGGTAACCGTTCCTCCCCCTTAAGCACAGAGTTCCCAAAATATATATATTTTTTAATCTCAAAAGCGAGGTGGAAAGCTTCTCTGAAGAGCCCCTCTTCACTTTGCAACGTGTTAAGTTGTATCTACTATCTACAGCCCTGCATGTGGGCATTGGCACTATACGTTTGGTGTCATCAGTCATAACCCCATAGACAGGTACTTTCCCCATCAAAGAAATGTTCAGTTAGGAATCTTGATCGCACATAATTTCCGCACAGAGTTATTGCTTCGAACCTCTATTACTGTACTCCATGCTGGCTAGCAGGTGCTCAGTCTTCCTCAGGAGATGGGTGTATACGTTGATGGTTACTGTGATTCGCTGGTTGAATACATTTATCATTCTGCCCGACGGACGCCAAGCTCTACTTGTAGCAAAGGCAATATTCCCTCAAACATATGTTGTCAATCTCGGCTCCGCGTCCAGTAGACGATGGTTAAGCTGTTTCCGCATGACCCTCGTATTCATTGTCAACTTTTGGTCTATTGATGCATTGGTCCTAAGCACATTTGCTCAATTTTCCAAATACCTACATAATCCGGACAATATGTCCATATGATAACCCTTGGAGGTTGGAAATAGCTATAGGCACCGTCCAAAAACATGGTCATTTTGAATGTTCGAAGCATGGACTATTGAGTCCTACACAATAAAAGTCTTAGTAAATGAAGTTCCAGAGAAACATCTGAGTAGCTGTAACTGCCTTGATTTCCGCCCGCATGCTAGATGTACTTGACCTGTGGACCCTAAGTCTCGTTGTGCTCAGTGAAGAATATATAGTTTTTGGTACACAACCCTGTTATTCAGTAGTGTAGAATCCACACTGCATCAGGGTATTATAGACTATAGAGTTAAGAAGACTTTACAAATTATTGTGCAACGTCAGGCTTACTGACTGTTACTATTTCTTGAGTACATAATCGTTTGTGTGTTTTTATTTCTTATTTTTATTTTAAAAATTAGCACTGAAATCAACTTGTCAACTTGCCATAACCATATAAGAGAAATGCTTTGTTGTTGTTTTGTTTTGTTTCTTGAAATGAATCATATTAAATGTACAAAAAATAAAATTAGTTTTCCATTATTTTGATTTCAAGGACGTCATTAACTGTAATATGTAAACTTCATGCCTCTCTTATTCGTTTACCTGCATCAAAATCTTTCTTACCTGGAATCGGGCCAGACCTCTGTAATACTTTTCTGACACCGTTAATTTTAAATAACTTCTTGCTCGTACCTTCATACCTGTTCGATCCTGTTTTTGGCTGCTATTACAGGTGAAACTACACTTTCCCACGGTGCTGAGAAATGCTGATGTCTTGCAGGTTGTAGGCGATGTTAGGATTATGAGATACGGTGTCTTTGAAATAACAGTTCCATGTTGATAACATATTTTGATAACAGGAGAAAATTTATTTTTGCAATTTCAGATTCCTCTTGTTTCTTGTTTATGTCGCATCATGATTGGCTACATTTTTGCTGTTTTAATTTGAATTTTCTATTGACTTCTTGTATTAGTGCGCTTGTACCTATATATTTAATTGACTTCTTGTATTAGTGCGCTTGTACCTATATATTAAAATAAACCTGTATATACTGTTCCAAAAAATAAAACTGTCCACCTTGTAATTAACTTCTCGTAGTTACCTTAATTGTACTCACCTTATGATTCGTAGGGTCATTAAAGAGGTCAATGTCAAAACAACATTTTTTGCAATTACTCGTGACATCTTCATGAAAATCCCGTGAGAGTTACTGAACAAACAAAAATTGTCTGACCATATTATTGAATGCCTATAAAAGATTGGAGGATCATGAATAAAATCAGTAGAATATTCACTGCGAAGTATAGCGGATCTCACTACAAAATAACGATACATCATCATTAGACGCTTATAGACTGGACAATCACAAAGTGTAGTGGTCAACAATTAAATGTGGCTAGAAGCACCATTAGTGCATTTGCAGGCGATTTTTTTTTAAACTGGCTCAGTGGCAGGCCGGATACTCAGTGGAAGACCCAGAGTCACAACTCCTGCCAAAGATCGCTTCATACGGCTGCGTCACGTCAGGAATCGATTTGCATCTGCGTTCTCCATAGTCCAGTCAATGCCAACAGCTCATCGAATTTTAGATGATTCGGTCAGGAACAGTTTTCAATGCTTGTCTTTGTGCTAGAAAACCCTTACAGATTTACTGTTCTTGTGGACCGGCATAGCCAGAACCAAATGCAGTGGGCGAACCAGCATCGTCAGTAGTCCGCTGGCAATGACTGGAGACAGCTTTAGTTTAAAGTCTGACATTTTCTTCATGCCAAGTTGAAACATTAATTTCGTTAATAACATTTTGGTCTATTGTCTTACCCAAGATGGTCTGGTATCTATTCTTGCCGTTAAGCGTAGGGTGATTGAAACTCGAGCTTGTGTTCTAATGCCAGATGTGTGGCCTCGGCTGTGCTATGACCGTGCGACTATGCGTTTTTTTTTTTAAACAGAATATATTCCATGGTAATCCTGTAACGGCAATATTATCAGCGACGTCATATATAGAGATCCATTGGCACATACAAAACGGCAACAAGGGGCAGCATAGTTCTCTGTACTACATTCTTTTCGAAATCTAGTATGATCACTATAGTGTTACGAGAGGAATTCTGCTGGAGTTTGAAAATGAACGTTAAAATAAGGCAACCTCATAATCATTAATTATTATGTCTGATGGTAAGCGATCATGAAATTCCTCAATTTTCTATTTGAAGTGTAAGGGGCTAATTCAGCCATTGACACTATTTTGTGCCACAATACTAAGCTACTCATATTTTCCAAGTTCTCCGGAATCATCCTAGAGCAGATCCAAAACAGTGCGTCACTTATCTTGACGGATGCGACTTAATCATTGGTTACATTTCGTGTACTTTGTGTTGCTAGCCAATGAAAAGCACGGAAAAAGTCGTATCAGCCACAATAAGAGACGTTATTTCTATATGCACTATTTATATACACGCAGGATTTTCCGGAGAATTACTTGGATTTTGTTCTGATATATCCCCTTCTTAGGCGTTCGCCCTAAACATCCTGCAAGTTAACTGGATGTATGTCATAAAAGATATTGTTTCGTCAGCGCTAATACGTTGGCTGCGACATCTGCGCATTTCAGCCCAGTAATCTTAATTCAGAAAGAAATATTTAAGTCATTTTTACTTCTACGGAATGGGGGTATCAAACCCTACGCCAACTTCTAATTTACATTTTAAGCAACGATCAGTTAAAAATTTTCTTGCACTTTCATATCACATGGCGGTTTTGGGCTGATAAAGTCACATGCACAAATCGATATCGGCATCCTCTGAAGTGTTGCGCAGTCGCGGCCACTTTTAGGGAACGTAGCTCTTAAGATACTGCATAGGGAAGCAGTGTTACCATTCTCCGCTTCATTGTTTTTGGCCCGGGAAACATAGTCTATTGCCCATATTTCTCCTGTCAGCAATTATTTCTACTGTTTCGTATGACATATCCAAACGTTGATGACCAGATAATGTGTATTTTTACCAGAATCGTTTTTAAGGCACTTAAGACATCAGTGACTCCCATAAGCGTAGACATAAATTCGAGACATTATCTGGTGTAAAACAGGTCCGCTTGGTGCTACAGACTCAAGATTGGGTAAGATGCTGCAAAGAAATTCGACTGCGCTGCTGCTCAGCATAAACGTGCTAGACGAAAGACAAGAGCTGCTCAATGCCTCACAGATTCCTACAACATATTTTCGGAGTGATGAAGAAACTCCAGGCACCCATAGAACCCACTAGTGACGATCGGGAAAAAAAACAGCTGTCATTAACATAATCTATATCCCAGTTGAGTTAAATTGGTCTACGTCGACTGTCACTAACGAACAACGGGAGGAATGTTCATGAATAACGTCAGCTAGTGGATCTGAACAATTGTGGCAGTTGTTGACAAGGTGGAAGATGGAGTGGAGGAGGGGGGTTAAAATGCTCGTGTTAACAATACTGCTCTGTGTACACGAATTGGTTTTTTTGGTTTTTTTTCTCCAATTATAAATTGTAATTGTGAGTTTGACACATGTTTCTAAATTGTAAAATAAAATATACAATTTGGTTGTACTTTTGAGGGAGGGAGGGGGGGGGGGTAATTTTTTAAAACGTAACTGTGAAATTAATTGACAAAAGAGGAGGGGTCAGAAATGTGCAAAACAAATTGTTCGCGAATTTATGCTCTTATCTGCCTTTCATTATTAGCGTGTCAACTATTTTTCTATATTGTTCAAAACTTACTTATACATCTCTGTATTGGTCACAACTTATTTATACATTTCTCTATTGCTCACAATTTATTATACATTTCTTTAATCTTCACAAGTTACTTATACATTTCTTTAATCTTCACAAGTTACTTATACATTTCTTTAATCTTCACAAGTTACTTATACATTTCTTTAATCTTCACAAGTTACTTATACATTTCTTTAATCTTCACAAGTTACTTATACATTTCTTTAATCTTCACAAGTTACTTATACATTTCTTTAATCTTCACAAGTTACTTATACATTTCTTTAATCTTCACAAGTTACATATACATTTCTTTAATCTTCACAAGTTACTTATACATTTCTTTAATCTTCACAAGTTACTTATACATTTCTCTATTGCTCACAAGTTACTTATACATTTCTTTAATCTTCACAAGTTACTTATACATTTCTCTATTGCTCACAAGTTACTTATACATTTCTTTAATCTTCACAAGTTACTTATACATTTCTCTATTGCTCACAAGTTACTTATACATTTCTTTAATCTTCACAAGTTACTTATACATTTCTTTAATCTTCACAAGTTACTTATACATTTCTTTAATCTTCACAAGTTACTTATACATTTCTCTATTGCTCACAAGTTACTTATACATTTCTTTAATCTTCACAAGTTACTTATACATTTCTCTATTGCTCACAAGTTACTTATACATTTCTTTAATCTTCACAAGTTACTTATACATTTCTGTATTAGATGCATAAAACATTATATAACAATTTTGTTCTCTTCAATAGACATACATCAGTTTGTAGAAATACATAAAACAGTTAACATATATTGAACACAACTAATTGCCCTAGAACTCTGACGTGGTCGTAAATATGTCTTCAGTAAAAGGAGTTTAAAAAGTAAAATGTTCCTATTTAAACAAATATATATATATTTCGCCTATTTTCGTGCGTTATTACCTCTATTTTCATCTAAGAAATATGATGACCTCCTTGTGAAATATCGTTACGGTCGGGAGATGTGTTTACCAACCTCTTGGATATAATCCTAGTTTTAAAAATAATGCTCAAATTTCCTAAAGGAGAGAGTGGTTTAACACCCACTCTCTTATCTACGAGCGAAAACCCTCATAATATATGTGGAAGATAGACAACATAAATACTTTAAACGTGTGAGCCAAACTAAGAACATAGAAAGTTTTACAAAAATTATATTAATAAACAAATACCGGTACTTGGCATAAACAAGTCAAGCGTATTGCATTAATATTCAAAATGTTTAGGATTGCTTTGATGTCAATTTGTGGAAGAGATTATTCCAAGATTTTAAAAAATCGCAAGTAGCACTATAAATATATCCTCTCCCTCTTTTCTTCTAAGCAAATAATACATATTTCTCTTCTCTTTGTTGTGTTTAATTTACGTAATTCCTTCGTCCAACTCTGTGGTGGAGTGGGACAGAGACGTCTGTGACGGCCAAGAAACTGAGTTCGATCCCCGCCACAGACAATTGTGCATCCGGACCGTTCAGAAAGCAAGGGCAAAACTACTCAACGTATTTATATTGTATAGAAAATCACTACAGCCAAAATATGCTGTGTTGATGACTAAATAGGAAACGCTACCAACTCCTTCTATCGGAGCTTGGCCAGAGATGGTAGACGCATTCAATGATTATTAAGTTATTACATCTTGCAAGGCTACATATAAACTAAACTCTCGACTCCAGTATATCTCAACACTAATTGAACTAGCAATCTCACAGATTTATACACGCCTGCTATCCACAACATTCGCACTTCTCACAAGCAGTTGAGCTAGTAACCTTTTTCAATTATAATTTTAGCCTGACATTCACTACATTCGTACTTCTCGCTTCTAAGTCTATTATCCATATTATATTTTTATTAAATATTATATTTTCCATTAAAACTTGAATTGACAAATTTATGGAAAATGAAATATAATGTGTGTCTGTGTGTGTATATTTATTCTCAAATTACTGCATACTAGCAGGATGTAGTCCGGAGAACGGAATGGGTTGTGTTTTGGTTTATAGCTGCGATATCTGCGATTCTGGTCACCTAGACCATATATGGAATGAAACGGATAAATCCGCCTAAAACCTTATTAATTGCCTCTTACAACATTCATTGAAGGTAAATAGTGTTATTCTTTGCTTCCCTAATGGGTTGCATAAACACAAAGATGATAGAATATGTTATCTTAAGTAGTTTACATTCTACGTTCTGTAATATAAAATTTCTATCAACAGATACTGTTCCTACAGATTACTATTAAATGTCACACATGAACAAGTTTCCCTATACTGTGTCATCATGTCGTTTCCAAAACGTTACAATGGGGTTGCAAAGTTCAGGTTAAACGAATACAAGCAACGTACGAGCAATGTTTTTATATCCATCATTATAATGATCTAATTATTATAATTATAATCTCCAGAAGCTGCACAAAATTCAGAATATGGGACGAAGTAGCACGATAGTGCTAGTATATCTGTCATTTCGTGGCCCGGTTACATTATATTATAATTCGTTGCCTCTGTATTTGCAGGGCCTGAAATGGCAATAAAGACTAGCAACACTGCTCACTTTCCATGCATGTCGTAAAGGATATTTTACAAAGGATTTTACAAACAAAGGATATTTTAGGATGGAGTTGGCTGTCTCATCTCACATACGGTCAAAGTGACTCTATGAGATACAAAGTGAGTATATGACAGAAAGAGCCAACAAAAATATATTTAATAGAGTCGTGGTAGAATTAAATCTATTTCCACGCCCATTTAACAGGTTTCTGGTATACTATGAGTTAACATTATCTCTACAATGTAGTTTTATTGAAGTCAAACAGTGATTTGGGAAATGTGGTTACAAATAACCAACATTGATACCTTTAAATGATTTTAGGTATTCATGTGAGCAGGGCCGGTCTTAGGTCATTGCAACCTATGCGGCCGCATTGGGCCCCGCACTTCATAGGCCCATAAATTCATATTAGAATTTATTTTATTATCCTCTTCCCTACCCAGACTGGGCCCCGCGCACTGTATTTCGCATTGGGCCCCTCAATTGTTAGGGCCGGCCCTGCATGTGAGTTAGGTGTTTTCAAACAAAATATTGGAAAATGCTTTTTACGTATTTCATAGACCACCTCTTAGTAAAAGGCTTCTTCTCAAAACATTGTATATCATTGAGGTAAAGTCTTCTTGGTATAAAAGAAAGCTCTAGAGAATCCCCGCCCCCAAATTGCACATAAGAAAATAAAGTTTCAACTCTCGTAATTTATGATGATCTACACAAACGTCTGTACAATTGTTCCTTTCACATTTGCCATGTTCTTAAGAAAGTTTCTACTCATGGGACTATTGAAATAATCGACCTATTATTTCCATGTATCGTTTAATGGTGTGATTTTCTTGTGCATTCGTTCGAAAATTTGTGTTGGATAGTAGAATATATTTCAAAGAACATGATATTTCATGGTTTACAGATTGTGATATATCCACATTTCGGCCTACACCACTGACTTCAGCCTCACATTGATACAGTATATGGGATGGAACAGCTGTCACAACACCAAACCTTCTCACTCGATTCTTGCGACATGTATGATATGAAATTAATCTTTAAGATATTTGTGCAGGCCATCAACACACAATCGAATATTGTGTTTCATCTTTTAAATTACTGCGTTTCTATTTTGTTAAGGAAATCATTATTCTCTCCAAAACTGCATCAAACTATCCCCATATGACAAACTTGGCTTCTTGATTTTGTTCACTGACGACACGTGTATAGATAAACAGTAGAGTCTTTCTTTATTATGTTTGCAAGGTGGCTAATAACAGGCGCAAGAAAGTACAGAACAAGTTTTAGAGCGATCAGTTTGTGCACCTTAGAGGGCTATCCATAAATTATATCAGCAATTGGTAGTTTTCACTTTGAGTTTAAAATATGACTGAAATTATAACACTAAGTGTCAGGAGTCAAATTTATTCCCAGAAATAATACAATACATAACCGAATTGAAATCACAGGGCTAGTAAGAGAGTATGGTAAGACTCCAGACTCCCTCCCCCCCCCCTCCAACTTTACCTCTGTTAATATATGAATGACAAGTGCTTGTCGGGTATAATCTTTGTTGCTTCACCCTGAAGCTGTCTTTACGTTTGCTGGATATGGACATGTCGAACGTAAGTTTCCATTGGCGCAGGTAAGAACATAATTACATTGTTCAATATTTAGTAAATTTGCAGGAGATAAAATGTTATCAGTATCTATAAATAAAATATAATAGAAATTATAAACCTCAGAAAATCACTAATTTGCACTAAAAGCGCCGTTAAGTGCTGTTTTTTTTTCAACGAGCAGGCGTGTCGGGGTATAAACTCAGCAGCTCAAACATGAGAACAGCGTCTTTACCAGATCGAACACGACTAACTGAATTTTCATTTATTATTTATCAGTCCAACTTGTCTGTAGCAAGACAACTGTACTACTAGATTTCCAAAATTGATGTTATCCAGAGAATGAAGATGCGATGTTCCGTGGTTTTATTTACGCCAAAGTCTGACTACGGCAATTATAGAAGTTCAGTGTTCTACCATTTCTATCTATATATAGACCTATGTGTAGCCCTTATCTTGCGGAGACAGGGGTAGAAAGAGTTCTCTGAAGATGGCCTTCTTGTGTGATGTTTGTAAGCATTTTTCTATGGCTTCTTTCATTTCTGTGATCCATCTTTTACATGGTCTGCCTCTGGTTTTATAGCTGTGATGTCTTTGTGTCATGGCCATCTGTGGCATGATGACTGTTGGTAATCTGGAAGCGTGTGAAAACCACTTGATCTGTTGGCTTTTGATGTGTTCCAATAATGGTTTTGTTTTGGTTATCTGTCTGATATTATCGTTTCTAATTCTATCTCTTAATGACAATCCATGTATTCTTCGTGGACACGTCATTTCTGCTGCCATTATTTTTCTTTTGTATTGTGCTGTCATTGGCCAGGTTTGTCACTGGCAGCACAGTGATGGGATAATAATGGTCGTGTAAAATGCAACTTTAGTGTATATGTTTACATTTCTTAAAAATTCTACTTAACGTTAGCTAGACATAGCTAACAGACCAGCATAAGTTTTGCAACTTCTTTTACTAGTATCGTTCACACAGCAAAAATAGCATTTGTGATTACCCATCCCAAGTGTATTCAGGATTATCGCATCTTGACCTTTTATCGCTATTTGAATCGCTGTCAACTTTACCACAAACGTCAACTTAATTATTCGCAAATTTGTCTGCAAGGGGACATGGTTCTATAGACTTTTTGTGGGGCAAAGAATTATTTTGGCTTAGTAAAAAGTACTTCTTAAAGGACTCCAAAGTCACAGAGGATTGCCTTCATTGTACTTGGGTTATCCGCATATACTCTGTCCCTCTCAACGAATATCATGTCGATTGTACCACTCATATAACGTAACTCCGTAGCTTCAAGCGATAATCCCTCGGGATCTTCGAAAAAATGCATGTATAAATAAGAAAGTTATTCCGCTAGAGGGATTCGAACCCACGATCTCTTGAACACAAAATTAACGGCGTAACCCCTATGGAGACTCAAAGGTCAAAATCATCCCCAAAGTACTTCTGGAGATCAAGGCTACTTTCAACCGAGGGTACTATTCCAATTTGGTTATATCAGGGCTTTTACCATAGAAAATAGTTGAGGTCGCATCTCTGGTAACCCAGTCATCACGACCTCCGAATATTTAACCATAATAGTAACAGTAAAGCATGGCCAATCTGCTGCATTAGTCCGTCTGGTTCATTGAAAAATTGATTTTTCTAAAGTCACTCACTTGACTTGACCCGCGATTTTCATTGGTCGCTTTGTGCATACTTTGTGTCAACTGAACCAATGAAAACAAAAGTTGAAAGCCAAATGTCATATTAGGAGGAAGTTTTACAATGAGCCCACGTATTGTAAATTAATAATTGGAATTCGTCTTCAAAAAATTAATGTGAAATTTAAGTTCATTGAGACATATGAATGGATATTAAATACTATATTATTCACTGACCAACTGTACTCTATATATGATGTGGTATGAATCACACCAATCGTCTTTTCTTTCTCATAGTTGGTACCCATTTATTAAGGCGGTCAACTTAACACTGCCTGTGGTTGGGAAAAAACAACTCTGGTTCGTGACAATACTCGCAGCGAAACTATCTCTCCCCATGTACTCAAGAGGGGATGCCCATACTCCATGAAGTCAAGAAAGGATGCCCATACGCCTTGTAGTCAAGAGGGAGATATGCCTTGTAGTCAAGAGGGAATGGTCCATACTCCATCAAGTCAGGTGGGGATGTCAATGCGCTAGTCAAGTCCATACGGGGTATGGGGGGGTTGATGTTTAGACACAATTCGGTGAAATAGGGGACAATTCATAAATTCGAGATGGTTTTTGACGGGTGGAGGTCAAACAAATTTTGTCCTTAACACAATCTTGACACCCGAATACAACAGGGTTATGACTAGACATCAAGAAGACAAATAACGCCAATCTGTCATTTCTTGGTTAAATATCTAAGCCAGGAGTAATTATGAAAGACCTCAGCAATTTATGGGCGATATTATGAATGTAGCTTATGAATTGATATGGCTGTAAATACAATTTTAACCATATAGGTTGAACTTCCCACCCCTCCCTTATGAAATCAGAATATTACTTTTAGTAACAGGAATTTTGCCAAAATATGGGTAAACACATTTCATTCCTTTCCTCTTAAACTATTTTTTTTTAAAAAGGTAACAAAATATCCCATGAAAACAAGGAAATGCACACGAAAATGAACGAATATTTTTTTTTAGGTAACCTCTACCGCCTCCCTTACCGAAGATCTGTATGGGGCACCGTGTTGAGTTTTTGGTCAAATACACTAATTTATAGTATGATTGTTTCATATTATTTTATATACTGCTAATAAAATATATTGATTTTTGTGTCATATTTACGGAAGAAAATTGCATACGACATTAAAATTAATATGCACTTTAAAAAATTACAAATTTCACTCTTTTCTTTGTCGACTTAATCCTCCAAATAATGGTAAAGATTTTGAAACATACATACCATTGCTATAAGTGCTGCAAGACCTCTCCTGCCTGAGATTACGAAGATAAAGAGGAAGACAGAAGAAATTGTGTTACCAGAGAGTGCAAGATCAATTCACGTGCTAGAGTTATACAAATCGGCGTCACATTCTGCATAGTATCGGGAGCTGAAAGAACATACGTCATTACTGTATATTAATTTTGTTTGTTTGAGGACCCCATGAATTGCGAGCGGATAACTTTTACTTACTATGTGCAGTGGGGTAATTTTTCTGAGCTTTCTTTCATACCCAATGAGACTTCAGCTTTCGGCATAGTGCAGTGCCTATTGAAGGAGACTTCTACTCAATGCAGTGCCTATTGAAGGAGCCTTCTACTCAATGCAGTGCCTATTGAAGGAGCCTTCTACTCAGAGGGGGTTTATAATCGTATAGATGACATCCTAAAAAGCTTCCAGAAGAAAGCCTCACTATATCGGCATGTATCGGCATACTAAGGTATTTTTGTTGCATTGGTGGTTTGTCTAGTTTGTCATTGGTAAGACCCACAGACGCAACAGTATGCGTACCTTATATTTTTTATATTAGTAAAATGATGTACTGCGTAGTGTGTGTGTGACATGTTATATATATATATATAATATGGTGTATCGACTTTGAGCAGGGGATCATTGGGCTCTTTAAACTATTTCACTCAGTTCTGCCAGATGAATGCAGTTCAAAAACGCTAAGTAATTAAAAAGTTAATTTATTAGATGAATTAAATGAATGTAGACTTGTGCATACTTAACTTAATTGTACTTTTTATTATATATTGTATTCACGCCAGATCATATGAGCCACGATGCAGCTGATTGCAATAGCCATGCCAAAGGGAGACAAGGGGAAGCATAAGATAAAAAACCGTCATCAGCTTCGTTCCAACAATGAGCCCGCAGATAACGAGACAACATTGGATACACAAAGCCCAGATCACAGCTTTGTGTGTGATACTGGGAATGATATCAAAGATATGGAACTTCCGTTACCAGTGACTGTAGAAATGCAGGATCAAAATGTGCCTCGTGTAATTGCTCATCCTATAGAAACGATAATTACTCCATCTGTAGGTATATATAGATTAACATCACTGATGCATTCTACTGATCCACTGTCTCTGTTACCTATTATTCAATATGGTAGCTTTGTTGAAGCTGGTTCTAATGACTCTTCACAATTTCAGCGACAGGGCAGTAGAAATGATAATGTTAGAAATGAAGTTGCATTTAAACAGGATAAGATGGAGCATGCAGAAGAAGAAGGCGCTAAAAAGAACGTGTCGAGGGTGAAAGCTAACAGTGAAATTATAAATCAGATTTCTAATGAAGTGACAAGTGAGGAGATTAAAATATGTGGCCCAAGTGAAGACGGTGATTGTTCACTTGTTGAAATAGCACATGAGACTAGCTCTATGAACGCATATAGGCAAGAGCATATTCATCTTTCTCTTCATTCAGATGTTTCTCGCTTAGACATAAGTTCAGCTACAACAGAATTCATTCAGTTAGATAGAGGGCAGCACAAGCTTGATGAAAACATGAATGTGACGCATTTATCCAAGTCATTGCAGACAAACGACATGCTAATCAGTTTAGATGGTTCGTGTGGAATAAGAACATGGCCAGAAATTCAAACTACAGACAAAGAAAAAAGATACACTCCTTCTACGTTCAATTCAGAGAAGCAGCTCTTAGTTTCAGGTGCCCAGTCTTCTTATCAATCAGAGAGTGAAACTGGTTGTTCACAGTACAGTGACCTGCCACAGAAAAGTACAGACTTTGAACACTCAAGTAATACTTTACTCAGTGATGAGTATTTACATGATAACGGCCAAACACAAACAGTTTCATGGCAAAATCAACATGACATGTGGTCTATGGCTGAACCTCCGCTATGGACATCCTTAGCTCTTAGGGACAATACCATTAGTTGTCAAAAAATTGTGTGTATTCCAGCTCCGAGTTCAAATGTAGGTGATATTAGTTATCGGTGGTGCACAGCTTCACCTGTACATAATGAGAGATTGGAACGTGCATATGTGAATCCAGACAGATACAATAGAATCATTGAAGGTGATATACCTGATCAATGTGTCTTTCAAATGTGTGAATCAAATAGCACAGGAAATATTTACAACCAATCTATGGGCAGTTACGATGATGCACACAACGGAAGCTATATTGACAGCGAAGAGTGTTTTGTTAAAAGTGATACTTTCTCTGTTTCCCTATGTGACCTAGAATACATTACTAGAATGCTTCCATCCACTCATATTCATAGAGATTTTAATCAGGTGATGGATGAAGAAAGTACCATGTTCATGTTTAACGAGGAAGATGATGAAGAACTTATTTCATATGATGTTGTAGAGAACAGTGTTGATGGCATACGACCTATTAACCCAGTTGCTGATATCCTTGAACATGGTGGAAGTGAGGTAAGGAGCTCATAATTTTTAAAATTTTCTCTGAACATCACGTAGATATTGAGAAATTCCTTATAATGGTACATGTTGTAATGCACAATATCCGTTAGATTAGTGTTTCCCAACGTGGGACGCAAGCCCTAATGTGATTGTTCAGGGGACAATTTCGAAAAAAAAATGTAGGGAACAATTCTATTTTTGAATATTAACAAAATGTGTATATACTACATGGGGGGGGGCATCAGAATTTTATAAAAACTTTGGTGAGCCATTGTTTAAAAAAATGTTATGAAACGCTGCATTAGATAGACAGGGTAGCAAACCTCAAATAAAATATGAACGAACGAGTGGAAGATCTAGTTTGCCTTGGAAGATCTAGTTTGCCTATGTTCATCCACATCCAACTTCAGACATATGACCAGAAACAGTCATCTATGCCGATTTGAATTTATCCATGCTCCTTAAACAGCCACCGAACAGCCACGTATGTGTCGGACCATTTGTGCAAATAAAACGATTACATAACGCATTTCCGTTTTCTGGACTACATCCTGCTGGAAATAGGACCATTGTTCTCTGCTACAAGAGAAATCCTGTGAGAGTTTGAGAGCGAAAGCCAAAAAAATGGCTAGCGACAAGAATCACGATAAATGACAGTGTCAGCAGACCATATACCTTAAGTGGGTTGTAGTTTCGTCCACCACAGTTGCATTATAGTGAATAGATATGTATACTTCAATCATCAAATATAGAAAAAATTGTAGCTAAAATAGGTAAAGCTTACTTAAAAACAACTCCTAGTATGATAATAAAGTATCTATAGACTACAGCAACGCCTTCAACAACATCAAATATTAATTGAATGTCTCCAAAAAATAAGGTTAGATGGAAAAAAAACACCAGACTAATCAATAAGGTGTAAAAAAAAACGGCTACTCGCGATAAATTGAAATAAACAGAGGGGTAAGACAAGAATGTATTTTACACCAAACCCATTTAATATCTACACAAAGACGATTTTTAAACATCTAGAAGAAATACCAGGACTCGAAATCAGTGGAACAAAATGAACAATCTGCGATATGTGTATGTCTATAATTCTCTTTGCAGACAATGAACGGGAGCTACAAAGACTAATAGATCAAGTCGATAAATCAAGTACAAAATATGGACTAGATATAAATATAAAATACTTATTTTTTTTTAAATATGATAATCTGAAACATTGTAGAGAACATGCGTTAAACATAAACATACATGTTGAGGTATTATAATAAGTAAATCATCCCCAATATCTTGAATACATAATCACAAATGATGGTAGTTGTGAAACGGAAGTTAAAAATGAAAACATGAATGGCTGAAAGCACTTTTCATTTGTAGGAATAAAGTACTAACATCTAAACAAAATCATATGGAATATAAAAATAAGAAACGCAAAGTTCTACATCTACCCTACATTAATATATGTTTCAGAAACATGCAGCTAAAAGACTGAATATTGATGACTCTGGGATCTAGATACAGAAGAATATGGAGAAGAGAATACAAATATTCTGGCAACACTATCTAAGAAAATACAATTATTAACGAAAATAAAAACCAAACTCAAAAAAGCTACATAATTTAGACATGATGTAGTAAGACATGACGCCTTGTTGAAAAAGTTACTAGAAGGTACATTATTATTATTATTTATTGAGGACGAACAATTGAGTAGGCAGAGATACGAGTAGGAGGGAAACATGAGATGAACAAGATACAAAACATCAGAGTGTGCTACCAAAACAAGAGACAGAATGTTGGAAGTCTGTTGAAGCCAAACACTCCAATGCAGAGACAGCACTTGATGATATTATCAGCTTTCAGTATCTACAGCTCATGCGTAGTTGGTTGGTTTTTTTTTCAGGTTAAGACAAGCAAAATTCAATCCTGGTCTACCGCCGAAGTCGGACATGTCATGTCACTGACGTGAATAAAACGGTAACTCAGCGCCTTTACTTTCGCTAAATTATATCCTGCTGGAAAGTTAGGAGGATTATTGTCCTACTATAAGAGTGAATCGATGGGAGTTGGAAAAAAGAGCGCAAAAAAACTCTGCTCTCTCTAGTTGACACTGATTCATTTCACAAAAAATACATTAACACATGGTCAAACTCCCACTGCCGAGAAACAACATGATAGAGCCTACTGGGAATACGAGGGCTGGAGTAACACATGACAAATATTAAGATAAACGGAAATAGGTAAATGGGATGTCAGTATCTCGTTGCTAGTATGTTGGTGGTGACTCAACATAACCAGCATTCCCAGAAATGGTACAGTGGAATGCTTTATACAGTAGGTCTATAACAAATATCTACAAAATATGTACAGCACATGTAGTAACTAAAATTGATCATATTCAATGAACAGTTATATACAATATAGGCTCGCCATATATCGCATATAGGCGCAGATATCACAGCAATGCTATAAACCATGACACAACGCAATCCGTTCTCCGGACTACATCCTGCTAATCTGCAGGAGTTTGAGAACGAACACAGAAGAAGAATACAATATAGGCCTAATGAGCAAATACAACAAACTAATCGGGAATTTTTTTAAAGCGTCTTTTGTAAGGGAATATGTTATAGACAAATGGACTATAAAGAGATCCCGCTATATTATCTAGACCAAGTTGTATGCCTGCAAACTCAATATAAAATACGAATCAAAACATAGACACGGAAACCTACAGATCGTATGTTTCTGCAAAAATGCTCAGATAAGATAAACACAAAATACAGCAAAGACCATTATTAAGTTATTAAGAACTGATGCTGTAAGACAACAAATACGATATATATATATATATATATATATATATATATATATATATATATATATATATATATATATATATATATATATATATATATATATATATATATATATATATATATATATATATATATAGACACACATCAAACACTGTAGCTTCAGATGAACTGATTTAGTGAAATTAATAGAAATATTCAAAAACTTATTGCAATAACATTTAGTTGTTGAGTGATCACGGTTAAAGCACTGTGTGCCTGCTATAATACTTGAATTGTGTATTTTAATGTAATGACAGTTTTTGGTTTAATTTATTTTGTCATTTTGTGTGTTTAAAAATTTAAAAGATCTTCTAAAATACTATACAAAAAATATACATGCAGAATACCTAACAGCATTGTGGAATAATTAAGTTAAAGATGCCGTGAAAGCTATAAGAAAAACAGTAGGTTGCATGACCCGACTGAGAACACAAACAGAAGACGGCCACAGTTCAAGTGAAGAGCTGCAATACCACATAAACCTACTCAACGAAAGATGCCTCAAAAACAACATGAGTATCTACAGAAAAAAAAAAGACTTTATGTCTTTAGACAGGGAACCCAATACAATCAACATAAAGATAATGATAAACTACTGAAATAAGTGTCCAAATGTAAGTATCTTAGGAGCATTTTTACAAACAGAAGAATGGACAAAGAGATGCGATAGGCATTAAAAATAACGGCCCCTGAAAATGTAACGGTCTTAGTCTGTTTCTAGTTAGGGTCATGTAAGAGATAATTGAATTTGATGTCTCAGTGTACACAGAAGCAATTTTGTAATTTATTGACACAACATTTTCATTCATGACTTTTTTTTTGCAGCACTTTCTGCCAATTCTTTGTGATGCATTGCAAGAAATCAGAGATTCAGGAAAGGATGAGTGAACATATTTAATTCACAAATAAAGATGATATACACCATTTTTCTGTCAGCTGTTGTCGCAATAATATAAAAAAAGGAAAAAAAACATATAATTATGAAATTGTTTGCACAAATATGCAATGAAACACATAATCCCACATTAATAAATCATTTAGACACCTAACAGAAAAAAGCATATTCAGTTTAGAAATTTGTCATTAAACGCATAATTCTTCTGTTTTAGTGATGTATTAAAGACGTTTTTTTCCAGCCTGATTTTTGTGTTTTTATATTTGAAACTGTAGCGATATTCCATAGTGATAGAGTTAAGAGAAATACAAGTAAGAATCCATTAACATTTCTAGGCACAATATTCCCGTTGGTCGCCATTACTTTCGGGAAGGAACAGCCGCTAATCAAACACCGAAAAGAGAACACATTCATTCTCGTCGGCCATTCTCCCGCATAGCACAAAACAGAAACGATGTCAGGGTGTTCATTGGGAAGACATCGTTCTGGAGAGAATATGTCACATGACTATGAACATCACATGGCAAGACAAAATTCCAGATATCACTGTCCTTGGCAGTTTTGGCATCCCTAGCATTGACATTATTCTGATGTAGACATAGATTCATTGGATATGTTATGTGATACGAATGTCAGATCATCGACAGCCAAATATATTTTCTATGGTGAACAACAGATGGGCAAGCCTATCAAGGTGGCTAAAAGGCGCGATACAAAGACTCGTTAAAGACCTCAATAAAAACCTTTGAACTAAACCAAGACACATGGGAAGAACTTGCGCAAAACAGAGCTACATGGCGCTCTACAGTCAAAAAGGCGCAGAATATGTCTTATTAGCCGTCTGCGAACTCGTAATCAATGGCATAATTCTAACTGAATTTCAAAAGTGGATGTAACAAATGGTTATCATCACTTGTGATGGACAAACAACAGCATTCTGCAATATAGCAATAAAAGCAGAACAATTTTGTATGGTACACTGAAACATTGCTGTATCATTACATTTCTATGTTATCTACCTATATATTTTGTTGTCCTATATATTTTGTTGTATCTCCTTATTTTATTTCATTTATTAGTTTCTATAAAATTCTCATTTACTGTCTTCTGGCAGGTTATTTTATCTGATTCTTAAGCTGTGCAGCCTTGTTGTTTTTTTATATAGTTTCTATTTTGTCCCACATGTGCTTTGTAATTTTGTTTGATAATTGAAATATCAGAAAGAAAGTGTAGAGGCATTGCCACTGACAGGTGGTATAAGTTAATCATACAGACAGTCAGCCTATGGACCGAGCAGACATACTCATTGCTCTTCGTGGATCCTCATGATCAGAGGATTTTGAGTGAGATCAATGAGCATTAGTCAATATCGAGAAAGCGCGAATTGGGAGTGAGGATGGGCGTGGCCCGTAGAGAACCCCTGACAAAGATTTCAAAAAGAGCAGAGAACCAGAACCATCAGCCATTATACCCTGAGAGATTTATTGAAGCAGAGATCTGAGCACCTATGGACTTGTCCAGTGTGTGAAGAGGATAATCAACATACCTAATACAACCATCTGTAAAAGTTGAAAATTATTTGACATTGAAGTCTACACAATAAAGGAAGTGTCCCCATTATTTATAAGATGGCACCACAGGCACTTGTGGAATGCTAAAAAATTTGCTGATACTATATATATAATTTTGATTTGCTGACTCTTTTAATCTTTACTTTACTTAGCAGAAAGTGATGATCTGATGCCAAACCTGCTTCTATTCATACTTTCACATTCTGTATTCATGTTAGAAACTTCCTTTTTAATACATACATGTTCAATTTGATTTTCTGTTGTATTGTCTGGTGATCTCCATATAGCTGTGTGTATTATTTTATGTTGAACCATACATCCTCCTAGCACTAGTTCATTTGAAGCACAAAAGTTATGTTATCTGATTCTTAAGCTGTGCAGCCTTGTTGTTTTTTTTTATATAGTTTCTATTTTGTCCCACATGTGCTTTGTAATTTTGTCTGATAATTGAAATATCAGAAAGAAAGTGTAGAGGCATTGCCACTGACAGGTGGTATAAGTTAATCATACAGACTCATTGCTCTTCGTGGATCCTCATGATCAGAGGATTTTGAGTGAGATTAATGAGCATTAGTCAATATCGAGAATGCGCGAATTGGGAGTGAGAATGGGCGTGGCCCGTAGAGAACCCCTGACAAAGATTTCAAAAAGAGCAGTGAACCAACAGAGAACCAGAACCATCAGCCATTATGTATGTATTATCAGCTGTGTGTATTATTTTATGTTGAACCATACATCCTCCTAGCACTAGTTCATTTGAAGCACAAAAGAATGTGGAAAATATTTCCACATTTTAAATGTGTTAAGAGCTACTTTACACAATACACAAATGATGTGCAGTAGCGTTTTTTCATAAATGTGGAGTCAATGACATCACACAGATCCGCACTAAATACTCACAATTTGTGTGATGTAGTATCACCACCGGTGTAAAAGAGGGAACAGTGACTTTATAAACATCCACTACACTGTGTATACTTACGGCTGTTTTATTTGAATGAAGAAATACATGTATATCCTACCAGGAATATCACAAAATAATTTAGGATGTTTGCAGATGTTCTTCTTCATTCTCAAACTCCCACTGGTTATCTCTTTTAGCAGAACCATGGTCCTATTAGATTTCCAGAAGGATGCAGTCCAGAGAATGGAAATGCGTTGTATCGCTGTTTTATTTGTGTCAATGGCCAGATGCATCTGTCTTTGGCAGAAGATGCTGTTCAAAAATGGCCATGTAGAACAAATTGCCTGGTACATCCAACTTCAGCACTGCTTCTATGTTTCTTTGACCCTATAATGGGATGAGACAGCCCAGCCCCTCCCCCAAAAACCACCTTAGTGCTTATCTGCTATGACATTCATCGAAAGAGAAGCACAAAATATCAACATTTACCCTCCATGCATGCTGTAAGAGATGACTAAGGAGGTTATGGGTGGAATTGGCTAGTCCATCCCATACAGGGACAAAGTGACCCAGAAGCATTGCTGAAGTCTGATGTATCAGGCAGAAAGGCGCAGATATCGCAGAAAAAACTGTTATCTCGACTACATCCAGCCAGCTGCAGGATTTTGAGAACAAATGCAGAAGAAGAGATATCATTTCATTAATTCTGTGTCATGAGTCAATAAATTTCATTTACAGAAACAAAATTTATGGTCTTTTCAATTTTGTAACAAATACATTTTTCTTCTAGCTAGTTGCATTCTTCTGCTTGGAACAGCAACTAAACATAATCATTCCCAATCCTATATACCAGGGGTCGGCAACCTTTTGCTAACTGTGTGCCAATTTAAGGTTTAAAATTATTCAGAGTGCCAACATCACATATCATTTTATACAAGTCGAGTCCAATATTCTTATTTTACCATATATTTTATTTTTATATTTTAATTAAATTAATATATAGTGATATTCAATAATATGTAAAGTTGTAAACAACATTAAAAGAAATAGTTTCTTGAAAGATTTAAAAAACACTTTTTTAAATTATTAATGGAAGTCTTGCCATTGCATGGTCTTGGTAGGAAACGCGAAGAGTCTGCATGTCATTTGAAATTGCTTGGCGTGCCAAGTGTGGCACGCGTGCCATAAGTTGCCGACCCCTGCTATATACCATATTCGTTAAATGATTTCCTGATTTACAGCTGCTACTCCTACTAATCTTGCTTCCATCATGTTTGGTGAAAACAGGAGTCCATCTCAGGGCACTTTACAACACACAGTCTGCTTCCAATTAACATGTCAGCAAATGAAAGTTAGTGTATGTTGTTTGTTGGCTTACTATCACTGATGTATAACAGTGGATGGATTTATGTTTGGGAAGCTAAAAGAAACTCAATACTTTTCAATCACACAAGGAATTCTGTTATCTGCGGGAAAATTTAAAACTAGCTGTAAGTGACAACAGAACCTTTATTTATTCTAAACTGAAGGAAATAGATCTCAAAGTGAATAGAATGTGCAAACTTGGGACATTCAGATAAGAAACTGTGATATGATATTGCCAGAATATGTACTTTCTTCTTCTGGATATGCTTCAGTAGAATTAAATATTTCTTTGTAATTGTAGCTGTTCCTTAGCAACAAAGCTTCAAAAATTAAGCCTTAATACCAATTGTTGGTTTTCTACTGAAATTCAATCATCCATAGTCACAAGTTGATATGCATATCAGGCTGCGTAACTATTCTTTTTCACTTTCAGGACATGATCACACAAAGATCGGATTATGAATATAATTTACTCACACAAACAAATAAAGTTACTGACAAGAACAAAATATACTTTTAAAAAGGACCAACAAATAGGAATTTAAAATATTAAACTTATTTATTATAAGTTCAAAAGATGTATATATAATTTTTTGCTTTATATAAATATATTTATTTATTCCCTCAATCCAGTAGTTTATTTAATATGACTTAAGTACAGGCTTTGGTGGCAAATCTTTCCATGGATCTTCAAGCATGCTGGGATGGACATATTCTAGAATATTGGTGCTGCTGCCAGGATTGCCCATATTAGAATTCCTCTGCCCATAACGCTGAAATGAAATAAAATGAAAGATAAACTTTTGAGAAACACACAATACAAAGAAATAAATTAACAATTCCTTTGTTTGTTTGTGTGAGGACATATGCAGCCTGCTAACCTGATATGTATGTCATATAAGGCAATTAAGAAGGTTCTGGTGGTGGGGTTGGCACATTCAATAGAAGGTCTAAATGACCAAAGTGTCAATCTGAAGTTGGATGTGTCCGTTGGAAAAACATATTTCAGCCACACTATAAACTATGACATAGCACATTCTATTCTTCAGACTAAACAGGGAAAGACAGTTATGTAATCTGCAATATGGTGAACTTGAAAAACAAAATGGAATGCAAACACTATTTGCACATGTGAGTAAATTACATAGCGGTAAAATATTGTAAATCCAGGAGCTTTATGATAAAGACAGAACTAAGTAATTCAAGAGAAATATGATGAACCAATATTAATAGAGGAAAAGCATCAGGTATTGATGGTAAGAGTGGAAGAAATTTAAGTTCTGTGAAATCATGTAAAGTAATTCTTTTGTTCTCCAGGAACGGAACGTGCCTGTATATGTTGGCAGTTTTGTCTTCTCTATAAACTTTTATAAGTTTTGTAACTCATACAGAAATCTGCTGAGTTTCATTTCCAGTGTTGCTTCTCCAGACCAGTATGTTTGTCTCAGAATTTCATATTGTAGACATTCTTGAAGTATGTGTTCTGCAGTCTGATGTTCCCATACACAATCTTGAATTTTCTATGCATGTGGCTGTGTAGCTATGTGTCCTGTTTTGAGGTGTAAATGACAACTTGTTATGGTGTACCAGTATTCAAAATTTGAGGGTAGTCCAGTGTCGGTTTTCCTGCTTGATCTGATCATAAAATTAATCTGAAAATTATTAGGGTAAAAGTACCAAGTAATGTTTGTTTGTTTTTTGTTCGCTCCATTGTAACCATCATGGATATCCGTGCGATTTCCGCCGGGAGCGTGATTACGTTGTGCCACCGTTATGCGCCTTGTAGGCCTAGCACATCCGATTTCGGCATGCCTTGACAATTCGGGTGGGCTACCCTTAGCCTGTGACAGCCTCTATATCTGTCTCCAGGCACGCGTAGTGGAGACTCTTCGCCCAGACGATTTTTGCTCTCGTCTGACTCGAACGAGGTGTTCCACTGTCTATAAACTTGCCTTGTGTAATTGGACGTGCTGTGCCCATTGGGTACTGAACCGTTTCTCATCCATGAGCCTGGTTCCTTAAGGGGAAGAACTCAACAGAGGAGTTGGACCCTGGCTCTTTCGTCCTCTTAGCCGAGGTGTCATTCACCGACATCGTGTACCCCTTGTCCACGTTCGAGTCTCACACCAGCAAGGCGTTCTCGAGCTGAGCGTCCTTGTCCCAATAGCGCCTGAGCCCATCAGGTACTGAACCCTTTCTCTCTTCAAGTGTATTTCCGGTGTAGGAAAACCTGACAGTAGAGTTGGGCCAGGGCTAAATCGTTGTCCCTTTTGTGCCTGAGCGCATCGAGTACGGAACCCTTTCTCTTCGCGAGCATATTTCCGGTTTATGAAGGCTCGACATTAGAGTTGGATTAGGTCTTCTTGCTTTACCAAACGCCAATGAATGGGTCTGGGTCTCGGCCTGTAAGGAACACAGGTAACTAAAAGCTCGTCTCGAGCTGACGGAGCTTGTAGTTCCCCTTTCCTAGGAACTTTTCATTTTCTATTTGCAGTTCGCGATGCCCTCTAGCGCTGTTCTGCCCTTTCATTGTTTCATTGTACTCGGTATGAAATATATTTGTCTCTCGCCATGCATCTTCCTTTACGTGCATTTTACATTGGCCGCCCCTCCAATGTTCGTACTGGACTGACTAATTTACTTTATGTCGACAGTGTCGCTATATGTGGTGCTGCTGGTGGTGTCGGAGATATTGTCTGTCTCTTGTGCAGTCAAATCTCTTTCCATCTGCTACCTCCACATTCTGGGACACGATCCCCAAATTATTTGGCCAGAATCAGCACGAGCTGCTGTATTTCTGTTTCCAGGGTGCACCGCGTGGAGGTACATTTGGGATCTTGGTTATCTGCTAACCCTGGGTCCGCCTAGAGCAATGCGTTCCCTTTGCACCCCTACCAAGTAATAAAGAACCATTAAAATTATACTAACAATGGACAGATACCAAATGACCTTAAATCTATATTCAGTGTGTTACGAAAATTATCAAGTGCACTGTACTATCAACATTATGAGCAGTCAAGGCACAATGAAAAGCACAATACAAAGATCTTTACCATGAAAAAAATACAGGATAAACTTAGAACAAAAAGTACAAATAACATTGTAAATGGGCTAGACTGATAGAATGTTAGGTGGTTTAAATACTGACAGCGATGATCTAAATGGTGGGTTGTCATTCTATCTTGAGAGAATGTCACCAACTGAATTTATTAACAACACGAGATGCAGAGTTGTGGAGATACACCATCGCTTATGCCACTCAGCAAGGCATTTAACTGAACTGAATGATCTAAGAATTATTGAAGGCATATTGCCAACAAACAACAGATACACAAGTACAGAAATGGTTGGCAAATTTCCAGCAAACAAAACAGAGTGACAATGATATATTATCCTGTTATCTTTGCAAATAGCAAAAAAACTTGAGCAATTAATATTAAATGAATATGACATAAGCATTCATATGATAATGACTGTCGACATAAAACAGATATTCAGGAACTAGTTAACATGGCAATGATAAAAAGTTAACACAAAGGCCTAACCATGAGTAGCAGCAAGATGGTAGTTATAAGTCATCGCAAATGAAAGCAGATTCAATTAGACTGAAAACTAAATGGGACATTGCCAAGACAATTTCATAATAGGTGAAACTTGGAACAATGCAATGATGATTTACTAATCACTTACACAACAAATAAGAAATGACTGTCTATATTCACATAATAATGGCTAGACAGGATAAGTTTGGAAGAGTACAAATGATTAAAAAAAAAAGTAGCACAGAGATGAAATAGAACCAAACAGAAAGTTGGCAGAATATCACGGGATATCAACAAAATAAACAGAAAAATATCAGAACATAACGAAATATCTACAAATAGGAATAATGGATGATACGTTAATCCCCAAAAGCTGCAGTGTGCCACATTAGTGGATATACTTCTCAAGCGCATATTAGGTCCAGTCATCAGAGGAGCATGAATTAGTAGTCATAACCTGACAATCACGGCACTCTGATAGTCTGCACTTTTGAAGTCTCATAGCCTCAAACCCATCACCCCTAAGTACATCATGGTGCAATGTTATACCTTCAGAAAGGCTTGAAAGATAAAGAGCTATATTTGTATTCATATGGAAGAAAAAAAGGAAGGAAGTAAGATGACACAATATCACATACAGAGGTACCAGTGTCTATCACCTTTCTCCTTTCTTAGGTATGTCAGTCAAATCTTCGCTAAGATTATGGAAAATTGCTAATATCTAGTGTGGATCCAGTACTTCGTCCAGATCAGTTTGATTTAGAAAAAGAGGGTATATGGATGCACATTTTATCTACAACAAATTAGTGAAAAGACAGAATACAGACATCAAATATTGCTTTTATCGATCACGAGAAAACTTTCAACCGAGTAAATAGAGAACTACTTTGGAGTATCCTTTAAATTATAGAATAAATTAACTATTACTAGATTAAGAGCCATATACAAAGATAGTGAAATTAGAACAAGTGCAAGACTTACAAAGTGGTTTTTAGTAACATTGGGTGTTAGGGGTGTGTCTATCACCATTATTTACATGGATATTACCGAAACAGTTGAAACACCCCACCAGATGCTGGCCAACAAAATTACTTTAAGAAAACTACTCTGTTGATTATCAGTGCCTACTCCACAGACAAAGTGAACAGAATCACATAAACCTACTTGACGAAAGATGCCTCAATTACACAACATGAAGATCAATACATAAAAAACTGAAGTAGTGTCTATAGCAGTGTCCCCCAAACTTTTTTTTTAACCATGCATTCTAAAATTCTGATGCCCCCCCCCCCCCTTATATAACATATACATATTTTGTTAAATTAAAAAATTGAATTATTCCCCAAAAAAATTTGAAATACCCGGTAATTGCCCCCTGAACAATAAAACTTCACCCCTGTGTTTCTCATCTTGGGAAACACTGGTATATAGGGAGAAAATGCAATACAATCTAATGGTAAATAATCAACTACAGAAACAGTACAGGAATTTAAATATCTTGGGAGCATTTTTACAAAGTCGGAAGATCATGATGTTGATCTTAAATAATAATGGACAGATATCAAGACAAAGATTTTAAATGCCAACTACTCTAATTATGCACTTAAACCGGCAGGATGCTGCAATAGGACCTACCTTTCCCTTACATAACATCACACATGAATAGGATTATAATATTCACAAACCGTACATACCTTAGAAGAATTAGAATTGTTATTGTAACCGTAACCTCTTGGAGATGGTGTCTGAAAATGATTATTTGGTGTGCGAGGACTGAATGAATGGTTAACCATGCCTGGTGTACGTGTGAGGGGACTGGAATGAAAACCAGGTTGCATCTGCAAATTATTAGCTGAGTTACTTTGCTGATTTCTATTATGGAAAGGATTGCTTGGACTAAAATTCTGTGTTCTATTCTGGAATGGATTATCACTACTGAAGTTTTGTCCATTATTAAAAGGATTTCTTGGGCTGAAGTTCTGTCCTTTGTTGGAGAAAGGGTTTCTTGGGCTGAAATTCTGTCCCTGATTTTGAACAATGGAATTGTCATTTTGTTTTCTATTATTCTGAAATATCTGGAGTATCCTTTAAATTATAGAATAAATTAACTATTACTAGATTAAGAGCCATATACAAAGATAGTGAAATTAGAACAAGTGCAAGACTTACAAAGTGGTTTTTAGTAACATTGGGTGTTAGGGGTGTGTCTATCACCATTATTTACATGGATATTACCGAAACAGTTGAAACACCCCACCAGATGCTGGCCAACAAAATTACTTTAAGAAAACTACTCTGTTGATTATCAGTGCCTACTCCACAGACAAAGTGAACAGAATCACATAAACCTACTTGACGAAAGATGCCTCAATTACACAACATGAAGATCAATACATAAAAAACTGAAGTAGTGTCTATAGCAGTGTCCCCCAAACTTTTTTTTTAACCATGCATTCTAAAATTCTGATGCCCCCCCCCCTTATATAACATATACATATTTTGTTAAATTAAAAAATTGAATTATTCCCCAAAAAAATTTGAAATACCCGGTAATTGCCCCCTGAACAATAAAACTTCACCCCTGTGTTTCTCATCTTGGGAAACACTGGTATATAGGGAGAAAATGCAATACAATCTAATGGTAAATAATCAACTACAGAAACAGTACAGGAATTTAAATATCTTGGGAGCATTTTTACAAAGTCGGAAGATCATGATGTTGATCTTAAATAATAATGGACAGATATCAAGACAAAGATTTTAAATGCCAACTACTCTAATTATGCACTTAAACCGGCAGGATGCTGCAATAGGACCTACCTTTCCCTTACATAACATCACACATGAATAGGATTATAATATTCACAAACCGTACATACCTTAGAAGAATTAGAATTGTTATTGTAACCGTAACCTCTTGGAGATGGTGTCTGAAAATGATTATTTGGTGTGCGAGGACTGAATGAATGGTTAACCATGCCTGGTGTACGTGTGAGGGGACTGGAATGAAAACCAGGTTGCATCTGCAAATTATTAGCTGAGTTACTTTGCTGATTTCTATTATGGAAAGGATTGCTTGGACTAAAATTCTGTGTTCTATTCTGGAATGGATTATCACTACTGAAGTTTTGTCCATTATTAAAAGGATTTCTTGGGCTGAAGTTCTGTCCTTTGTTGGAGAAAGGGTTTCTTGGGCTGAAATTCTGTCCCTGATTTTGAACAATGGAATTGTCATTTTGTTTTCTATTATTCTGAAATATGTTACCAGAATTGTTGTAACCCCTACCCCTATTATCACTGTGATAAGGGGAGTGTCTCTGAAAGCGCTGGGAACCTGGTGATTGACCTTGTTGGTCAGATTTATCATTGCTGAAAGGATTCTGTTGAGAGGTCTTGTTTTGTACAATCTTTGGTGTTGATCTAGCAGCAGGAGATCCCCATGATGGTGTTCTTACCTGGTCAATGTTATCCTAATATTTGGAATAAAAAAAATTACATTAAATAGTGACTGAGTTTTAATGAAATGAAAAATAAATGATATGGTTTAGGTATGAGGTATGTTGATTATCCTCTTCGCACACCAAACACATCCATAAGTGCTCAGACTTCGGCTGATGGTTCCGGTTCTATGTTGGTTCACTGCTCTTTTTTGAAATCTTTGTCAGGTGTTCTCTACAGTCCACGGCCATCCTCACTCCCAATTCGTGCATTCTCAATATTGACTCATGCTCATTCAATTCAAAATCCCAGGATGAGCAACCCGTATGTGTACCTTGACCTAAGCATCCATGCTCACGGAGCAGTGTTTCCTGGTATGGTTTAGATAAAGGCATATAGAATTTTGTCCACAAAACAAAATCCTTCTTTTATTCACTTGAAATGAGCTTAAACATGAAATTTTGTTGCTTTTTTTACAAACTTAACTGTTTTGTAGCTTGTGCCGAGGACTATAATTTTTTTCCACTGTTGTTTCTCTGCTGAAACAGTGTATTTGCCTCAGCGTTTCATATTACTGGCATTCCTGGGGAATATGTTCTGCTGTCTGAGGTGCTTGTCCACATGGCCATGTTGCCAATCTTCAACTTCATATATCTATGTAGCAGTTGGGTCGGTTGTGTCCTGTTCTGAGGTGCAGAATGACAACTTGTTGTGGTTCTTTCATAATTTGGTAGCCATCTTGAGTTGGAGTTGGCTTTCTAATTGATTTGATAATCTATTTCTTTTGATAGTACATTATTGACACACATGGTTCATGATCAGTAGCTCCCTCTTTTGCTAGACAATCTGTTTTGTTTCCAGGTATTCCATAATGTAATGGTATCCACTGCATAGCTATTTTACACTGATTGCTTAGTTTGGTCAGTAGTATTTGCAGGTTTGGTAGTTTTTCTGTATTTTAGCGCTTTGAGTGCTGATCTTGTATCTGTCAGGAATACTACAGGCTGTGAACCAAGATTGGTGCCCAACAATTTTTCACCTGACATATTGATTGTCAGGATTTCTGCATCGTAATTATGACAGAATTTCCCTGCTGATACTTTAATTGTATCCCTAACATTAGTTGGGTACTCTATATACATTCCTGCTTCTCCAATTTTCATTGCATACTCTGCTAACCCATCTCTATATATTCTGATCCACAAATCTTGTGAATATTCATCATCCAGTAGATAAGTAACTGTCTTACATTATACACTATTTGGTTCATTCTCACTGTACATTCCTTTCACCTCAGTGTGAATATGAATAGATAATCCACTACCCTCTATCCAAGGGGTTTGCTTTGGTACAGAATTTAGGAGGTCGTCAACTTCAGGCAAAGATTTCTCTATAGGGTCGTTTGACCTGATGAACCAAGCTACTTCTTTTCAGTTACCCCATTGCTAATATTTTTTTTTATAGTCTTTCGTTGAATGACTTGGCATGTTATGTTCCTCCAGGGCCATAGGCGACGCATAGGGCAGAAACCATAGCTTTCCATTTCTGTCTTTGTGTTGCCAGGTCTTTAGGTTCATTGACATGACTTCTCTATTAATGGTTCTTCGTAGAGTTTCTCTAAGTCTCCCTCTTCTTCTTACTCCAGGTGGCACCCAATATAGTGACTGCTGGGGAATTCTTAGGCTGTTCATACTGAGAACATGGCCGATGTAAGTCCAACGCTTTGTCTAATGAATGAAGATATATAGGTTTGTTTGCTTTCCTCTCTTATAGTAGTGTTAGATTTAATGTCACTCCACTTAACATTCAGAATGGTACGTAGACTTGGCATACAGTGAAACTATTCTGTGTGTATTTGTAATTTTGTGTCTCACTCAGTGTCAATTGGTATCCTCCCCATTTTCTGTCTCAACTATGGGTGTTCATTTTATTGCTCCCCCTAATTATCCTATGTGCCTGGTTCTGCACCGTATCTAACTCATGTAATGTAGTATTTGATGCTGGATTCCATGCAGCAGACCCATATTCCAGGTGTGGTTGTATGCCCTGCTTGTAAACTTTACTAAGTATTTTCCATTTTCTCCTTATGTGGTTCCACTTAGTTTTTTTCAGGGTTGCTTTCTCCTGGTCGTGCCAGGTTATCCATACTACCATTCACTACGCAATTTCTCAATTATCTTTATTGCAAGAGAACAGGCAGCAATTTTCCAGAGGACCTCATTTTAAAGCTAAGCAGATTACAGCAAACCACAATTTTTTTTGCTCCACACACAGCACTGCAGACTACAAGCATATCTCCACAAAATGAAAGCCATCCAAACTGACCAATGCCCATGTCAAAAGGGTCCCCAGACTCCAGAACATATTCTGCAGACATGCCCACTCTTCGATGACGTGAGAACTAAAATATGGCAACAAGAGACAGATCTGAAGATAAAACTGTGGGGAAACAGTGAGAACCTCCTGCTGACGACTGAATTCATGGCGGCAGCACACCTTCTTGTATAGACTTATGAGCATAGGAAACTGATTGTAGAAGAAGAAGGTAGTTCTTAATCTTTTTAATCGTATACTTAACTTCCCACAACAGGAGCATAGTCAATATTCCAGTCTGTACTTGGGCAAGTATTGGCAGACCTCAATTAGTTTTTCAATCTTTAATTAACCAGATCTACCAGTAGTTGTGAATCTTGTTATCTGGGATTCTCCATGCCCATAGTCTATGGTGTTGATAGAACCAGGTATTTCCTTGTGTAGTATACCTACACTACTTTATTTACTTTGGTTGTATTAATTATTGAAATCCAACCTGGCATTTAGGCCTACTGTTGCAAATGTACGCCATTTATGGAAACATCTGACAAAAATGTTGATCAGGGTTATAGATCTACCGGGGTACTTTCAAATCTCAATAGAATCACATCCATTTTCTTGTAAATAAACAAAATTGAAGCGATATTCACTATCCCTATAGGGGTTTGTATTTTTGTTTATAACTGAATTATCTACAAAACTGATAAGAGTTTCTGTGGGAGTTAATGGTTGGTTGCTGATCCAGCTGTCCATGACATTTGACCCAATATCACTGTGTGATATACGCATGTGTTTGTGAGCTGCTATTTTGTTCCATTTATGTGGTCTTGGAGGGAGAAGAATTTTCCTAATATCATTCAGCACTGGAATTTAAAAAGGTGGTGATCAACAGTTTCATACGGATGAGTGCACAACCTGCACCCTGGAGTGTGTTGTGGTTATATTCTGTTCTGGTGATTATTAAGCTGTAGGCCCTACATGTGTGCGAAGTCAGAAAATGATACTCTGGTCTTTCAGGATTTGAGCTGGTCATATACCGGTATTTATATGGGAGCCGCGTTAGCGCACTGGCTTCGCATATGAGATGTCCTGGGTTCATTCTCCAGTTGAGGCGGAAATTTTTTCAGATCGCAACGGCTCCCAGGTCGACCCAGCCTTAAATGGGTACCGGATTAATCCGGGAAGTAAAAACTGCGAGGGAGAGGAGATAGTTACTGCCCTCATTTGCAGAGCCCCCATCGAGGCCAGCTCCTTGGCGTGGAGATGGGGCTTAGTCCAGCCAGCAGAGGCTGGAAACTAAGACTGGCCGGGCCCTCCCACATTCGGGCAGGACCACAGTCTTGCCTAGCAAGTAAAGGTGCTGAAGTCAGCGACATTTGGCCAGAAGGCGCACCGCAACAATCAGAATGTCATGCATTATCGCACATGAATGTCTATATCTGCATTACCCCGTTATGGTGCTAACCCTGTGACGACTCACCAGGCAGGAGTAGCACCGGGCCCTATACCTCGAAAGGGCCCACCCCATACGACTGGAGGTCCTCTTCGATTGCCTTGTGGAGCCAGGAGGCACAAGAGTAATATCACTGACCAACAAATATTACCAACCAATGAGACATCACTTACAATAATGCACTGGAATGCTGAGGGTGTAAATAGCAAAAAAGATGGCTTTAGCAAGAAATTAGAATTAGAAAACACCCTTCACAAGGAACAGGTCAGCATTTGTTGCATACAAGAGACACACCTCAGCAAAGATGTAGCCTTTAAAATTGCAGGTTATCAGTGCTTTAGAGCTGATCGAATAGACAGAAGAAAAGGAGGTATACTAACTCTAGTCAAAAATAATATCAGCGCACATCAAACTGAGATATACATGGAAGGAGCAGAATATCAGGTCCTTCAACTAAAGACCAAGAACACAGACTTCAACCTATTAAATTATTATTGTCCAAATGACCAGTCCCTTTCCCTGGACACAATACCGTACAGAGGAAGACTGATAGTATGTGGAGATTTTAATAGTCACTCACAAAGCTGGGGTTATGACCACATGGATAAAAGAGGAGAAGAACTTGAAAGCTGGCACGACGATAAATGTCTTCTATTGCTTAATAAGCCAAAAGATCCTCCAACATACTACTCAAGAGCATGGCAAACCACTTCTACACCAGACTTGGCATTGTACTCAGCAGACCTAAACTGGGAAATCAATAGAACAGTGGGGAAGCAACTTGGAGGTAGCGACCATCGACCAGTCCTCCTTAGTATTAAAAATGAACTCACAGGAAATGCATGTAGCCTTCCAAGATGGAATTATAAAAAAGCAAATTGGGGACTATTTAAACACCGCAGTAGTGTTTTAGCTGGACAAATAGACATGGAAGGAAAAGACATAAACGCCATAGTCAAAGAGTTCAATAAATGTATTCATCAAGCTGCCAAGGAAGCAATACCAAGAGGAGCACGCAAACAATACAAGCCATACTGGAGTGAACAACTAGAACTGCCGCAAGAGGAATTAGAAAAAGCACGGACAGAAGTGGAAAATAACCCAAGCCAGGAACATCACAACAAACATCAACACGCAAAAGCTAAATTCCAAAGAGCCAAACTAGAAGCTAGAAGAAAGAGCTGGAAAGAGAAAACAGAATCCTTAAATTTTGAAAAGGATGGAAGAAAACTGTGGAAACTGGTCAAACAACTAAATGATGAGGGAACAGGAAGAAGCACAAACATAACACTCATACAGAATGGCAAAATGATTACAGGAAAGCAAGCAGTAGATAATTTCGCTAGGATATTTGCTCAAGACTGCAATATTGAAATTAGTCCAGAGAAACAGCATACAGTGCGGAGCGACCAAAAAAGTAAATTGGAACATGCTCAGACTAGAATCAGTGATGAAAACAGTGCAGATGAAATTATGGATACATTGTTCACATATAGTGAATTGGAATTAGCAGTCTCTAAACTAAAGCTAAATAAGTCTCCAGGAATTGATGAAATATCAAATGAAATGATAAAGAATCTAGGAACAACAGCCAGAAGGAAACTATTGGACATCCTAAATATTAGCTGCACTACTGGGAAAATACCACAAATCTGGAGAGAATCAATTATGGTCCCTCTGCTTAAACTTGGAAAAGATGGAACAACACCAACTAGCTACAGACCAATTAGTCTTACAAGTTGCCTGTGCAAAACAATGGAGCGCATCATAAACCTAAGACTAAAATTTCACCTGGAAAGTAGAAAATTCCTTGCACCACAGCAGGCAGGTTTCAGGCAATGCTACTCCACAGAGGATCAAACCACATACCTCTCACAGGAAATTGAGGATGCTTTCCAAGACAAAAAATCAGTTTTAGTGGCATGGATTGATTTACAGAAGGCCTTTGATAAAGTATGGAAAGAAGGATTGCTTCAAAAAATGAGAAACTACAAGATATGTGGAAATATGTATAGATGGACGCAAGCCTTTCTTCACAATAGAAGAGCCAGAGTACAAGTAAATGGCAAAAAAAGTAGGAAAGTATTACTACGCCATGGAGTGCCTCAGGGAGGAGTTCTATCACCCACTCTTTTTCTCATATTTATCAATGATCTAATTGAAGAAATACCCTGTGGAACTAAGGCAGCACTATATGCAGATGACTTGGTTCTGTGGTGCACACATGAGAGCGCCATGGTTACCACAAAAATGCTTCAGAGAGCCATGGACATTTTGACTAATTGGGCTGACAAATGGTGTGTAAGTATCAATATAGAGAAGTCAGCAACAACTCTTTTTACACTTTCACCAAAACAAAGAGCAGGAAACATCTATGTAAATAAAACTATCTTAAAGGTAGATGACAAACCCACATATCTTGGTGTAACATTTGATGCCAAAATGACATGGAAACATCATATCAGCAAAGCAGAAACAAAGGCTAGAAGGAAGATAGCTATACTAAGAAAACTGAGTGGGACAACTTGGGGAGCTAATGAAAGAATTCTAAAAAATGTATACCAACAAGCCATTCGACCACACTTGGAATATGGTTCTACAGCATGGAGTTCATCATCAAACACTACACTACAAAACTTAGATAGAGTACAGAACCAAGCACTTAGAATCATTACAGGCGCAATGAGATCCACACCAATCATAGAAATGCAGAATATCGAAGGGATGCAGTCATTGAAAGAGCGTAGAGATACTAAAATTATAATTCATGGAGAAAAGTTTCTTTCCCACCATAGTCACCCAATGAAGGAAAGATTCCAGAATCTATCACAAGGACGGCTTAAAAGAAGCAGCTTCATACACCAGGCCAAGCGTCTACGTAGACAGGTATTGGATCTACCAGAGGTAACAATACCACTGACATCTCAACCAGAACACACCCCATGGGAAAAACGGACATGCCTACCAGTGACCATCCAAACAACAGTAGCAGGTGTGCATGGGGATGAACATCAGAATAATCTGCAGAAAAGAGTAGCAGCTCTAAGTTTCCTTGATGATGTTTACCCAAGTGATCTATGGACCAGAGTATATACAGATGGATCAGCACAGTGCAGTAAAAAATGGAGGAAGTGGTGTATATGTAGAATACCCAGATGGCACCACTGATACCACTTGTATACCAACAGGGAATTACTGCAACAACTATGACTCTGAAGTCAAAGCTATTTATACAGCTGCAGAGAAACTGTTAACATTGGACAGGACCTCACACCCTATTGTAATACTTACAGATGCAAGGTCAGTACTAGAGGCATTACAATCCAATAAACTTCCAGAGTTAAAAGAGGTATTGTCCATAGTACAAAATAGGTGTAGAGTTATACTGCAATGGATTCCATCACACTGTGGAATAGCAGGAAATGAGAGAGCTGATCAACTCGCCAAGGAAGGTGCTAACATGCAGCAACCGGATGTACCAATCAGCTATCACCAAAAGAAATCCATGATAAAGGCACAACGAAAGCCTAACTTACCTCCACGGGATGACTACCACCTACTTAACAGACAAGAACAGGTCATCATATTTCGACTGAGAACTGGACACAATAGACTAAACAGCCATATGTATACAAAATTTAAAATTGGCACAACAGCAAAGTGTAATTGTGGACAAATCAACCAGACTTCAGAACATATCCTTCAAGAATGTGCAAACTATGACACATTAAGATGCACATACTGGCCTTCTGATACACCAATGAATGTTAAACTTTATGGTACAAAACAAGAAATGGAAAACACTGTCCAATTTATACAAGAAACAACACTGCAGATATAGACATTATTAGCGAACGAAAGAAGAAGAAGAAAATTTGCAGAGCCTGTGAAATGTGAGATCGCTAACATCTCACACCCCTACGGCATTAATAAATGCTATGGGTTACTTTACTTTTACTTTATATATCCCTCCCAGTGCATCTGTTCATCCAGGTACAAGACAACTTCTAGTGCTGTTATTTCAGGTTCATAGTTAGAACATATACCCCCACAGACATTAATCATCAGATGTTTTGTCTGGATATTCTATATAGACACCAACCTGCTTTGATGGTGGCTTTGAAAGCAGACCCATCAGTATAGACATGAACCATTGTTCTGGTTAGGTGTCTATTGTTTTCTGTGTTGCTTTCATAAGACTTACTGGGTCAGAACTTTTCATTGCATTAACTCATGTGTCTTGATTTCTGGCAATTTAAAACGTGTGTGATGGTAAACATTTTTCTAATCTTTACAGTTCTTGTCTAAGTGATAGCTGTTATATATTTCATTGACATGGCTCCGGACTGACTTTTGTTTTATTCTGTGGTTTAGACGCCAGTTTTGGTACAAATTGTTTGAGTGGTCTTTGTTCATTCTGCAGATTCAATTATGCAAATTCTTTTGGTTCTTTGATAAGCCTCCATTAAAGCTATATCTCTCTGAACCTCAGGGGGTTCTACATTTGTATGTATTTCACAGGAGCCGTTGGTGTAGATCTCATTGCTCCACTAATAAGATGTAGGGAATTTTTCTGTACTCTGTCTACATTTGTTTTGAAACATGTCCGGAGTAAAATGTTATAGGCCTATTCTAAGGAAAACATACAGGTATGTAACCAAGATATAGTTCTCTGAGTGTATCCTTGTCTGATCCCCAAGATGTGCCAGTGGGCCTTTTCAGAAGCTGTAATGCCTAGCTGTTTCAGTGCTTTATTTTTGACATTTTCTATGTGCTTGAGGGTGAACTGCCAATCAAGTGTGACTCCAAGTTATGTGTGATGTTCTCTTGGCAATTTCCAATTTCTGTGTGTCTAACCATAGACTGACAATTTCTTTGGCTACTTTATGACTCTTGATAAAGATGGTAGGTCTATAGACAGTTTTCTCATTAATTTTGCAGCTTCCATGTTTGACAGTAGCATACTCAAGCAGTCTTTTTTAATCTACATTTAGTATTTACTATTTTGAATGGAAGTTAATGAATCAGAAATTTGGTTCATATTTCATGTTGAAAATTATGTTTATCTTTAATTTATAGTTTTAGCCCTAGGCCTATATTTATTTTATTTTAAAATTAATTTTTCAATAATAAAATTCATTTATGTTTCAAAATATATATATTGCATTATAATTGAAATAGGCCTATATCTATACTATTTCTTGTTACCGTGGATGTGAAAAAATATTACTTCCGTCCAAACCCAAAAATGATGTTGTAGTGAATGAGTTAATACTAGTTAATATGATGTCCATTTCTGACTTCCTTAGGCTGGGTCAATCTATTATAATTTATTATTAGGCCTACATTGATATTCTACTTTTACTAGGAGTGACACACTCAAAAGTGATTGGTGATTTTTACATTGCAATTGATCTGGAAATTTAACTTTGGATCACCATACTTAACTAGAAAGACAGATCACTTAGATTACCACACCATAGGGCCTATATCAGAGGATGGGCCAATTGTTAATATAGGTCTTCACTGTAACCTTGGTTCTAGTTTCAAGGTATTACCTAACTTTGCAGTGTTAGGAAAATTGCATAAATTGGCAGAAGGTGGATATGAATGATTAGAATTAGTATTTAGAATAAATAATTATCTAAGAATTCTTGTCTGTGGTGTGAGATGTGAACAGCATCTATCAATATGATTTATTTTTCAAGGGAAATCTATGACATTCATATAAAAAATGTGCTATTTATAGGTACTAGGACATCTGGAAAATTTTGCTTAGGCTATAAATTTCTTGTGGCACTTAGTGAAGACATCATTTGACATGTTTGTAACTTGATTTATTCTGTAACCATTTTCCTTTTCATATATGTAACTTTTAAGGATGCTGGGCGTTGCTGAAAACAGCAATCATTTTTTTTAAAATCAATCTCAACATGTTTTAATTATGTAAATTAGCCACCATTTTTAATATTAATTAGTTGTACGTGCATCTGAGAATCACAGCAATATGACCAAAAGATGTGTCTTGTCTTTGTGAATACAAAAATATATAGTTTCTGTGTTATTTTATTATGTTTAATAGATATATATTTTATTTTCATTGTAATTATGCTAATTAGCCACCATTTTGAATATCAATTAGTTCTATGATCTATGTCCATCTGAAAATTCTAGAAATGTGATCAAAGATGTATCTTGTCTTTACGAGCACAAAAATGTATAGTTTGTATGTTGTATTATTGAAAATAACTAAAATAATACAGAAATTATCAGCTAGGCTACATTTTGTGGTCACAAGTTTTATTTATATTTTTCTATGTGTGTAATGTTTATTATTTTGATGTCAAATTAATTCGAAAAAAAATTCATAACTTTTTCGGGTTGACCTACAAACTTGGTTGAGGTATCGTTAAATTGCAATTTTCAAGGGTTATCTAACTTCAGTATGTTTAATGATGTAGCATTATTATTATTTTGAAAATTTTGTCTACGTACCTACTAATTATAATAGAGGAAGACCAAGAAGACGATGGACCAGCAACATCGCAGTATGTAGAGGCCTATATTATTAGTATATCTCTGGTCAATGCAGGTTGTTTGCCCGGACAGAGGCGTTCAGTCTTATTGTAGGTACTTGGACATCTGGGATTCGTGTGTACAGACAATTTTGCTCAAGTTATAATTTTCTTGGACTAATTTAGTGATTTTGCATGTCTGCAACCAGATTTATTATGTTCTTTAACAATTTTTCTTTCTATATATGTAACTTTTAAGGATGCAGCACAGTGCAGAAAACGGTAGTTAATTTTTAAAAACATTGACATGTGTTTTATTTATGCTAATTAGTTGTCATATTGAATATTATTTAGTTGTACATGTCTCTGAGAATCACAGCAATGTGATCAACAGATGCATCTTGTCTTTGTGAATACAAAAATATATAGTTTCTGTGGTATTTTATTATGTTTAATAGATATTTAATTTATTTTCATTATAATTATGCAAATTAGCAGCCATTTTGAATATCAATTAGTTCTGTGTCCATGTGAACATTCCAGAAATGGGATCAACTTAAGCGTCTTGCAATATATTTTATCCTAAATAATTAAAAAATGTAATAAATATATATTAAATATTACAATATAATTATGCAAATTATACGCCATTGTTAATTATTTTATTAACTCTGGCTGCGTCGGAACATTAACACAATGTAATCAACAGATGCGCCCTGCCTTCACAAACACAAAAATGTACAGTATGCAAAATATTTTATCCTAAATAATTTTAAAAAATGCAATAAATATATATTAAACAAACAATTGCATTTATGCTAATTAGATGCCATTGTTAATTATTTATTAACTCTGGCTGCGTCAGAAAATTATCAGAATGTAACCAACAGGTGCGTATTGTCTTTCGGAACAAGAAAATGTATAATTTGTTAGGTTTTTTAGTACAAATAACTTTGATATTAAAAAATTAGTGGCTCGGTTCCAAGGCAGGGCCGCAACTTTATGACAACTGTCTTTTCATATTTCCTTATTATATGTTTCATGTAATTATCTCAAGGCAAAAATTTATGCGAAAAAAATTAATAACTTCCTTCAGCATCGAGTGAGTCATTGACGTACAGACTTGGTTGAGATATCGTTGGATTGCAATTTTCAAGGGCTATCTTAATCTAACTGTGGTATTTATAATGCTGTAACTCCATTTTAAAATATTTGTCCTAATGCATATATAGAGTATCTATCGGCGATGGGCGTACCTTACGATGAAATTGAAGACAATTAGTTCCTGTTCACTTACCGTCGACAGGAACGACATTGATCAAAGATTAGAAAGAATAGATGTGACTTGACTACTCTACAACAATACTACATCCACAAGCTATCGATGGCAATATTATTATTCATGTGTTGTAACAACATTAGGCTATATTTTGTACTTACTTCAGGTTCCATTGTATTTTCTACCTTAAGAACAAACGACGGAGATTTAATATTTTGCCACAAAATTTGTGAAATATTTACATCCAAGTTTTACTTAAACGTTATACGTCTGAAAGCGCTCGTCCGGTGTTGCCAGATTTAAATAACATTTTCATGTCAAAATATGATCTAACTGCATATAAAACAAAAGAAAAGCCAAGCACAATTGACTTCATTAAAAGTAATATATTTTTGTTAAACAATAGAAACATAAAATCAATATAAACAGGAAATTCAACAGTTTAGCCAAAGATAATTTATCAAATCATATAAACACATCACGAGCAGAAATATTAAATATAAAATAATAAACAAACAAGAACGCTATCACAAAAATTTCATACATGAAAACTAGACGCTTTAAGACACTGGTTTGTGTATTATTTGTATTTAATATTTCTTTTTATTCTTCTGTGTTCGTTTTCAAAACTTGCGAAGTTTAACAAGATTAGTCAAAGAACAAAATTTGTTGCATCATGGTTTACAGCTTAGCTACGATATGTGTACCTTTTGTCCTGACACATCCAGCTTCAGCATGTCTTTGTGTCACTTTGATGCTCCATAGGATAGAATAGCAAACTCCCCTTCAAACCCTCCTTAGTCGCATCTTACGACATGCTTGGTGGGTAGCAATGTCATTATTCATTGCACCATGTACTAGAAGTAACAGGCCTGGTTGTCACACAATTTAATATTTATATTCGTGGTGTGCTTATGTTTCTTGATAAGGGACTGTCCATAAACTACATCAACAATATTTTGTCAATTTTAACCCACCCCCCTTTTTTTACCATTGTTAACAACTGTCAAGAATTCATGCAACCTTGCCCTCCATTACTTAATTATATGAAAAAAATTAACACCCCTAACTCTCCCCGTCCCTAACTACATTTAAACAAAGAAAAGAAACAATATGAAAAAACGGTCCTTTCTCTGAATGTGTGCCTACCAGCACTCATAGATTTTAAGTGATTCCTATCGCAGTTTTTTAGTAGCTTGTGGTGACACTTTGCCGCTTCACTTTCTATTTTAACGAAATGGCTGCCGTATCGATACCTTTGAATGATAAGGAAGCAACACAGCGTATGTCTCTCTTGAGATACAGATGTATAGGGTCTAGAGGCCGAGTGATAGGGTTAGAATTAGATCAACCCTAATTATGATCTAACACCTAACCACAATCCCCCCTGTTAAATTCTAGGATCATCCATTCACCTCCGATGCGCATTTGTGGCAATAAATCGTGATATAACCACACTTCTTTCTCCCTTTTAGATACAATTGTATAGAGTTTGGCAGGGGGTGTGCTATGGTTAGAATAAGATGTACGCCTACCCTCCTAAATTCTAGGTCACCTATTCTACTTCTATACGCATTTGTAGCATTAAATCGTGGCATAATATGATTTTCATTAATGTTAGCCATTTCGTTTTTTATAGCGACATGGTCTGCTAATGACGTAATTTCATTGACAGCACATCAAATGTGCGCGCAATAACACACTAGCTAGGGATGAACGTTTGCATACTATCTAACTTCGCCCACATTTCGGTAACACGCGAAATATGTGGTAGGTACGTATTACGGGAAAAGACCAAGAAAACTGCATGAGTTTTAGACAAATGTTTTTAATAATGCTATTGATGTATACGAGAGAAAAAAGCTTGTATTATTGACGTCAAAACCTTGTCAAAAACTGTCTAGATTTTTCCGATCCTCCTCCATTAATAATTACTGATGTAACTTATGGACAGATCCTAAATATAACTTTCCCGTAAAGTGGAAATTGTCTATGTTCACATTATTTTTTATACTTTTTTTATTGCTATTATTAACTAATTTTTTTTCATCATATATTATTTAATCAATCAAGCACGATGCTGAGATGCGCGGGTCTTCATGTTTCTCTGCAATTATGTCTGTTGGCATTATTAGGATATAGGGTAATAGCACAATGAATGCAAATAACAGTATACAAGACAGTTTCAGCGTTTCAACCTTACGTTCTTTTTCAAGAAAATACATGACAGTGAATAAACAGTAAATAGGCCTACAGTAAAATTCATAGCAACGTCACAAAAACGTTAGATGGTAGCCATTAAACAGCAGAGACATTCAAGGTAACAATGACATAAGTATATATATATATATATCAAGGGACATATACTTTCCAGAATGTTGTCTTCGTCGTGGATACTCTGAACGCCTCTCTGTTCCGGGCAAGCAGGCATTCATTGACCAAAGATATGTGCATACATTCTTCGATGTCGCTGGTCCATTGTCTTCTTAGCCTTCCTCTTCTTCTCTTTCCCGGCACTGTCCTCAAGTAAGGTCTTCAACAAGGTGTCATGTCGTTCAATGTGCCCAACAGTTTTTCTTGATAATGCTTTCTTCATATTAAGTGTTGTTAAGTTCGATGTTTCAGTGCTTTCTAAATGGAATATATGATTTCTTTTCTGAATGGGATAGATTATAACACCGTTTAACCATTTGAAGGCGCAGTTGTGACACTATTGTGTGAACAACATTGTGACATGTCTAGCAAACCGACAGTACAGAACTAAAACGCTCGTAGAAAACATGGAGAGTTCTCAGAAAACGAAATATGTGAACATGAACACCAAAACTTCACTATATAAAAAGATAATCATGCCATCACTATGCTACCAATGTCGAACGTGAACACTAACAACAGAATCCAAAAGAAAACTTGCTACCTTCAGAAAGTGGCCCTCAAAAAGTATTACTATACAGACACGATGGATACAAAGCCAGGGGCAGATCTTGCAAACAGTGGATTACAGAAATAAAGGCGTCAACGAAAACAAGCACGTATGAAGCACGCAAAAAGCCATCTAAAGCGAACTCTTCTATCCATAACGAAGCGAGGTATAGAGGGATATAAAGCGGAAAGAAAACGAACCTCTGTTTATTTTCTTCTCTTTCTACGATGCTCTCATCATTCTTCTATAGATCCACATATCAAACGCATCAATTCTGTCTTCTAATTGTTTAGTCCATATTCCTGAGCCATGGAATTACGATAATATAGAATATATGTCATCAGCATCATCAGTGCCATGCCGGCTGGCGTAGGCGATCATGGCTCTCCACAGCTCTCTGTCCCCAGTATTATGTATCAATATCGTTGTTATTTCCCTGCCGTGCCAGGTTGCCTGATATTTTCTCACGTTATCGCCCTCTGCCTCTGTTGTCTTCAATCTTGCTGTTGTGACTATGTTCTCCAAACCTGCCTGTCTCATGAAGTGGCCAAAAATGAAGATTGTCTTTTTCTTATATTATTGAATAAGATCCGTTTCGCATTTGACTCTTTCAACACCTTCACATTAGTTTTTCTGGCAGTCCATGGTATTCTCAGCATTCTTCTATATAACCACACTTCTATTGCCTTTAATTTCCTACGTACCACTTGTCCAAGAATCGCAACCATATGTTAGTATAGGAGTTATAAGCAGTGCATAACTCTCTTTCTCACCTCTAATGGCAAGGTCATATTACACAATATATTTTTTTCATTTTTCTGAATGTTGTTTTTGCCTGCCCTATTCTGCTTCTTATTTCTGTTGAACTTCTTCCATCTGTTGCAATCGTTGTACCTAAATATTGAATTGTGGACTTGTTTTATTACTATATCATTAACGTTGATCTTGTAAGGTGTTATATTTTGTTTGAATAGATGTAGCATTTTATAATTCTCATGTTTAGCTTGTTTGTAATTTTTTTAGATGCTAATATTTTCATCATTGTCAGTACTTTAAAGTACTTTTAGCCATTCCATATCTCATTTTAACTTCGGGTATTCATAAGCGTATTGCAGGGGATTCATAAGGAAGACTACGGCCAGGAAGGAATGTCACATGACACACTTGGTGTTATCGCTTCTTGTCTGTCGAAGTTCAATAACTTTAAAATAACTAAATTATACTGCTAGAGACTAATGTGAAACGCATGTACAGAAATGTATCGGAAATATGTATCATTGTACTATAATTGTAGTATCAATTTAAAATTTGGCTTCGGTAAAACACCTATAATGTAGACGTAGAATTGTTGTAATCAGACATCAATAATAACATTTAAGCATGTTCTGAAGAAGGCAGGTTAATAAATTTAGAATGAACCACAACATCGCGATGGAAACTATTCCTATGGATTACAACAGCAATAATGTTGGTGAGAGTGTGTCACTTTTGGCAGTGCCAGAATCTGCCCAGTTGAACGAAAATGTAGAAATTAACAACGACACTATTGTCAACGAAGATAATAGTTATAACACTCATTGCACTACTCTAGTTAACACTCGTTGTAGTACAGTATCGGAGTTGGAGAGTATAATTTTAATGAAAGAAGATGAAATAAATAAACAGACAAAATTGGCTGTTAAATATGAGCGGCTGCTGGAGAAAGCTAATAAATATAACGAAGATCTGAGATCTGAACTGTCTCTTCTTAGCTCTGAATTGCACACGTATCGGAGTAGAAGCTTCGAAAATAAATCTGTATATATACAAGTAACTGAAGCAGAAATTGATGAAGGTATGAATATGATATTTCATGTGAATTAATTTAGCAGAAATTAAAATTGGCTAGTCCGGCTGAATCCTAGTTTGATTCTCCACTGTGACCTTTGTTCTACTTTCTAGGTATTACCTGACCTTTGCAGCATGATTAGTAGAATTTGTATTTAAAATTAAGGTATATTAATTGAAAGAAGGCATATTAATTTCATATTAGTATTTACATTAGGGATGGGGATATGGGTTAGGATCAGTTATAAATGAAATAATACAGTAGTTATCAAAATTGTAATTATAAGTGTGCTTGATGTCATTTGTGTCGGTAGATGTGACGTCATGACATCCTTTACTTTCGATAATTTCATTAGTGTTACAGAAATCTGTAACAACAGTGTGCTATTTATAGCACAACTGTGACTTGAACTAGGATTCAACCGGCTAGTCCTACAGAGTTTATTTAGGGTCTGTAAAGAATTAATGTTTTAAGATTATTTTTTGCACCATGGAACAAGAAATACATTTTAAATATACTGTTCAAAAAACGGTGGCACAACGTAATCATGCTCCCGGCGGAAATCGCACGGATATCCGTGATGGTTACAATGGAGCGAACGCAAAACAAACAAACAAACATACTGTTCAAAAAAGTAACACAACATTATTTAAAACGTGTAGGGTCTACCAAAATTTTATTTTACAGAATTGATGTTTCAACCTTGGCATGAAGAAACTTTCAGACTTAAACTAAACCAAACCCATCTCCAGTCATTCCCAACAGTCGATTGATGATGCTGGTTTGCCCACTACAGTCAGTTTTGTCAATGACCTCTGTAGGGTCTTCTAGCACAAAATTGAAAATATGTACTCACTGTGCAAAACTGAAATCCAATAAAAAAATGGTAAAATGGGGTAATTAAGTTTTGCTTCATAGTCTACAAAAAAGAATCTGATAAATTTATACATGTATGCCATTGTCACCTTTGACTTCGCACTGTGTATTTCTGCGCCCTAGTGCCTCTGTGATAAGCACCATTGTTTTTACTGTTTTTATTGTTTTTTTCACTGTTTGTGTTGTATATTCTTGGAACAGGTTTGGAATTAGTGCCTATCTATGTGATTATTTCTCTTGGCTGTGTTTATCAGTTTATATTTATTAATTTAAATATATTTAGGATTAACTATGTAAAACATAACTAAACCTAACCCCAAACCCTAAAAAATTAATATTTAAATTAATTATTGATTATGTATTGATATAATATTTAGATTAATTAATCATAAAATTTATAGGTAGACACTAATTGCAAACAAGAACCTTATTCTTGAAGAAGACCTTATGGTTGAATTTTTAAAAAATTTCTTGTATATTATTATTTGTATAGAAGAACGGATGTGCTGCAGTGTACATAAAATATTCAGAAGAAATGAAAATGTATCCACATGTTCCCCAACTCTGTGTCCATGTGGGCAGGCAGTACAGGCCGCATAACATATCCTGCAAGACTACATTCAACTAAGCCAGAAGAGGGAGGAGCACTGGCCCACAAAGACAGTCATCCACAGAAAACTGTATGTGAGCTATGAGGTGCTTTCAAATATAGCAGCATTTAATAAGAAAACTGGACTTGTTGTGTAGACATGTTAAACTGCGAATGGGAAGAAGAAAAAGTATGAAAATCAGAAAAGAAAGTCTTTCAGATGTTACCTGGGGACTAAATCACTAATCTTGGCTGATCCGACTGATCCAATATTTTCATTGGTCATTTTTCATATACTTTGTGTTGCCAACCATTGAAAAGCACAGATCAATCATTGTCAGCCAACTTATTTGACCAGTTTACATGAATATATCTGGAGAAAGACTTGACTGAACATCTTTTTATAAAGTCTAAAAAGACACTGTCTGGCTTTATAATGATGTCTGTAATATTCTGTATTATATTCTCTCTATAATTTTAGCCTATGGCAACAAACCTATGCCTGAGTGGGGAACAGATTCTGGCCAGGTATGCAAGTGTTCTGATGAGTTAAAAAAAATATGAATAAGACTAATCACCATAGGTGATTTTTATATTTCTTCTGTTTTTGTTAGTAAGAAAGATGTAGTCCTGAGAATGGAATTGTCTGTGTAATAACTTGCATATGTAACAATATTTCCTCTTCTGCGTATGTTCTCAAAGTTTGCAGATCAGCAGGATGTAGTTTGGAGAGCAGAGTATTTTGTACCATGGTTTACAGTTTGACTGCGATATCTGCACCTTTTGGCCTAACACATTTGATTTCAGCATTCTTTGTCAATTTAACCCTATATGGGATGGGATGGTCAACTCCACCACAAAACCTTCCTTGTTGCCTCTTTGGTATGCTTGACAAGTAGCAGTAATGCTGTTCTTTGCTCCCCTTTCAGGTCCAGCAAAACATGGACACAACAAAGTTGTAATCTAATATAGTAAAGGCAGCGATATTTCTTGCTATTTCTGATCATATATGTTATTGCTATATCAGAGATATGTCTCGTTAAAGAACTTGTTAAAGCAAAAACTCATTAAAGATCTCACTGAAAGCATTTGGGGATGATGATTAAATAGTCCCTTCAGCTTTAACAGAGTAGATTATTGCAGGTGATTCGAATGAGTCAAAAGAAAAACAGAGTTCAGACTTCCTTCGTATCAAGACTACTACATTCCTACATATCACATTGCAACAGGTCTGTCAAAACTTGGATTGGACTCATCAGCCATCTGAGGACTCACAAACAAATAACCATAACTTGACCTTTTATTCAATTTCAGACTCATCTTTGCTTATGAAGGAGGAACATCATTATGATTAGCTATCTATAAATGTATAAACAAGGACATACTTCTAACTGAATTTTAAAAAATGGATGAGTGAATGTAGCACCTGGTCATCATCACTTGTGATGGACATACAACATTTGTCTATTAAATTTTTAGTTTCTTAAATATACCCCATCCAACACTGCAGCCAATTGTAAAACTGCAAAATTCATAATCCACAACAACTACAAACAACAATGCAGGGACTGCATAGTATACAAGGAAAAACTTTACATGCAGAAATATCCCACACAAATTCCAATGACAGCATAAATAATCTTCTGCATTCATTCTCAAACTCTTGCATGTTAACAAAATGTAGTTCGGAGAACAGAATGCGTTGTGTCATGTTTTATAGATATCCGACTTCAGCATGACTTCTGGATCACTTCAATATCCTATGGGATGGGATAGCCAACTCCACCCTAAACCTTCTTTGTTGCCTCATGTGACATGCATGACAGGTAAAAGTATTTCTATGCTTTGCTCTCCTTTTTTGGCTCTGGCAACATATGGGTGATAAACAAGAGACCAGGACACAATATTTAGCCTTGAAAACAAGACATGTACAACTCAACAAACACCTGCAAAGAGTTACTTGTACCATGCACCATACTCATCCACTACAACAGACAACCTTGTTGGAAACAAAAAAAACCTTATAAAAAATTGCATTCACACCAACCCATGTCTTTTGCTGTGACACATTTACCATTGCTTGAGACAGTGGAGATTTCAAAGTTGAAATCAGCAGGTTGGTTGACTTGCACTATTACTGTGTTGGGTTTTGGAGCAATGGATTCAGCTGACATTTTAAAGTCCTAATGAGAAACAGCACAGACAAATGAAATTGATGAGTATGAAGATTCATTTTTCATGTCCAAAATAAAGGATCTGGGCTTGAAATATAATGTACCGGTATCCATAAATGAGCGCTAGTATGGGCTTAATAGAATGTTTGTTGACCAATAGAGAACTGGAACTGTCAGTCAACGTGTAATGATGGATACACTCAAGTGGAGCTCAGAGTGCCTATGGATATGTCTGGAGTGCAATGATGATAATCCGACGACAGCTAACTACTTGAACATTATCTTTATTCAGAGTTTCTGGGGCAAAAAAAAAATTTGTTGAAAGGTGTTTAAAGTGTAGAATTAACAGCATAAGTGTGAATATTAACACAGCAATAAAATAGATCACTAATGGGGATTATAGAATTTTCATATCACACCATATGAGGTAGTGCAAAAATATATCACATGCAAAAATAATTGAATGTTCTGGGCTGAAATGTGCAAATAACGCAGCTATTCTGTAAAACTAGCAACTCAATGTATTTTACACTCTGGTTCAAATCACACACATATTGTTGCTAATTATTTAAGAGAGAACACAGAATAATTTAAAACAGAGTACTTTAAGTCAAGAGGGCTGCTTTGCGCAGTGGTTAGCACACTGGTTTTGCATATGAGTGGTCCTTGGTTCATTCCCCAGTTGAGGCAGAAATGTTTTTGAGACATCAAGTCAACCCAGCCTTAATTGGGTACCTGGTCAGTCTTGGAAGTGCGAGGGAGAGGAGATGGCTACCACCCTCATATAGCAGAGCCACTTAAATGTGAGATCACTAACATCTCATACCCCTACAACAGTTAAATGCTATGAGTTAACTTTACTACTTTAAGTAAACTATGCAGATATGTAAGAGTGATCTGACCATACTAAATTAAATAAGACTGTTTATATCTTTATGTTTATTTATTTTGAAGCGCTATTTGAACTGTGAGTACATTTTACTTGTCGCTTATTTTTACAGGGTTTAGGTGAATTGTCAATTTCTGACAGTCTAAAGGCAGCTGCTGAAGCTGAACTACAGAACCAGCTAAACAATACCATAAACTGTGACCTGCCACAATCTTATCAACAGAAGTCAGACGCTGAACCTGAATATATTTTTGATGAATCATCAGGACTTTATTATCATCCAAGCACAGGATATTATTGGGACCCCGTGAGTATCATTGACATTGATCTTAATTTTAAAGTAATAATATTAAATAGTGAAGAAGTATATATGTGTTACAAATACCTTCTACTGCTAATAAATTGATATTTTTTATCTGCTTTGGCTTAATGGTAAGTACCAGGTATATATGATCTTAGTTTTAGTCGTAAGTCATAACATCCTGTCAATTGTTGCTTTAGTGATAGATAAAATAAGAGGCAGACTATATTCTGAGCATTGCTATTGGATTTGGTTCTTCTACATTTATTCTCAAGCTCATGTGAGAAGTAAGCATCTAAAGAAGGGTAGTACTACAGTGGATACCATACCACTGTGGCATACCAGGAAATGAAGAGGCAGACAGACTGGCAAAGGATGGAGCAGCACAGGAATAAAAAGACCAAGAAATCACCTACCAAGAAAAGAAGACCCTCATCAAAGCCATCAGGAAAGTCGACCACCCAACGGACAATTATCACTATCTCGACAGAGCAGAGCAGGTTATTATCTTCCGCCTCAGAACAGGACACAACAGATTAAACAGCCACTTAAATAGGCTAAGATTGGTCCCATCACCACTGTCCTTGTGGGCAGGCAGCCACAGACCACTGAACATATCCTGCACGACTGCAGTACACTAAATCAGTTAAGGGGAGAACATTGGCCCACAGAGATGGATATCCACAGAAAGATGTATGGGAGCACTGAGGAGCTTTCAAATACAGCAGCATTTATTAAGAAAGCAGGACTTGCTGTGTAGACATGTCAAACTCTGAACGAGAAGAAGAAGATTCCCAAACTCCTGCAGATAAACAGGATGTACCTAGGAGAATGGAATACACTGTGCCATGGTTTACAGTTTGGCTATAACATATATTCCTTTTGGCATAAATTGACTTTAGTATGACTTTTTGGTCTCTTTAACCTATGGGAAAGGACAACCAACTCCACCTCCGTATCTCTTTAGTAACATCTTACAACATGCATAACAGGCATTGTTGATCTCTGCACCATTTTCTGGGCCCAGAAACAAGCGGTGTAGGTTCATGGTTTATTATTATCATTGTTTGCTATGTACCAGAAACAGGTGGTTTAGGTTCATGGTTTATTATTAGCGTTGTTTGCTATATGTCAGAAATATAGAAAACTAATAATAACACAGTCATTGCATCGAGAGAAGCACACATAAATGGCAGAAAATAATCCCCAAGACAGTCAGCACCATGAGAAGAGCAGTGTAAATAAATGGCCTTTCTTGACTATTCTGATAAGACCATTGTCCTACTACAAGACAGATCCAGTGGGAGTTTGAGAATGAACCCCTCACAATTTATTTTAAATTAATTCTTTTTTACTTCTACAATATGCAGATGACACAGAAAGTGAACAAGAGCTATAAGAACAATAGATAAATCAAGCAGATTATGGAATAGATATTAACATCCAGAAAAAAAATCAATCAATGATAGTAAAAAAAATCAAAGAGGAACAAATGCTTAACATAAAAATACATAGATATGATGATGATGATGTTCCTCCTTCGCAAGCGAGAATGGCATGAAAAAACATTAAATGCGATGAAAAAAAAATTAAAATTAATATATACACATATATAAAATAATAATTAAAAATGGTAATTAACTCATTTAGTTTGTGAGTTCGTAGATGCCCGATGAGTCCAATTCGTGCACGGAAAGTTCTATTGCAGTGCATGCAGGAGTGCTGAAGGTTCGGGGTAGGAGAATTTACGGATTTGTCCTTCCGCTTCTTGCGCTTGTGGATTGCCCGCAGTGTTCTTTTTTTTTCAAAATTAATGATGCCAGCACTGATCTGGGTGTGCCAGGCTGATCGATCAAGTGCTGTAGTCTCCCAGGAGCTAGGATCGATGCTGCAGTTCTTGAGAGAGCTTTTTATGTGATCATTGAAGCACTTTTTCTGCCCTCCACTTGAACGTTTACCTTCGCACAACTCCCCATAGAATAATCTCTTTGGAAGACGCTTTTCTGGCATGCGGATGATGTGGCCAATCCAGCGGAGTTGGGACCTAGTCAGCATTGCATGTATGCTTTGCATACGGGACTTCTGAAGAGTTTCCGTATCTGGTAAATGATCCTGCCAACGTACTCCCATGAGGTTTCGTAGGCACCGAAGATGAAAAGAGTTAAGCTGTTGAGTGTGTCTCGCATAGACAGTCCAGAATGACGCAGCATAAAGCAGTGTTGGTAGAACCACTGCACAGTACATGTCCAACTTGAGATGATTATGAAAGCCATGACTTGCGCTATGAAAATTGGATTAAAGTGATGGAGAGTTGCGCACTTTCGTCAACCTCACTCTCTCGCCCCTACACATATGATCTCAGTGGCAAGACGAGTCAAGACGACTGAGTGTGTGTCGGGGTGCAGGAATAGAGATATACTGCAACAAGTAGACCATTACTTGTATCTTGGACATATAATCATTACCAATGATGATAGATATAAACAATATATGGGGGGTGGATGAGGGAGAAAATTGTGTTATCTCTGGAAAGATCACATAATCAACATCTGACTGGGACTTTGAGTCTGCGTGCTCTTGGATGGCTGCTGGAATGGAGAGTGGAGCACACATGATACTAGTTTCTAATCAAGAATAATGAAAATGCAGTATACAGGATTTGAATCAGGTCCTCTCAGATGGCACCTACTTGCCTCACAACTTGAGCCATCTGAACGGACCTGGTTGAAATATGGTTTGTTGCATTCAGATTTTTCTTTAAAAATAAATCCTCAATGCTTCTATTATATTAATCAAGAAGTTAAAAGGAGAATAGGAATGGCTAAAAATACCTTCAATGACATGAGGAAACTATTAACAAAATAAAAATGAGAATTATAAAATGAAAAATCTACTGTACATTAATGCATAGCTCATAAACATGAATAATGAACAAGCAGCTAGAAGACAGAATTGATGCATTTGGGAATTGGATATATGGAAGAATGGGGAGTACTTCATGGAAAGAGAAGAAAACAAACAAAGAGGTTCTGACAACACTGCATATTAACCAATAACTATTAAAATAAATTAAAATCAAACAAATGAAAAGATATTTAGAATATATTAAAAGACATGACAGCTTTTTGATGACTTGAGGTGTTGTTGAGGGGAGGTGAGGAAAAGGTAGACAGAGATACAAGTGAGAGGGAAACACTGTGAGATGGACATGATACAGTCTAGCTGAGTGCACCACCAGGCAAGAGAAAGAAGATGTTGGAGGTTCATTGCTGCTAACCTTTGATGTGGATATGGCACTTGATGATGGTTAAATGATTATAATTTCTCTACTTGTCAAGGTGATATAGAAAATAGGTAGTTGCAGGTTATTTTGAATCATTTGTAAGAGATGATGAAAAAAATTCACAATATTGAATACTGTATAACTTTTTCAAGAAACAGTATAATCTTGATTCTTCTTGATTCTTGATTAGAAACTGGCCTCACAGCACGTGGGGCATTCCCATAAGTGCTCCGCCCTCTGTTCCAACAGCCACTCGACTCGATGGTGTTTCGAGTCTAATGCTGCCAAAACAGACATCGACATCAGGGCACAACTCTGGCCCTTGCGACAGGTTTCTTTGTTGTTCCGCCCACTCACGCCGTGCTTGTAACTACTTCAAGCACAACGTCGGTCTGTCGGAACAACTTGGTAACTGTTATTGAAGGTTACAACTACGGGATAATCTGTGCGCAGCCACATAAATGAAACAATTGAATGATCTTGTATTGTGAAATAAATTTTAACGCAATTGTGAGAACATTTTATAAATGCTGATTTTTTAATACATACATAAAGACTGCCGAGACTTCAATGAAATGTGAGGCAAGATATGAAATAGCCACAGTTGTTTGATCTAAGACAAAAGATTTAGATCTGCCACTCAGACGTGAAGAAGACTGAGAGTTTTGTCACATTAACTGGTCTGAAATAAGGAAAGACCAAAACAAATTTGAACTCAGAAGATTCAGAGGAAAATTCAGAACATATTAGTTTATATTATTACACATTTACTTGTTACATACATCATGTCAAGATATTTCATTGTTTTCTTTAATTTCTTTCTTAGTCAATTTGAATGTGAAAAGAGTTTAAGCCAACAATAATTGCTGATCAAACAACTTTATACACCATTACAACATTATATACGTTCTTGTATTTCAGAAATCAGGAATGTTTTATGACTATGCAACTAGTACATACTATCAATTCAATAATACAACTGAAGAGTATGAAGTGCATTCACAGGTTGAGTTGACAGAGCCTTGCCAGATGGCTTTAAAGAATGAGGGCTGTATTAAGAAGGTTAATAAAAGTTCATTAATTAATTTTTAGATATTGTTCAGTTGCTCTCTAATACAAATTTATTTTATGTAGGTCTTTTATTTTACTTCTTAGTTGATATTGATATGTTCATTTCTTTCCTTTTTGATTGTATAAGATTAGGAAACATTTGAATGAATGATTGTCCATATATGTCCCTTATGTATTTATTTGCAATCCTGCATTAAGACAGTAGGGAGCCGCGCTAGCGCAGTGGTTAGCGCACTGTCTTCGCATATGAGTGGTCCTGGGTTCATTCCCCAGCTGAGGCGGAAATGTTTTCAGATCGCAACGGCTCCCAGGTCGACCCAGCCTTAAATGGGTACCGGATTAATCCGGGAAGTAAAGACTGCGAGGGAGAGGAGATGGCTATCGCCCTCATTTGCAGAGCCTGTGAAATGTGAGATCGCTAACATATCACACCCCTACGGCATTAATAAATGCTATGGGTTACTTTACTTTTTTTTTTATTAAGACAGTATTAAAATGAACTTGTTCATACTTGTCAACCTTACGAGAGAAAAAAATATCTATGAGATACAAATAAAAACATGTAAACATCTGTACGCCATAAAACTATTGGAATGAGAAGTTTATACAAAACAGCCAACATTTGTCTTTGCCATTCAAATCATACATCATTACAGAGAAACTACATAGTTTAACAGATCCTGTTGCTGTAAAGACCAAACAATATTTAATTAAAGTTTTTCTAATCTGTTCAGACAGAAAATTTTCTGCTACAATGCTGTCTATAATCGTACATAAATATTGAAATGATCAGAGGGTGTCCGACAAAGTGGAGGGTGCTGCAGTAACCGAACGAACAAATGGTAAAGCAAAATAAATTAAACTGGTTACTAGAAAAACTTACTGTACCTATGAATAAAAATATACAAAAAAGTAAATAAAAAACATACAATAAAACTAAACAGGACAATTCTCAACGTGTCGGTCCAAATGGGACTTTTTTCAAGAGACTCATAACTTATAAACTGGATGTGTTTCCACAACTGTTACCGGGTCACGTCTCTGCGTTATATAGAAACATGGCTAAGTCAAATTCAATCATCTATTTTTGTGTAGTATTGTTTAGTTTATAAGTTATGAGTCTCTTGAAAAAGGTCCCATTTGGACCGACACGTTGAAAATTGTCCTATTTATTTTATTATATGTTTTTTTATTTACTTTTTAAATATATTTTTATTCATAGGTACAGTAAGTTTTTCTAGTAACAGTTTAATTTATTTTGCTTTACTATGATAGAAAAAGCTAGATAGAAAAATTATCAGCTACAGGTGATGCATATTGCACAGAGCAATAAAGTTAACAAAAGGATTTAATTTACCATAAAAGTTGCTTTTATGATTTTCCTCAAGTGAACTTGTAATAATGATGGATGATGATTATGCATCACTACAGATCATATCTTCAAAAAATGTAGGCTCAGACTCAAAACTTTCATCAGAAAACTATCAGGAATTGCTATACTGGTTCTTGCAGATGATGGTATAAGTAGCTGTGTTACTACTAGCACAGTCATGGATTAAGTATCAGCTGTTTTAGTTTTAGACAAGCTACATGGCGTAGATGCAACACTTTATTTCAGCTTCAGTGACATTTTTGACGGGAATTAATAGTAAAAATCAGTCAAATAATGAAATTATTCACCAATATAATTCTCACTTAAATATTTTAAAAAACCAGAAAATTATCTTAAAATACTATAACAAATTATTGCCATAACATTTGCCTGAAAACTTTGAAAACATATTTTCAACAGGTTTGCCATACTAATTAAAGCAAAACATTACTAGAAACAAAATCCAGAATAAAAGTCAAACAAAAAAAAATGCATATTTTCTACTTGTATCACACTGAGAAGCTCTAGATCCAGTTCTCCGCCAAAGACGGATGTGTTGGGCCATTGGCGCAAATAAAATGGCAACACAACGTATTTCCATTCTCTGGACTACATTCAACTGGAAATCTTGTAGGATCATTGTCCTGTTACAAGAGAAATCCAGTGGGAGTTTGAGAATGAACACTGAAGAAGAAGATCCAGTTCATACAGCTCAATTTCATTGATGATAATTAGTATGTATAGGACTTTTTATTACATAAAATTGTTTAATGTATTTTTTGGGACGATTCCATCTTGTAATTTTCCGATTTTTCATGTTGCTTGCTAGTTTGGTGGCTGTGCCTTTTATTTCAGGGTGCAAGAAATAGGACCATTGCCACCTGTATTTTGCCAGGTTCCAAAAGGGATAAAAGAATAGCAACATTGTTACCTGCCATGCATGTTGTAAGAGGTGACTAAGGGTGTTTTTGGGGATGGAGTTGGCTGTCTCATTCCATAGAAGGTCAAAGTGATCCAAAGCCATACTGAAGTCAAATGTGTCAATTCAAAAGATGCAGGTATCACAGCTATACTGTCTTCTTCTTAATTTGTTTTCAAACTCCTATATATTAGCAGGATGCAGTCTGGAGAACGGAATGCCGTGTGTCATGGTTTACAGCATTGCTGCAATATCTGCACCTTTGGGCCTGACAAATCCAACTTCAGTATGGCATTAGCTCACTTATATCCTATATGGGATGGCACATCCAAAGCCACCCCATAATCTCCTTAGTCATCTCTTATAACATACATGGAAGGTGAACAGTGTTGCTATTCTTTGCTCCACTCTCAAGCACTGGCACACAGGGGCATTTAGCTAAGCTGTAAATCATCATACTGTGCATTGTGTTCTTTGGACTATATCCTGCTAATCTGCTGCAGGAGTTTGAGAATCAGCACAGAAGAAGAAGAAGAAAGGCCACTTTTTCCTAATGGGCATGTCATAAGAAACGACTGAGGAAAGTTAGAGGATAGGCTGTCACCTGTTAAAAATCACCATAGTTAAAGAAACACTGAAAACAAATATCATATTTTACCATGGAAAGGGAAGGGTCTCAGACACCAGAAAATATAACATGTAGCAAAGAGAAGCACAAAAGACATCATCAAAGATCACCTGAACATATCACTGATATAGGTGAAATGACTAGCACAGATGTGACTAGCTTTCAGACAGGTTTTTCTAATGGTTACATCCAAGATATGCTACCTAATGATGATTAAATTAACATTATCCCATGTAATAGTTTGATTAACATTATCTCATGTAATAGTTTGACTAACATTATCCCATGTAATAGTTTGACCAACATTATCCCATGTAATAGTTTGACCAACATTATCCCATGTAATAGTTTGACTAACATTATCCCATGTAATAGTTTGACTAACATTATCCCATGTAATAGTTTGACTAACATTATCCCATATAATAGTTCAACTAACATTACCCCATGTAATAGTTTGACTAACATTGTCCCGTGTAATAGTTCAACTAACATTATCTCATATAATAGTTCAACTAACATTACACCATGTAATAGTTTGACTAACATTACCCCATGTAATAATTAAACTAACATTATCCCATGTAATAATTCACCTAACATTACCCCATGTAATAGTTAAACTAACATTGCATTATGTAAAATTTGACTAACATTACCCCATGTAATAGTTTGCACATATAAGAATAGGAAAGGTAGAAGCGGTTCATGAACATATCATTCATAATTCATGCTGCCAAGATTGTGAATTACTTTTTTAAAATCATAAAATATGGTTTATGTTCATTGCATATTGCTTTTTCAGCAGCAAACAACCAAGGCAAGATTTCCTAACGACATTGACAACTTATCATCAAGGTTTTCAACAATCAAAATTGATCTACAAAGATGCAAGAAAAATGCACTAGGTAACTTTAGATTTATTGGTTTTTTTTAATGTTCCCATTACCAACAATGTATATTTTTCTTCTTTTGCAGATAAAAAGGGAAGGATCCAAGCAGGGTGATGGAGAAGTGAGTGGGAAATCATGTGACCATACTGCAGCAAGAAAATTGAAAAATAAAATTATATTTAAAGATTCACAAGCAACCAAACACAAGAGAAAAATAAAAAGGAAGAAAGTATTGAGAGATGTGGTAACTGATTGTGATCCTGATAACAGTTATGAAGATAAGTTAAAGCAGAATGAAACAGTGGAAACAGATCATCACTCTGAGGAAAAGTGCAGGGCAGATATTACTGTAGATGTGGATGAGACTAACAATAGCGGCTCTGAATCATCGGGCAGCTTGGCAACAGGCGAATCAGAACTCATGTCAGAACCAGAGTCAGGGGAACTAACCAGTGAAAGCTCTTCATCTAATGTAGAAGTATTAGGAATGGAAGCAGTGCCAGTGTTTTACGAGTCACAGACAGGTCTATTTGCAATATTATTGTTTCATTAGTTCTTATTTTTAATTTGTTAATGTCCCATATTTTAAACTTTAAATATCAGCAGTACTTATTTTTCATTGAATATCGTATTCAGGTGGTTAAGATAAACCCAGGATATTTTTGATCAAAGGGTTTTGTAGACAATATTTATGTTTAGAAGGATGCCATGTCTAATGCAGCAACTGTTAACAATTCCTTGGATGGAAAATTTTCTGTGTCTGTGTAAAAAATGTAAAGTTAACCCATAGCATTTATTACTGCTGTAGAGGTGTGAGATGTTATCAATCTCACGTTTAAGTGTCTCTGCTATATGAGAACATAACCTGTTCCTCGCAGTCTTTACTTCCTGGAATAATCCGGTACCCAATTAAGGCTGGATCGATCATGGAGCCATTGTGATCTGAAAAACATTTTCACCTCAATTGGGGAATGAAATTAGGACCACTGATATGCAAAGTCAGTTCGCTAACCACTGTGCTACACGCCCCCCATCAATGTATTTATATTCTATTCTTTTATTGTGTTTTATTTATTTACCATACTTGTTTTTCCATGTGTTCTAGGTTATAGGAGACTACATAATTCCATTTGGTCTCATTCGATATTGGTGCTCTTCTTGTTTGTAACTATCTTGATAAAGATTTTTTGGTTGAAAAGTCAATTTGTTCTGTTTTAGGCTCTCTGTAAAATCTATTTAACTTATTTTATTATTTTATATTTATGTTCCTGTAGAGTATACAGTTTACTGCAGTTTCTCATTCATTCATTGTAGTGACTGAGAAGTAGTAGCCTCATGAGATCAGATATTATGACAGGTTCAAAATTAACTGCAAGCGTTAAAATGGATACTTTCAGAGAAGCAATGACAATTTAAAGTATTTTTTCCATGCCATGTGTGCTTATAGGAAATACAATGTTAGACCCATATTTTCATTGATTAGCGGCATACTTTGGGATGATGTGGTAAACTTCATGTCTGCAGCCTTTACTTTTGCAAATCTGGTACCCATTTCTAACTGCAACTAACTGAACATAAGTATTGTCTAGAAAATTTACAGATAACAAGGAAATGCATGTTGATGACCTCCGACATCTAAGAGATGCCATCAGAAGAAAACGACCAGAAAAATGAACAATCAGTGGGATATTATCTTGGAACAGCCTCCATATTCTCCCGACCCTGCACCAACTGATTTTTTTGTGGTTTCCTCAACTGAAATCGGCACTGAAAGGACAACAATTCAAGAATGCAGATGATGTTATGACCAATGTGACAAGACAGCTGAGAGAGGTATCAAAGAGTGGGTTCCATGAATGTTTTCAGCAGCAGCAGTAGTATGCACATTGTCAAAAGTGTTGCAAAGGGAACTACTTTGAAGGAAATGTAGTGTAGATAATTCTATTATCTCTTATTTCTACATAATCCACTAATTCTGGAAACTTTTTGAAGCTACCTTGTACATCACAGTACTAAGCCTCAACTTTCTTTGATGCGATGGTATTGTTACTTTTCCTCATAATGTTCCATACCCCCTGTACCAGTAGGCACTCATTTGTATTGCTAGGCTGACTAGAGAGTATACATCCTTAGAATTGAAACTATAAACTTTGGAGCATATACTCAGTGTTATAGCAACTGAACTAATTCCAATCTCTACAGATTTCTGGAGTACAATATTTTGTTCCTCAATGTCATTTTTAATAGATCTGAGCATGTCTGTCAATTTCCAGCAGTAGTATTCTGTATTTAAATCCCAAATAAACCCATCAATTCTTTATTCCAGTTCCAAATAAACCCATCAATTCTGTATTTTAGTTCAAAATAAACTTATCAATTCTGTATTTTAGTTCCAAATAAACCCATCATTTCTGTATTTAAACACCAAATAGAACCATAAATTCTGTATTTCAACCCCAAATAAACCTATAATTTCTGTATTTCAATGCCAAATAAACCCATAAATTCTGTATTTGTGTATGTAGAGGGTGTGTTCTACCATATGCAGACATTCGGTTACATAAAAGCCTGCAATAATTTAGTAGTATCAATATCTTCCACTTTTAACATCACAGCACCCTCTCGCTGGGTTCAGAGCTGCAAAAGAGGGTTGATCAAGCTGCAACAAACCTAGCTATACTATCATGAAAAGTGTGGAAAAAAATATTCTAGTTAGTCGAGAGATCATCACTGCACACAGGACACATCCATAGTTGCTCCAATCTCCCTCTGAATATATCCTCAATAACACGACAACTGACAGTTCCAGTTCGCTGTTACTTGACAAACGTTCTTTGCCGAACATAATAATGTTCATTATTAGCCATGCCACATTTCAAGCCCAGATCCTTTATTCTGAACATAGAAAGTGAATCATCATCTTCATTAATTTTGTTCGATCCTGCAGTTTCTTTCAAAGAGTTCATTATGTTGGTGCGATCCATTTCCCTGCCATTTTATACAGTGGCCGAATCTGTCAATCTATCTGCCTCTCATTACCTTGAACAGCTGAGTGATAAGGTACAAAAATGAGTGTGATACTCTCCATATTTAACCTCCTCACAATATCAAGCTACTTTTCGCAAATATAGCTGTTTGTATTTTCCTGATCTTGCTCATTGAGTCTCTGAGTGCAAATATGAGTTGTCCTCTGTGTGCCCATCCAGTTCAAGGCCCTGGTCACTGCCATAATTTCCATTGTCATGCTACATGCTCCCTCTTCTCTCTAATATTCTTCCTTACACATTGCACCACAAAGGTCCATAAACTACGCACATGCTTAGCAACAGAACCATCAGTGTATATAACCATATCACCATCCTTGGAATTCTCACAGATCAATGCCTGTACCTCAGATTCAACCACAATAGAGCATCTCTTCCTACATAATCTATTGAAGTTAATACTACCCAAGAGGAAGTATGGCAATTTACAGGAACACATGAATTCTACACCATGTGCCACAACCTCCAGTGAGCACACACTTTGTATACTTTCTCAGCATGTCCCATCCATGACTTTCCTCTCTTTAGTCTACTACCTTTCACACTCTGTATTTAGTTGCAGTGGATGCTCTTAATCAGCGCTGATTTGGAAGCATACTCTTTCTCGTAAGAAGACAGTAAGAGAGACTGCACAAAATACAGAGCAATATCCTTATTTAGCAACATAAGAAAGTTTTTAAACAAAATATTAGAGCAATGACTATGATTATACATTGAACCACAACTTCAAAACACCCAAATGGGCTTCCATAAAAACAAAAGCTGTACGGATGCTATCTTTACACTTAGACAGGTAACAGAAAGAGCCACAGAAAACAACAAAGAATTATACATCGCATTCGTAGACCAAGAAAAGGTATTCGACAGAGTAGACAGACAACAACTATGGAAAACACTATCAATATACGGAGTACCAGAACATTTAATCAACATATGCAAGGGCATTTATGCAAATAGCCAATGTGAATAAGAACAAATGCAGGAGTATCCAATAAGTTCCAAATTCAATCAGGAGTTCGCCAGGGGTGTGTCCTATCCCCCTATTTTTTGTAACATATATCGACCACATCTGTAAAATAACAAGTACCAATTAAGAAGATAACATAAAAAATAAATTGAACAAAGCACTCTTTGCAGATAACCAAGTACTAATAGCAACATCAGAAGAACAATTGCAAGAACATATGAACAGACTCCACACATGTAAAAAATTCAACATGAAGATTAATATTGAAAAGACTGAAATAATGGCAATAGCAAAGAAAGAAAGAAATATCACTATCTCCATCGATGATAAACACCTTAGACATGTAAATGAGTTCACTTACTTAGGAAGCATTATATCAAGGGAAAGGAAAACCAGTAAAGAGATACAAAATAGATGCAACAAAACATACCAGATCCTAGGACAGGAGACACGTATTTTCAAGAACAAAACAGTAAACATAGACACTAAAGTTGCATTATACAAGACTATTATTATTCCATCACTGTGCTACCAGTGCCAAACCTGAACAATGACAGCACAAGACAAAAGAAAAATAGGGACAGCAGAAATGACATGTTTACAAAGAATACTTGAAGTGTTATTAAGAGATAGAATTAGAAACAATAACATCAGACAGATAACCATAACAATACCAGTATTGGAGCACATCAAAAGACAACAGATCAAAAGTGGTTTTCACACGCTTCCAGACTACAGACAGATAGCATGCCACAAATGGCCATGACACATATACATAACGGTTATAAAGCAAGAGGCAGACCATGTAAAAGATGGATCACAGAAATCAAAGAAGCCACAGGAACAAGCTTATAAACAGCACACAAGAAGGCCATCTCCAGAGAACTCTTCCACCCCTGATGCCACAAGGCGTATAGATAGATAGATAGATAGATAGATAGATAGATAGATAGATAGATTGATTGATTGATTGATTGATTGATTGATAGATAGATAGATAGATAGATAGATAGATAGATTATTTCTTGTTACAACTGTAATCTATGTTTCATAGTTTAAATCAAAGGAAGTATTGCTTTGCCCGTACAGATATATTGTTCTGATGTAGGCGGAAAGGGGGGGGCAAGTAGTGCAGTGGTTAACACACTGGCTTCGCATATGAGTGGTCCTGGGTTCATTCTCCAGTTGAGGTGGAAATGTTTTTCTGATCGCAGAGGTTCCCTGGTCGACCCAGCCGTAATTGGGTACAGGATTAATCCAGGAAGTAAAAACTGCAAGGGAGAAGAGATGGTTACCGCTCTCATATAGCAGTGCCACTGAAATGTGAGATCACTACCATCTCACACCTCTATGACATTAATAAATGCTATGAGTTAACTTTATTTTACTGTTACAGATGTGTATTGTACACCCATGAATGATCTGCAGTGCCTCGTTCTGGATCTTATCCAACCTTTCAGTCTGCATCTGGTTGACAGTAATAATTGTCATATATTACATCACAAAAACAGTCAATCCTTGGTATAGAAGAAATAATAACCTCTGTTCACTCTGAGCAGCATCTATTGCTTTCAAAATGCTATCTTCACTTAGATAATTATATAAAGGTTTTTTTGTTGAGAACCTTATTGGATACCATGGATTATGTATGCTTTACTGGAGAATATAAAGAATACATATTTCACATGCCCTATTTGTGGCACATACTTGAAATTTCCTGGAGTGATAGGCAACTAGCAATGATGTATTAGATAATTCAAGAATTCTTTGTAAATCAACCACCTTCACCAGCATTCCTAATATTACCAATCCTAAGATTGCTATGCCTCGTTTGGAGGATGGCCAGTTCAAAAAATATACAGGGTGTCTATAAAATTACTGTGACCTCATTTACACTGCTCATGAAATCACATGAATTTTGGGTAGGCTATTTATTGCGGATCTGTGTAATGTTGATTCTATAACAGTTATGGAGAAAATGTGGAACAAAGCTTGTGTCAATCATGTATTGAAGTAAAATAGCTCATAGTACAATGAAGTTATTTCCACATCAGATGCTAGAAGTGTCTATCACTGATCTCAAGATGTGTTGTAAAGACTTACTCTATTCTGGATAATTTTGTTTTGGGTATCGATACATATTTCTTCTGAAATTGTAGGTCATCTAGATCAGTGTACACCTTGCACATTACCTGTATCATGAAACTTGTTTATCAAATTTCAAACCACATAACAATGAGGAACTTATTCACCAGGTAAATTCTGCACAAATTTTCTAATCACTTCTTTCATATATATAGCCAAATTATCAAAAACCTGTTCCGAACATAAATACTCTTTGTTCAGTGGTTAATATCATTTTTGGTCAGCAAATAAAAGTTAACTCAGCAGGTAACAGCAGTCCGCTGAGTCACACTGTACACTATACTACACTACTTTTAATGATGTTACATTGAATACATTTATTTCATTTTAAATTCAGTGCACAGCAACTTTATAGACACCCTGTATTGTGCAATGATAATTATCAGAACCAATCTAAGGAAGGACTAAGCAAAATATGATTGATCTCAATGTGCTGTATAGGGATTTTCCAAAGAAAGATCCAGGTGGATGCACTCTGTTAAAAATAAGCCTGAGAATCAGAGACATTAGTTTATGACAAGATGGCTGACACCAGACAAGTAAAAGCAAGACTAACTTCTCAAGTCTCAAAAGGGAGCTAATCTCTCTTGAAAATACTAGTCATTGTAATGCAACAAGATTCTCAGAGAACATTGCATAATTATTACATTGATTTAAATATTGTACATTCACATTTTCAAACTTGTTTTGTAATGGTTAAACATACTCTCACTCTTATACAATTGTTTGATAATTTTAGAAATTGTGGAGGATTACCCGCCATGCATTAGGGTGATTGTACAGAGCTCTGAGCACTTAAAATGTGGGTCATTGTACATTGTAACTTGTACTGGTGGCAGCATTGGTCGTGACAAAAACAGAGGTCACGTGATTGAAATTGACGATATTAATGTCAGCAAGGTATGAGTCACATTAGCTTACAGAAATAATAGATATAGAGATTTACATTAGCTTACAGAAATAATAGATATATTTACATTAGCTTACAGAAATAATAGATATAGAGATTTACATTAGCTTACAGAAATAATAGATATAGAGATTTTAAAAAATAACTTATTTTGGAAATGTAAGTCCCTTGTGTCACTTATACTGACTTGGAGAGAGATGAGATCCCTGGTCATCAAAAATTGAAACATCATTTTCTAAATGAATAGATCACTACAAGAGTAATCTGAATCTGAGCTGTCTCTGCATGATTGTTTGTTTCTTTTTATCCCCACGATACATGAGCATTGTAGCTGCTGAATCCTTTCGTAATGGGAAGGATTCTCCAGAGCTTATTTCATACCTAGAGCTCTCCAACTCTTAACAATGTGCAGTGTTTTAAATTCTCTTGCTCAGAGGGAATAAACACATAATTATACAGATAAAGTGCTGTGTAGTATCAACACGAGAAAGTCTCATATTGGTTGGCCTGATGTACCACAGGTGAGACCTTCTTTATGTAGAGCTAGATAAATAATCATCATTGTTGTCATTTTTAATTTAAATCTATAATTAAGTAGCTGAAAACACGCCTTCATCTAGTAGTCTTTGTGATTGATTGATTGAGAAGCTATTTTATCTAGTCAAAAAAACATTGCTTATGTGCATTGTGGTATCAACAAGAGTGAAGTGGTTCTCCTAAATACAAGACACCACAAAGTAATTACCAGTTATTCACATTTTTTCTAAATGTCACATGAAGTGACCTTCCATAATAGCTTACCTGTCAACTGACCGTAAATCGCCGTAATTTTTACGTTTTTTTCCAAGCTGTACAGCTTTACGGGCGTACACCGGCATTTATGGGTTTTTACGTGAATTTCTGCAGTTCTATACGTTTTGGGTTTTTAAAAATTAAATTTAGTGGTGACTCTGATATTTTAGTATATATTTTAGTGGCAACAGTGATTTATACGGGTTTTATTAACAATAGTGTCGTTTTGCGATTTTTATTTGATCTGGTCTTGGGGTGAAGTATTGTTGGAAACAATGCTTTTAACACACTACCCAGTACTTTAATTATTCTCTGTGCTGGGGACGTTGTCTTTATACCAAACTTGAGGAATTTTTGTCCACGTGCATTGACAGTGTTACTCAGTGTATCTACAGTACACAAATACTAGTAACACATGTATTTTGTATCTAGGCCTACTATAATATACATCGTTTAATTTATATTGTAATTTTTTGTTTGCCTCCTAGACCTAGGTAGTGTAGGTAGGCCTATAGTTAAATAATAGAATATGTTATTTGTTTATGTAGGCCTAAATCTGATCTTTAGAACTTATCTTAAACCAATATTTTGTTGTCACATTATGTTTATTTTTAGGAATTACAAACAGAAAATGATGCCGCTGACTGAAAATGAAGCCATCACTGCTATAGATGCACGATCCCTTCCAATCACAGATGCACAATCTCTACGAGTCATAGTTGTACGGTCTCCGCCAATAGCGATGCACAGTCTCCACTGTTCATAGATGCACGTTCTTCGCCGGTCATAGGTGCACATTCTTCGTCTGTCACAAATGCTCGATCTCCGCCAGTCATAGATGCATCATTGCTGCCCGTCATAGATGCATGATCTCCACTGGTCATAGATGCATGATCTCCACCGGTCATAGATGCATGATCTCCGCCGTTCATAGATGCACAATCTCCGCCGGTCATAGCTGCACAAAACCGCCGGTCATAGATGCATGATCTCCGCCGTTCATAGATGCATGATCTCCGCCGTTCATAGATGCACATTCTCCGCCGGTCATATATGCACGATCGATGCCGGTCATAGATGCATGATCGATGCCGGTTATAAAAGCATGATGTGCGCTATTCATGGATAGTTGAAATTATTGTCGAACGCTTTATAGAGCACTCCAACAAGTTGTTATAGTTTCAAACGGATCTAAGCATCCATTCTAGGTATTAATTTTTTTTTCCCCATATTTTTTTCTTATTTTTTCGTATTAGAGTTACGTAACCATACATAGGCCTAGTTTTGGTGCTCTATAATTTTTATAATTTTCCCACGCGATGACTGTCTAAAAAACCCAAATGACCTTTTTATTTTGCTTGCTGTGCGCGGATGGAGCCCCCCCCCCCTCACCATTGTGTATGATTTTACGGTTTTACATGCTCAATTACGGTTTTTCATAACTTTTTATATGGTTTTCAGTCTCAACAGGTTGACAGGTATGTAGTAGTCTTACAGAAACAGCATGTAAAACATGATTTGAATGTTTATATATTAACCGTATAACTTCTACATTGTTCTCAGTAATGGATCCCAGCTATGCTAAATTATTTTGCCCAATTACTTTGCTCCTGTGCTGATTTCTTTTCTTGCCCTACAAAAATATTTAAAAAAATTTCTTTTCTTGTCCCTCCATGTTACTAGCTTTATACTGGCATTAAATATGTACCTCATGGATGGGGTGTTTGACGTGCATTGGTACTTGGCAATTTAAAAGTCAAATAATTTTTAGTAATGAAGAGATAGAAAACAATAAAATGAGTTATCTTGTCTTTAGCAGTCAGAGAAAGGAACAAGTAAAGTCGTGTGTAGCAGACTATAGTCGTCCCAGTTGTAAATAGGTACCTGACGTACGAGTTAGTGAAGGTAAACGCATCAAGAAAGTGAGCTGAACACCCCACCTAATAGTTACTGTGACTTTGTACATGAAGAGTTATCTTCATTCCCAATGGCACCTGCTGCCATGGGACCTTTACCTTTAGCAGCTAAAGAGTTAAAAGTTAATACACTGTCTTTCTAACCTGGTGGCACATGATGAATTCCCAGTTGAGGGAGATCTATTTTACTTCAAACAGCTCTGTGGTCAACCCAGTCTCAGGAAATGGATACCTGAACACATGTTGGACAGCCAGCATTATACTGACCACATGATTCCTAGTTTATTGTTTGTCACAGGAAAAACAGTCTTAAACCATATTCTGTGTACACCTCAATAATGTGAGAAGGGTCCCTGCTTACATACAATGTCTGTTATTTTTACTAAAATGTAACAACAGTAATGTGACATGGTAGATTCCGTTGAAATTTGTTTTCAAACTCCTGCAGATAAGCAGAATGTAGTTAGTTGATCGGGATGCATTGTGTCATAGTTTACAGCTTTGCTGCAATATTTGCACATTTAGACCTGGTACATCTTATATCAGCTTGGTTTCTGGGTCACTTTACCCCTATAAAGTATGGGACAGTCAATTCCACCCCATAACCTCTTCAGAAACCTCATATGAGATCTGTGGAAGGTAAACATTATTGCTGTTCTTTGTTGCCCATTCGAGCCTGGCATCTCATAGGCGAGCAATCATTTGTTGAAAAGACAAGTACATTGTAAAAAATTATATTGTCAATTGATCAGATAAATCTTCTTCTGATTTGTTGTTGAAACTCTTACTGCATATCCAGATGTAGTATGAAGAACAGACCATGTTCTGTTTAAGTATGCGTTTGTGGTTTAGCGTTGCCATCTAATAAGTCAAAGTGACCTAAAACCCATTCTGAAGTCAGATGTGTTGGGCCAAAAATTGCAGATGTCACAACCATGAAACAATACATTCTGTTCTCCAGGCTGCATTTTGTTAATTTACAGGAGTTTGAGAATGCAAGCAGACAATGATCCAATAATATGCAAGATATAAACATTTGTACTTTATTTAATTTTTATCAATATGAAATAACCAAAGCAAATTATTTTAAATACTAAATTATGTATATTATAATTACTGTTGCATTAGTTTGTTACATTTTATAAAATAGCAAACAGCACATTATTCTCCCAGAGTTATTCCTTCATTTAATAAATGCTCTAAATATTTAGTTCTGGTCAAAATTCCTAGAATTTGATTCAAGGACATAAATTTTTGAAAACTAGTGGCTTACAATATTATATATCGATTTTCTTCTATAGTTGCATGCTGAAATTGCCTTCAATTATGATAAAAACTGCTACACACTGACAGACAAAGGCAGTCAAAATGGAACAGTTTTGAATGGAAATAGACTGTCACAGGTATGTACAATATTTATTAGGAGTAAATTTTATATACCTTTGTAAGATAAGTAAATATTTAAAAACAAAAAAAGATTACAGTTTTTCAGTATTTATTTTTCAATATCTATTTACGATTTGGTGCAGTTTTACTGCAGTCTCATGAACACTCTATTTATACCTTTGTGAGTACTGGTAATTTTTATGTATAGCAGTAATTCATATACTTTTGTAGGAGTAATTTACATATACCATTATAGCAGTAGTTTTTATATATTGGAGGTCAAAGGAGGTCAATATAAAGGAGGTCAAAGTCAGGCCTGGGCTTCTATATCATTTTAAGAGTCATGTTGGAGGTAGTATATTAGTGTATTAAAGCATAGCAAAACTGTTAACTGCGCTGCAAGCATATTTGATAATTAAGGGAGGTTTGTGAAGGTTGAGTTGGCTGTCCTAAATTCTCTTTCCGCCCCCCCCTCTCCCCATAGGTCAAAGTGATTCAAAAACCACACCGAAGTCAGATGTATCAAACAGATTTCACATCCAAGCTGTAAACTACAAAACACCACATTCTGTGCTCTTAGCTACATCCTGCTAATTAAAACTAGTTTGAGAATGAGAGGAAACAGTTAAATCCAGATTAATTTTGTACAGTCAAATGCAGCAATCATGGTCTCATTATGTTTGCTTCAGTAGCCCTGTCCAGCAATCATGGATGCCATGGTGGGTCTCATTTGTTATGTTTGCTTCAGTAGCCCTGTCCAGCAATCATGGATGCCATGGTGGGTCTTATTTATTATGTTTTCTTCAGTAGCCCTGTCCAACAATCATGGATGCCGTGGTGGGTCTCATTTATTATGTCTGCTTCAGTGCTAATCAGAAGTTTATGAAAATAATTTCAGAGTAATATTTGAATATTAAATTCAAATTGTCTATCCCCAGGTGGTGTTATCGTAGCTTCCACACTTGCCATTGAGTGTAGGGGTTTGTGAAGGAGATATAGTCTGCATTCCATCGCCAGGTGTGTTGCTCTGGTTGAGGTGTAGTCATGTTTATTCAGGGTGGTCTTGATGTTGTATATCCATCTTTTCCTAAGTCTTCCCTTGGCTCTGTATCATGGCCATCTTGTTATAAGCTCTTATGGGAAGTAGATCATTCATCCTCATAAGATGCCCAAACCATTTTATCTGCTGTTTCTCTATATATTCAATGCATGATGTGATGCCTATTATCTTTCTGTTTTCAGTACACATTTTGTCGAGTCTGGTGACTCCAATAGCCGTCCTTAGAATTTAATTTAGCAAGTTTCAATCTTTCTCTTATGTGTAGATGTCATTTGCCAAGTCTGACATTGGGAGCATAGTGTTGGTATAAGATACTCTTAATAATTTGTTTCTTTACTCCATCTTGATTTTTGGGTGCAATAGCAAAGGTGACAGCTTGTATTCAGAGTAATGTTCAATATTTTTATTGGAAATACATGGAAATATAAGGAACAATAACAATAGAGGGTTATGTTTACTGTAAACTAATATTAGGGTTTCACACTTGGAGGGATTTACATGGATATTTTTTCTTGGTTGTACTGGAGTTTAGGGAAATGATAAAGCTGACAGATTGGCTTCAAGAACACTGGTATCAGGACAAATGAAAATGGATAAGGATATTTTAAATTCTCTTTATATGTGTCTTTTACGTGAGAACACAGTGGTGGAAGATACTGTTATTAAGAGATTGAAGGAGTTTAAAATATATTGGGGACATAGTAGAGGAGTAGTATTGAACTATCAGCATACATACCCCTTGTCATCTTCTGAATTAGGTGGAACACCAATGGAGATGCCCAAGAGTGTACTACTGTTGGCTCAAAGAATCACTACAATCACATCACCAGACAGTATCTCTACAAAATACTATTTAGATTCAATTTTTTAAAGCCAGACATGATGCAAAAAAATGGACTACAAAAAATGTCAGAAGTGCTGAACACCACTGTGTAAGTAGTACATACTCTACAAGGGCAAAATATTGAGGTCTCTTTCCTACCCTTGTGCAGTAAGACATGCCAGGCATCATCGGGAAAAATCTTTTATTCAATTGTAGTTTTCATTTTGTGCACTATTTTCTTGAAACATTAATTTGGGTTTTAGTTTAAGTTGACTTTTGACTGAAATATAATTTGTTTCTATATAATTTGAAGGAGTTTACATCTGTTTAAACTTTATTATTACTGAAATTCTATTTGTTGAAGCATATGTAAAAGTGACATTGTCTGTAACTAGTGTTGTGTTTCTATTCAGGATAAATCAGAGAGTTATGACTTGCACCATGATGACATACTCCAGGTAGGCAGCACAACATTGTTGCTGCACATACACAAGGGGCTTGATACATGTGACAACTGTGAACCTGGTCAAGTGCAAGCTAAAATAAAGGCAGAAACATCTATTAAAAATGGTCAGTTTTCACATTAGTTTAAAAGTTGAATAAATTTTGTGTTGTTCCTTACAAGATCATGTGTTTCCACAAAGTATGGAAATTATAGCAAAACTTTGATGTGCAATGCATACTCACAAAAGCAATGCTGAAGTTGGATATATTGAGCAGAAAGGTTCTGATATGATAGCCAAGCTGTAAACCATAACACACTGCATTCTGTTCTCCTAACTACATCCTGCTAAACATCTGGAATTTGAGAATGAATGCAGAAGAAACAGTTCCTTATAGACTAGAATCCAGATTAATTTAGCAATGTCTGCTAAAAAAAATGGACTAAAATGAACCAACTTTGTCAATGAGGTTCACGTAATAAAAGAAATGCTACAGCTAACAGATGTCCCCTTTCAAAAATGATAACCAATTCAGCCTATGTTTGCCATGGAAACCTAAATCCCCTACCAAGAGTAGAAGACTACACAGAACATAAATATAAAAACTGACTTAAATTTAAGTGTCTAAAATAATTTGCAATGAAAATGATTTATTTGTGTTACCATCAATCCTCTTGGACCAAACTATAAACAGATGGCTCAGCAGCATAAGCAGTGAGAAATGTTGGTGTGGACATCTTTATTTAGAATGGTCCAATGGAAAGACCCTTGAGAAATCAATAGCTGCTGGTGTTAATTCTACAAATTTCAAGTCAAAGTAGGAAGCTATTAAAGAAGCAACCTTGTGCTGTTCAGCTCAGGACATTGTATAGCTTAGTATAGTGGTCATAACCAATGCTAAATCTGCCTTGCAAGCCCTTCAGAACTCAATCACATTCCACCTGAACTTCTTAAAGTCAATATCTCAATTAAACAGTCAAGCAATAGATTAAATAGATTCTGAGTCATTTGAAAATCAAGGGAAATTATATATCTGATCTTATAACCAAAGCTGGAGTTGCCAGCAACAGTAGGCAGAAAACCCAATATCATTTCGAGAAATGAATTCCAGCATCAAAAGCTTTTTGGATACGAAATGGAAGTTAACACACCCATGCAGCCAAATAAGATGATGCCATTCACAAGCTTGGAAGAAAGGAATAAACACTCATTTTTAGATTGAGAACAACATATTGAAACAACACATCTATAGTAAGTTTGGCGTTGGTGACACTGATATGTGCTTTTGTGGACGTCTGTAGAAAGCACAGAACATATTCTACAGAATTGGTCACTGTACCACACCACAAGAAACTGTACAGCGTAGCTGAGTTTAGCCTCAGAACTGGTGACTACAGTACAGTTCATCGAAGAAATCTACATCTGTGTATGACGCCTACAGGAGAGTGTGGAAGAAGTAGATTATATTTGTGTTACTTGGCACAGACCTTCTTACTGAGTATTCTCTGATAACCTGGTTATGAGATGTAATGTAGTTATCTGATTAATTATATTTGTGTTTGTTTCTGCAGATCATGTTGTCTTATCAAATTATGAAAAGAATAGACTAAGGATAAAGGAGCTAAAAAATATTAAGAAAAAATATGGACTACAGGTAAGTCTGTAAAGTGTTTACTTTGTGCATTAATTCATTGTTTGTAATTATTTGTTTGTTATCAGCCTCATTTATAACACACAAACACACTCCTTCAATCTGTTTACTTTGTTTACATGTTAAATAGGCTGTGTGATATAAAACTGCAAACACTCTTATAATTCCTATTTTCTAGAACTCATATTTTGAGAATCCTGGAGCCATCATCACAAATCCTGATTTCTGTGATAAAGCCCATCTGAGGAGAACATATATTGGCAGTGATTCAGAGTCTTTCAAACAGAGTGTGGCTCCTGCTTCAGTTCAAAGGTAAGACAAAGTTTGCATTTTATACCTGAGAAATATTTCATGCTTCTGTTTAAAAAAAAAAAAATGAAATATAATTTCACAATTTTAAAATTTGAAATAAGTCTTGGGTTCAGTTGCTTCTTCTTCTGTGTACATTCTCAAACTCCTGCAGATTATCAGGATGTAGTCCAGAGAACAAAATGCATTGTATCATGGTTTACAGCACTGCTGTGATATCTGCGCCTTTTGGCCTGACACATCCAACTTTGGCAAGACATTGGGTCACTGACCCAATATGGGATGGGACAGCCAACTCCACCCCATAGCCTCCTTAGTCGCCTCTTGTGACATGCATGGAAGGTAAACAATGTTGCTATTCTTTGTTACCATCTTGGGCCCGGAAACACATGGTTCAGTTGCTCATATTCTTGAGTATAAAAAACATCAATGCATAAGGGACATTCACATTAGTGCTCTGCTGTTCATTGCATAAGCCATCAAAGAGTATTGAAACTTAAAGTTCCATCCAATATTGATTACATGATCTTTTTGATCTTTTGACTTTCCAGAGAAGACATACTTTCTCCTCTCTCAGTTTTCACATATTTTGTTTGAGCATAACAACATTGATTGTCCCCTATGATTTTTGTATCAATCATATTCTGGGCATTCAGTGCTTTTCTAGATACCACCCGCAGAACAAGGACTTGCCCATTTAGAAAGATGTAACAGCCTTATAGAAACATATGATTCTATGTAGTAACAATATGATAAATTCTCAGTCACAGTTTACAAAAATAAAGTGATCTCTCTGTAGTCTTTTATGTGCATGGAAAACAAGTAAATGTTTATTGATATCTTGCAACTTCTATGTATTTGCTGACATTTGATGTATTTACTGATTTCACATGGAGAGGGAGGGGTGTGTTATGAGATGTATTTGTTATGTTTTGGTTAATGTACTTTCTTGTTGTTCATTCAACTATCGGGAGCATAAAACATTCACCAGTTTCATGAAAAATGCCACCAAAGACACACTATTATGAAAAGATACTTTAATATTTGCATTAGAAGAATACAGATTTGTCAATATTGTATGAAAATGATGCAAAATATTGTGATCCTGAAGGAATGTAATTCCCCCTCTCCTTTTTTTGTGTGTGTGTTTGTGTTTTGTTATCACGACAGTATAGAAGTTCTTCATATTTCATTGTTTTTGTGACACACAAGTTCATGGAGGTTTCATTTCTTCTTTGCAGAACAATTAGAAATTTTCAATCTACTCTGCAGAATGTTGCAACTTACTTTTACCATCATCCTAAATGAACAAAACCATGTTCTGTGGTTGGTGTCCAAAAAAAAAGTACAAGGCATTCTACTTTGTCTGTCTTTGCTTTAGCATGACTACTCTGGACTGAGTCAATTGATGATATTTTGTACTGCTAGTTTATAAAAATGTAAAGGTCTGTACACTTTTTGACCCTGAACATCACATTACATTCTACTCACTACATTGTAAGACTATCTGATGCTCCCCCAACACATTGCATTACATTCAACTCATTCTATTTTGGAAAACTATCTGATGCCCCACACACAGATATACATATGAAGTGACATTCTTTCTAGAATGTTATCTTTGTCATGGATAATCTGAACACCTCTCTGTCCTGGGCAAGCAGGCCTGCATTGGCCAGAGACCTGTGCATATATTTTAATGTTTAAGTTTAATAAATGCACTGCTGCCACTGAAACCTCTTCTATTTCTTTACATACACAACTTTCACTGTTATTATTAGTTACACCACTGTTCAATGTATCTATTCTGAATTTCTAGACACTTTACTTTTGTAGGTTGCCGTTTCTTTCGGGAGGAAAATCCATTAATTTGACGGCGTAAGGAAAACACATTCATTTTTATTGGCCATTTTGGTGGAAGTTTTTGTATATATATCAACATTCTTCTTTTTTTTCATTGTTTTTTGTTTAATCCAGCCTCCATTCCCAATACTTTTAACTACTTACACACACACTCCCCCCCCCCCCCCAATCTTCCCATGCATTCTCGACTTTGCTTATTGATAACCTTCTCTGGTTTTGTCCTCGTGGTGTTTCCCACATACACAATATTTGGTTTGTATGTGTGGTCTGTGCTCACATGTTTCATCTTTTAGGTTTTCACATGATCCAAGTTTTATATGATTTATCAATTATTATTCATTCACCTGTGGCATCTCTTTTTCCTTGATCTATTGCTATTTGTCTATCAATAATGCACACATTTTTGGTGCTCAACTAAATTATCATCTACTAAACATGCATGTCTCATCATCACATGGAGAGTTTTTGGTGAGAAAATGTGATCATAGTTTAATAATTTGATAAATCTGTGTGTTTCTTGTTTGTTATGTGCTTCTTGAAAAAGGTCCCAGCTGGACTGTAATGTAGAAATAGTCTATGTCCTTTTGGTTATTGCTATTTGTTTTGTAATATTTGACAGTTGATTAAGTAGTATTGTTATTTCATTATAGCATTTATCACTTTTTTGTTTTGCTAGTGTGGCACTCTCCTTTTTGTTATACATCTCTGACATATTGGTTATTTATTACAGTTTTGTTACTATTGTTATGGGTATGAAAAGTCTAACAAAATTCTGGAGAAACCTCTTATTGAACATGTAATACAAGAGCTTCATCACTCATAATTCCTGGGGATAGTCACAAACTCTAGCCCTACATTACAGTAGCCTTTAGTTGTCTTCTTATGTGTATATTAATTATCATTGATTCACATCCATGTGTCAGAATTCTAATGTTTTCTTTTATTAGGAGCCAGTATTATGACACTAGGGGATGCTCTAACAAGTGCAATTTTAAGTACCATATCAGAACATCAAGTCAATGTTATTGATGGTTGTTATAGTGAGTTAGTCCAAGACAGTATATAACATTGAAGTAACTGAAACTGAATTGTTTACATTACATCACACATCTCCTGTATCTTTGAAGTATAGATATAATGAATTATATTACAGCCCCATATCTGCACAAAACAAAGGCCACAAGCTTTTAGCCAAGATGGGATGGAAAGAGGGACAAGGGTTAGGCAAGACTAGCTCTGGAATTGCAGAACCAGTAAGTACATTAAGCTATTCCTTGTAAAAGGTCAAGGAAGGTAAATGTGAGTTATGAAACATTGTCATAGCACATGGTTAGTGCTCTTGGCTGGCCAGAAATTGCCTGATTAGCATCACCTGCCACACTTGCTGAGTAGTGATGGTGCCATTCCTCATTCTTTACAAAACATGAGCCCTAGTACCCTACTTCCTTGTGCTTGGGTGAACCATGAGAATAATTTGTATTTCAAGCCATGAATAAAGAGTTAACTCTAATCCCATGTCTGCTGATCGGCATGTAACTCTTTAGCTCATGTGATAATTCCCATATATCTCTAAAATAATCGATACAGGCCTACTTGTTTACATCCCGACTGATAATCTTGTGTTTTAGCAGACATTGTTGTCTGATTTCAAACACATAACCCCATAGACACACTGCAAATTATTTGTCCACTTTGCCTTGGAAATCCACAATTTTAAAGATAAATCATGGGTATCTGTGGCTATGTTTGCAAGATAGGAGCAAAAAGGTCAAGCATGTGTATTTATGGTTAGCTTTGAGCTTGGCAGCCAGTCGCTTCCAGGCAAAATGGCGAACAGATCAATGTGTGCTAATTGTGCGACAATAAATATCTCTTGAAAGATGGATTATTTAATTATTTCGTCTAGAATATGGTGTTAGTTATTTTGACAAGGGGATATACTCATCAAGATCTTCACTGGTGTGACAGAATACGTGCATCTGAGCTGAAATTTTCATGAGTGTAGTTACTCATCTGTCTTGTGTTGGAAATCTAGTAGGATCTTTGTCATTCTATAAGAGCGAGAGTGGGAGTTTGAGAACAAATGCAAAAAAATATGAAGAACATTATATATTTATTTGAAGTTAGACAGTTCATACAAATTTTATTGGGCCAGTTCTCATGTGTGACAGTGATTCATTGATAATCGGCAGAATAGTAAAAAAATTATGCGTAAGCAGAGGAAATGTGATTTTATAAGTGAATTATCAGAATATCATGGGTAGATGAAAGACTTAATAAAGATGTCTTGCAATACTCACAAAGACTGATTCATTAAGCAGAAGACACTTACAATTCATTGGCCACATCATGAGAAGAACATTGTCACAGTAGTTAAATTGAAGAGCAAAAAGACCAAGAGAGAAGATGCTACACAATATAGTGTCATGGAACATCAGTAGTGAAAATAGTTGGCAATATGCAATGTTTATTGCTGCGGAAGATACGATGATCATTGGCATGAGCTTGTTTACTTATCTGATCCTCGGGTTGAGAGCTTTCACTTTTTTCTTCCCTGTGCCAGGTGGTGCTAGATGCATATCATTTTCAGCTGTATTGTGTTTGTATAGAGAGTGCTAGTGATCGAGATGTTTGGTGGTAATAGTTGTTTTTCAGAATAATAGCTCCTGATCTGCCACAAGGATCTCCTCTGTCCCCAGTGCTGTTTAATATGTATACGTTGAGAATAGCTCAATTGCAAACCTCCAGCAATTGTAGAGTTCTAACATACACTGATGATATCCTACTATATAACATGGGCAGGAACAGAACAGATATTGCTGACAGTGTACAGAGTGGACTAGGTCAATTGTAGATATGGTACAGAACATACAACGCTGTGGTCAATCCCTCGAAAGAAAAGGTCGTCTGGTACTCCTTAAATAATAATCTGGTCAATGACACACTGCCATCTGTCAGTTGATGGGCTCATTCATTGAAAGAACATGACCTTAAATATCTCGGGATAATCTTTGATAGAAGTCTCTCTTTCAACAAGCACGTATATGATTCAGAAGACCAAAAGAAGGATCAGGGTTATCAAGGTTATGGCGACATTTGACATGCAGCAATGGGTACTTTTTCTGCTTCTACAAGTGATGTATAAATAGATTATGACATTGGCCTACTAACACTGTCACAGACCTAAGTCGATAGATTGGAAAAGTTTTAAAATGAGGCAATGAGAGCGGCACTGGGGTGTACTAGAGATACACCCATCTCTGCAATGAGATTTCTGTTTGATCTCCACAGCATTACAGTGCGACATCAGGTAGCACAAGTTAAGTCGTACCTTAAAGTGACAGAATACAACCACCATCTATCGTCTAGATGAGTCAAAGGGAAAACGAATCAAGCATGGCAGATCATTGATGGCAGAGGCTGAAGACACTCTGTGAAGAGTATGTGAATTTAAAGAAATAGGAACGGGCAGTGAATGGGTGGAGGTAGACACTGAGAAGAAATCACTGAGAAGAAATCACTGACTAAAATATAATACAACTAGATAAAGCGTGTCGAAAATGGACGGGTGTCAGGGCCCAGGTTACAGTGCATGAACTCACCCAGCTACACTCGAACACATAAGATATAATTATATACACAGATGGCCCTGTTAACAGAAACACAAATAAAACTGGTTGGGGTTTTGGTGCCTACAAAAACAGCGTGAAGTTGGTTGAGAAATCTTCAGCATATTCCACTGTCACATCGAGCATGAGGATGGAGATAGAGGGAGTTGTAGCAGTACTTAATTGGTTGATAACTGGAAAATCAACACACTCTGTAATACTTAGAGACTCTCAAAACATACTGCGCAAGATAGGAAAGTTCATGCTGAGAAAAGAATGGTGGGACTTATTGAACAACTCAGTTGTCCAGAGCATTACATGGATATACTGCCCCGGTCATGATGGGGTCAGAGAAAACGAGAGAACCGACTTATTGGCAAGCAATGCTGCGATAGATGGCACATTTCTGAGAAGAGATAAAGCAGACTTAATGAAGGGAGTAATAAATTCATTTGAAACTGATGATGATGTCAGTGAGGCTGAGAACATACACATACAGAGAATGCTAGAAATGGGAGTATCTAGAGGAGAGAAAAGATATTGGACAGTTTGACTAAATAGCTTTGATTGACGACACCAACAGAGATGATGCCATATATGAAATATTGATGTACATGGAGAAATATTATCGCCAACGCCATTCGGCATGGCACTTGATGATGATGAGAGGAGAGGGAAGGAAAAGTAAATATTTTGGAAAGTTCACATCAGAAAGACCACACAATCAACATCTGACCGGGAGTCTACATACACTGGGATGGCTGCTGGAACGGAGGGCGGAGCACTAATGGGAATGAAGTGCTATGAAGCCAGTTTCTAATCACGAATCAAGTTGTTTATGCAGGTCTTGTAGTGTAGAGCATTCAATAAGGTGATATTTAACTATTTCCTCCTTTTGTCTGCTGCAGTATGGTGTATGGTCTGCTGTAATTCTTTGTAGATGTGTGTTAATTTGTACATGTGTTGTTCATAGCCTAAATAATGTGGTTTGGTTTTTGCACTCTATTTATCTCTTTACGGTGCTCGACTAACGGTTGTTCTTTCCCGAAAGTAATGGCAACCTACGGGAATATTGTGCCTAGAAATTTCCAATGGATTAATTGAAGCAGCAAGGAGGATCAGCGCCTTCGAGCTGAAATGCTACAGGAAGATACTTAGAATATCATGGAAGGATAAAATCAGAAACTCAGATATTATAAACACAATGAATATTCCAGAGTGTTGGTTACTAAACACAATAACAAAAAGAAAACTATGCCTGTTTGGTCATATAAAGAGACATAACTGTTTAGAAAGACAAATAATGGAGGGAAGAGTACCTGGGTAGAGGAGAAGGGGCAGACCAAGAAGACGATGGACTGACGACATTAAAGATAACATGAATACATCGCTAGAAAATGCAAGCCACATCGCCCAAGACAGAGAGAGGTTCAGAGAGTTCATTGGGAAGACAACGTTCTGGAAGGAATACGTCACATGACACACTCTATTTATGCTGTCATGGGGATGTGGTTGGGACATGTCTGCATATAATACTCTTCCATTTGTGCCAGTGGCCTTGTTTGTTGTATACAGTTGTTTTGGATAATGTTTGTGCTGTTCTAATGTTGGTAGCAAATTAGTATGGACTATAAAAGTTTGAAAATGTATAGAAAATTGCCTTCATTGTACATGGGTTGCCAAATATTGCTCTTAACGAAATGGCATACCACCTTCCAAGGAGTATCACTCATAGGACATAACTCTGTAGATTAGAGGTCATAATACACAGAGATCTAAATAAAAAACAGTTTGTAAACAAGACACAGAAAGCAAGATCCATAAAATGTAGTTGATGTCTATAAGTTTCTGTTTATTTTGTTTGCATTAAAAGCATTAATGGTTACAGTGACTAATAAGTATTTTTTATTTGAGACATATATATATATATATATATATATATATATATATATATATATATATATATATATATATATATATATATATATAATGTCTATACATAATAGAAACTGAATAAATGTATGATCTAATTGTCTTATCTGTAGATCAATGTGGAAATGCGTGTAAACCGGTCTGCTGGTCTTGGTTCAAGAACAGATGTCTCACTTTCTTTGGATAATGTACAACACACAGGAAAGGCTAAGAGATGGACAAAAGCAAGAAAGAGATATGAGAAATTGGATGCAGATACGAGAAAAGCTCCAGCTTCATTATCTAGTCAGTTATTAGTGAATATTTCTGATAGCAATCAACGCTCTGAGCATTTGGAAATTCGACCAGGATTTGGTTCTACAGATTCATATACTTCTGTTATTTCTGGGTCTGAACTGTATAATGACACATTATCATCAATGACTTATAATCATGGAACTGTGCCAAATGAAAACATGATTACATCAACAGAACTGAGTACTTTCAAAGACTCAAAAATTATGTATCGGGCATCACAAACTAAAGTCTCCAAGTATAGGTCAAAAATGTCATGGGTCAGTGGGGGTACTGAACAAACAGGGCAGATTTTTCCTCAAAATAATCCATCAGCAAATGACACAGAACATACCTGAGTAATAATTTTAATATTGGATAGTCTTCTCTGGAACATGTTCAAATGATACGGAACATACCTCAGTAATGGCTTTCATATTGGATATTCTTCTCTTGGGCATGTTTTCAAATCCAGGGCACTCCTCCAACCTAATAAGTCTGGTACCAGGCTCAGCATTATTTATCTGTTTTGATTCATTTTTTGTATCTTGCTGCTCTCAGACTTCCTTCCTTGGGTACTGAGGTAGAGATATGCTTTATACGTCACTTTATATGTGACCCTTCCTGGTGGACCAAACCTGTACATTTTGTAAAGTCATATAGTACCTTCATGGATTGGATGGTATCACCTCAGACTTATCTTTCCTGCACTGTGCGCCAAAAGAGTTTTTGTCAGGTAAAATAGATAATTCCAATAATTTGTAATCTTTGAATGTACCATATATTTCTGTGTATAAAGCAGAAAATGTGACAATAGTCGAAAACCCGTGTATAGGCCAAGGTAGGGAAAAAAATGAAATATTGTGAAATCCCGTTATTATAAGAATGAAGGGACAAGCAAAATAATCCTAAAAGGAAATTACTAGTAAGACAAACTTTAGCAAGGCGCAAGATCATTTCTTCAATTTACAGCATATTTGTGCTCACATAAAATATAACAAGGATAATAAAGTGCAACCTTTGCCTGGAGCCGTGTCCAGCCTAATAAAACCCACACCAGGTACAGGAGAGTTCCTGGATATTAGATTCATTCATTGCCCAGAGACGTATAAAGCCTAATACCCACAGTAGGTACCAGAGTGTTCCACTAAATTAGATTAATTAATTCTTTCATTCAGTGCTATTTCAACAGCAAAGGTTTACTAACGATAGCATCAGCCATTACGCTAAATTCATGCCTAGGCTTTTAGATTTGCCTTAAAGTTTCACTGTGGAATGAAAAGGTGTAAATACAATTTTTGTGAAAGTGACTGGACAGAGAAGATGCCTTTCACTATTGATTTCGGCCCCCCCCCCCCCCACATGGGTTATTTTGTTGAATTTCCTAAACTACCTAAGCAGGCGAGATTCTCGAAGTGGCATGGTTGTATGAGACTATTGGCAGTAGAAGACATCTGTGCAGAATTAATAAGAACTTCAATCATTACATTTTTTAATTTTGTTATGCTTTTCGTAGGGCACTATTTATATATCTAGTCACATGCAAGAAATAGGCTGACCAACAAAAAGCATGGAAATAATCAAAATCAACCTTTGAGGTCATAATTACATTTTCTGTACACGGGTCTTATAGCACTGTTTTTTGCCTGGAGTCACAATTTGTGCGCAACCACATCTAATTTCTTGGAACCTTATCTCCTTCATGCAGCCACTAGAATAATTTCAGGACAGACTTCAAGCAAAATGAAATGAATACAGGTAACATCATCTCATGTAGCTGTGACAAAGGGTGACAACGTAAAAAAAAGAGCTGACATCATTACAATCACTAAATGGATCAATAATTTGTGACCAGATATTCAGTCCAAAATGTTCATATGATCTTCAAATAGCAATGAATGTTTGGTCACTTGATTCACAGTAATACTGTTCCGTGTCAGAACATTGATAACTCCTTCAATACACCTTCTTCTTGGCCTTCCTCTGTATCTTGCCATTTCCATTTTCATTTTGTATGATCTTGCCGCTGGCAAATAAGGATTAGTTCTCATTAGGTGGCTAAACCACTTTAATCTCTGTTTTTCAATATATTTGACCACTAATGTTGACCACTGACAAATGAGATAGTTTTGTTAAATTTCTTATGTTCTTGCCTCATAAAAAATGGTTTGTTATAAATATTTCTGTATTTATCCATAATAAAAAATAGTTATTCTTCTACTTCTTCTGTGTTAGTTCTCAAATTTCTGTGTACTAGCATGATGCAGTCAGAAGAGGGAAATGTGTTGTCACCTCTTACTTGATTCAGTATTCTTTGTTCTGAACAGACATAGCCGGACCATTGCAAAGGATGTAGGAAAACTACATGCTGATCACTAAACCTAGGTTACTGTGTGCAATGCCTGCATTCTGAATACTATTGTGTATGCCAGTGAGTCATGAGCTCTGTACACTTTAATGTATATATATATATATACAAAAAGTGTTCTCATGAAACCCACCCATGCTGTGTCACCTATTCCAGAATGGCAGGAGGGTGAAAACATCATCACTGATGTAATAAATGCATTTCTATTCAAGAATGGCAGGAGTGTGAAAATGTCATCACTGTTGTGAATAAATACATATCCATGAATAAATGGTCACATTATCATTTTCTTTGTTCCCGTTGTGTCCCCTGCGGTGAGTTGACAACATGGCCAAAGTGATAACGAATCCATCAAAATTTGACCAACGAGCAGTGATTCAGTTTCTTACAGTCGAAGGATTTTGACCAACCAACATTCATCAAAGAATGCAGGTGGTGTATGCTGGAAAATGTATTTTGCAAACAACACTGAAGGATTGGGCAAAAAATTATTTTTTGAGGGGAAGGTAACACATGTACTATCACAGCCGGAACAGGCACATGTTGTTGTGACAGAAGATTTAACTTTCGTGACATGCAGGTGTGCATTGTCATGCAACAGAATGACACTGTGACAGAAGATTTAACTTTCATGACATACAGGTGTGCATTGTCATGCAACAGAATGACACTGCGACAGTACGATGTGTCACTTATTCTTGATGGCTGTATGCAGCTTGTTTAGTATGTTCTTGTAGCCAATATCATTGATGTTCACAGACTCTCTAAAGTTTAAAAATGTCATCATCATATGAAATAGTTCTACCTGTCCCTATGATTTGTCTGCCTGTAATTTGTACTGTGTACACATTAAATAATAGGGAGTGACAGATGTAAACCATGTGGAAGTCCTAGGCTTATGACTGTTGGTATAGATGCCGAACTACCACATTTAAGAAAACTTGTCTCTGAAGCATATAAGAAAAAGGCAATCTTCTTTTTTTGGCCACTTCATGAGACAGGCAGGTTTAGAGAACATAGTCACACCAGGCAAAATTGAATGCAACAGAGACAGAGGGAGGCAACGTGAGAAAATATTAGACAGTTTGACAACCTGGCACGGCAAGGAAACAACAACGACTTTGATACATAATACTGTGGACAGAGAGCTGTGGAGAGCCATGACCGACTACGCCAGCCGGTATGGCACCTGATGATGATGTCTCTGAAGCAGGCAGCAGCAACCCAGTTAAGTAATAAATAATAATACGTTTTGGAACCTCAAAAGTGGTTTCAAAAATTTATTAGTCAGAAAGTCCAAGAGCACCCTATTGTACACATCTACAATGTCTATTACTGCAGCACATCTCCATCTGTGAGTCGAGATCTTCAAATACATCTTGTGCAAAGATAGCTGCATTTCACCAGGTCTTCTTGTGAGGATGATACTCAAACCCGCATAAAGTTGGTGATAACTTGTTCATCTCTAGATGAAAAGACGATTTCCATGAAACATTTCCATTAATATGCCAACTGTATCACAGTTCTCGTCTGATAACCTTGCACTTTGATAGGAAAACTGTATTATGGTTATCATCTGGTAATCTTGCACCTTAGTATGATAACTGTATCATGATTATCATCTACTAACCCCACAGCTTCGTAGAATAGAGTAAGAAGTAACAAACAATTATGGAATCGTAATTATCTGCGGATATAGATATACAACATAGGAGTAAAACAAGTATCAGAGTTCAAATACCTTGGTAGTATTTTCACAGAAACTGGAAGCCTTAATAGAGAGATAGAGACGAGATGGCAAATGCAGTAACATACCAGCTGTCACCAATACTTCTTCATCCCAAGATCGAGATGGAAGTTAAAAGACAAATGATTTACAGTATATTCCTACCAATACTGTGTTTCCAGTGCCAAACCTGGTCTCTCTCATCTTCACATTACAGAAAGACAGTGACATGTGAGATTAAATGCTTAAGGAGGACTGCAGGGGTCACCAGGCTTGATAGATTACGAAATGAAAACATCAGGGAAAGAATAGGTATAAAATCTTGCACATAATAAATAAAGTGACAGCAAATCAAGTGGTTTGACCACATTATAAGAATACATCACGACAAGTTGTCCGTACAGGCATATAACCAAATGAGATCAGGGTAAAAACCAGAGGAAGACCACGAAAAAAAGAGGGATAGAACACGTCAGAGACATCGTGAACAAACACGGTCATAGCACAACAGAGGTAACAAATCTGGCCTTGGAACGCAAGCTCGAGCTCCGATCACTCTTACGCTTAACGGCAATAGTAGATAAACCACCTGAGGAAACACAATAGACAATGATCTGCGGAGGTGGGGGTTGGTATAAAATGTATATGAAATGTTTGCTGTCAGGAAAAAGATCGAGAAACAAACAATGGACTGGATGAAATCAATGACAAAATGGGCACCAGTGGCCATCTCTGTGAAAATTTCTAGGAATATTGTCTTTTCTACTTACTGGCGGTATTTCTATACTTTTCTTACCAATAATTTTTTTCTGGCGCTATTCCTTCGCTTCTTTTATCAACCATTCTTTTTCATCGCTATTCCTATACTTCTCTTATTAGCTAGATTTTTCTTATATACTTTTCTACCCTAACACGCAGACTTGTCTCAATATTGAGAGTAAGACAATGCTACGTGCTCTCACTGCTACTTTTCAACATATACATAAGACAGAATAATAATAATAGAGGCTCACCTTAACAAAGAGAAAAACATTGCAAATAAACCTGATGAGAAACTTAATAGTGAAATCAACGAACTACTATTTGCTAACGATCAAAGTCTAATAGGCATGTACTAAGATTAGAAAAATATGCAAAGCCACATTAATGCATTGCTACTAGCATGTAAAAAGTACAACATGAAAATTAACGCAAAAAAACAACAACAACAGAAACTATGAAAATTAGCAAGTCTGCAACTTATATGGATATAACAATAGATATCATCAAAGTTAAGCAATCCAACGAATTTAAATTGTAAGCAGGATTTTTTCCGAAAATAGAAAACTAGACAAAGAAATAGAAACTAGATGTCAGAAAGCAAAACAAAGTGACTTACCAAATTTCACCATTTCTTTGCCACCCAAAGATCAAGATGGAAATCAAAAGACAATGTCTACAATTTTTATACCAACACTTTGCTATCAATATCAAACATGGTCTTTAACAGTCTCGCAGCAGAGAAAAATCGTTACATGTGAAAATGATGTCTGAGAAAAATTGCAATGGTTACTAAAATAGATAGAATTTGAGAAATGAAGAGGAAAAGAGTAGGTTCAATATCATGTGTTGAACATATCGTTAGACAGCAAGTAAAATGGTTCGGTCACCTTATGAGAACGAAAACAAAACAAATACTAGTAAGAGCGTATAACAAAAGAATATCCTCACATAAAGTCAAAAGGTAGATCAAGAAAACGGTGGATTGAAAACATCAAGATAACATTGAACAAACATGGACTTAATGCAACCACGGCGACACATTTGACCTTGGAACGACAGATTAAACTTCCACCCCTACGCTTAATGGTAAGTGTGGATACTATCAGCCATCGTTCATCTGGGGATAGACAATATACTTTTCTAACATACTTTTATCACTAATTTCTGGCATACGTATTTTTCTAACTCACGTTTGTCAATAATTTCTGACATTCTTTCCGATATCATTTCTGACAGTTCCGACATCCCTTTCATACTCTTTCATAATCCCTGTCTAAACACCTCCGACATTCCTTTCATACTCTTTCATAATCCCTGTCTAAACACCTCCGACATTCCTTTCATACTCTTTCATAATCCCTGTCTAAACACCTCCGACATTCCTTTCATACTCTTTCATAATCCCTGTCTAAACACCTCCGACATTCCTTTCATACTCTTTCATAATCCTGTCTAAACACATCCGACATTACTTTCATACTCTTTCATAATCCCTGTCTAAACACCTCCGACATTTCTTTCATACTCTTTCATAATCCCTGTCTAAACACCTCCGACATCCCTGTCTAAACACCTCCGACATCCCTGTCTAAACACCTCCGCCATCCCTGTCTAAACACCTCCGACATCCCTGTCTAAACACCTCCGACATCCCTGTCTAAACACCTCCGACATCCCTGTCTAAACACCTCCTACATCCCTGTTTAAACACCTCCGACATCCCTGTCTAAACACCTCCGACATCCCTGTCTAAACACCTACGACACCCCTTTCATACACTTTCGTAATCCCTGTCTGACAATTTCGACTTTCCTTTCTGAGATTTCCAACACCCTTCCTTCCACACATTCCAATTCCCTATAGTCTTCATCTACAATATTTTCCTATCCCCCAACCCACACATTAAGTGGGTAAGGGGTGGGTCTCAAACCCCCTCCCCATTAGAAAGTAAGAACAACAACTACTAGGAGGCAAGTCAAAAAGAGGTAAACTCCCCTCCCCCCCCCTATTCTAAAAAAACAACATTGTTCTATGCTGGTTATCGCATAAAAAGTTTGTAAAAAAAACCCATAAGGAGGAAATTACCGTTGTTATTTAAGGTTACCATCCCCCCCCAATTGTTTAACCAAATACGCATACTCTGCTCTGCCTGTGTACCACTTACAACCTCCTTTTCTAAACGTATAGTTTGCTCTTTCGCGACAGTCTTACCTGACACCTTTTTCTAAACACTCATTTGTTATGATCTTTTCATTCACCATTTAAAATTTGACTCTTTTTCCGATGTTTTCCCGAAATTCGATGTTTCTGATTCGCATCAATCAATCAAATCAATAAACCCATAACCCTTCAAGGTCGTATGGGTACCACATTGGATGCTTCAGCATACAGAGTCCTCCAGCGAATTCTATCCTCAGCGATGCGGATGAGTGTGGAAATATCTTGCCCTGTCCATTCCTTGATGTTGTCTGTCCATGTCTTTATTTGGCCTCCTCTGCTTCTTCCACCCTCGACAGTTCCCTGCAGTATTGTTTTTGACAAGGAATCGTGCCTGCATACATGTCCGAACCATGCTAGTTTTCGTCGTTTCACTATTGAAAGCACTGGCTCCTGAACACCTGCACACATTTCTACTTTATTTCTTACGTACACATTGGTCTTATGTTCCCTATAGGAAATTCGTAGAATTCTTCTGTAGCATTTATACTCGAAAGCCTGTAATCTTCTCTCCATGTCCGCAGTGAGTGTCCAACTCTCACAACCATACAACACAACAGAAAGCACCAGCGACTTATACAGTTTGATTTTCACTCCAACACTGATGTTGCTTTTCCAAATCACAATTAGCCTTGACAAGGACGCTAAAGCCATCTCCAGCCTTATTTTTAGTTCTGCTTTGCATTTACCATCGCTGCATATACTGGATCCGAGGTATTTGAAGGTATTCACCTCCTCAAGCTTATGTCCATTCATCATGATATTAGTCTGGTTTTCTGTGTGTCTGCTGTTTACCAAGACTTTGCTCTTATATGTAAACATGCGAAAACGATAGTGATTTTTCTTCTTCTTTCAAGCAGGTAATTACTATGTATGCCTAATATTTAATAATTAAATTTTTTTTTATCTCTTGTTGTGTCGAAGTTGCTCACAAACTAACGATCGCAACAGGAGGGGGAAAGCCCGGTTTCTTGTTTGTTTAATCTGCAAACTAAGACCTCAAAAAATAGAGCTTCACAACAGACAAGAAAAACTGCAACTGTATTATCTCTAATCTCCTAATAAATGTCTGCACATGTTCTTCTTTCCACGAACTGTAGACCTTTATTGATAAAGAAATTAAAAAAAAAAGAAATATTAATCGATTACATTTTACGAAGATAAGGGTGCAAAAATATAAACTCTGTACAAATAGGCATACCAAATTAGAATTAAAACATGATCATATATTTTTACAAATGATAACACACACATTCATGGTTTTTAGAAAAAATGTATTTATCGATCAGAAGATATCATCAAGTGCCGTATATGCAACGAAGGTTGGCTGCAATGGACCTCAAACATCCTCTATCGTTTGCCTTGGTGGTGTACTCTGGAGGAATGCAGCCGTCTATCTCAGGATGTTTCCCTCCAAGTTGTATCTCTGCCTAAAGATTTTTCGCCTTCCCTCAACTTAGGTCTTCAACAATGTGCCATGAATTTCAATATGTCCAAAATATTAAATTTGTTGGATTTGTACTTCCTTTAATGATTACTTTTCATACGCAGTGTTGTCATAACGTCTTTGTTTGCTGTATTATCTTTCCATGACATTCTCCATACTTTTCTATATATTCATATCCCAAAGGTATCAAACCCAAAGCTACCACATGTCCATCTGGTTAAAAAAAGGACAAAACTGAATTTTTGACAGAAAAAAGGGAAACAATTAATAAGGATTGCGCATTTTTATATGTCAAAGATGACGTCTGTATATGTGTGTTTGTGTGTGTAAGTGAGTGAGTGCTTGCGGGTGTATGTATGTGCGTGAGTGAATGTGTGTGTGTGCATGCGTCTGTGTGTGGCCTTTTGCGTCGCGTAATCGGCCATTAAACAAAAAAAACAAAAAAAAAAAGAATAAATCATCCATTGAGCATTTTCTCAAATCCGAGAGGCTGCTTGTTTCTGCTTCTCTCTTGGCTTATTTTGCCAGGCCCGGGCAGCTTGGTATATATGGAGAAAGTGCCTTGCCCATTTAAAAGATGATGTCTATATTATGCACATTCTAATAGGATACAGCACAGATCTTTCAATTTTAATATCAAAATATGGTACTACTAGTTCTGACAATATCAGATCTCAGCTACCGTCGACTATACTGGAATCATGACCGTTTTCAGTGTATACTCCAGACGATCATGATGGAGTCCGGTTATGAGATCTTCCCTATTCTAAATATAGCATGATTACACGTGCACACATTTACCACACTCCACACACTCTAAATCACTTTAAAACACATATTAAGGACATCTGACAGACACAATAATATATTGCTCTCCTGTGTAAATTGAGCCTGCATAAGTAAAAAATAAAGTCGCTCCACACGTCCACTGTGGTGACAGAAAAGAAGAATTCAACAACTTTTCACAATTCTGAAATCAAGTCATACCGTTCGATTATTCAAAATATTTTGTCCATTTTTGATGTAACATCAATTCAATACAATCTGTAATATTCTTACATTTTTCCCCGAATATTTTGAAATTACGAATTTGATCAAAAACTTATCATAAGAAAAAGGAACGCCCATCTTAATCAGGCATTGGTGATACAATTTTGTTTGCATCACTTTAATTTGGTAATTCATCAAGGATCTACCTATATCGATAGAGATATGAAACAAAATGCCAGAAAGCCAGTGATGTGGATTACCAGCTGTCACCAACAATTCATACACCCATCAATCTGCATTGCTACAAAACGACAATTGATAAGCAACATTCTATACTTACTCTGTGTTACCAATGTCAAACATGTCCTTTGACAAAACACTCGCGGAAAGATTACAGCCTGTGAAATTTTGAAGTAAGATATAAATGTCATCAGAAGAGACCGACGGAGAACTGCGGTTATCAGGAACGACATAAAGAACATCTCAAGTCTACACCGAGAGAAAGCAAACCTGGTGGTTTGGTCACAACATGAGAATGGAACCACCGCAACCCAACCCTTCGTGCATACAAAAGCAGAAGATTGCTCCACAGTCCACGAGGAAGACTAAGAACTCTATGGGTTCTCCCCCCCCCTTTCCATCGGCTTTCCCCCAAAAATACAATAAATCCTTAAAGATCGAAGTGATTCGTTTTTCATGAAAGTAAACCTCCCTCCTTACCTGAGACAACCTAGGGCAATGTCAATTTGACTATGTCCTCCAGGTAATGACTTCACCTATCATGCGAAAAATCTTAAACATGGCGCACCACAGTTGGTTCGGTCAGATAAAGACGAGGTGTTACTTGTAAAGTGTGCACGTTTCCAGAAATATTGGCAGTTGAAGATCTCTACAAGTCAGTTGAAAACAGGGATATAGATACGAAATGGGGTATCTTGAGAGGTTTGGGGTTGAACTGGTCCTCACTGTCATGTTCGAATCTCTTAAGGAGGCTTGGGGTTGAATTAGTCTTAAATGTCATGCTCGAATCTCTTAAGGAGGTTTGGGATTGAGCTAGTCCTAACTGTCATGTTCGAATCTCTTAAGGAGGCTTGGGTTGAATTAGTCCTAACTGCCGTGTTCGAATCTCTTAAGGAGGTTTGGGGTTGCATTAGTCTTAAATGTCATGCTTGAATCTCTTAAGGAGGTTTAGGCATGCATTAGTCTTAAATGTTATGCTCGAATCTCTAAAGGAGGTTTGGAATTGGGCCTGTTAAACCCACCAGTATCTTATCTACGTTCTTGCACATTGGAAAAGATTGTCATGAAATAAGATTAAATATGATATTGAGAGAAGATGAACAACACCTTGGCGTGGTGGAACTTTTTCTATACATTTTCTATGTCATACCTTTCGTTTATCTCCGCTTTCTTTGTATCTCTTTCTTTTCTCATAATCTCATTTTCCCGTTATTTTCTTTCTCTCTTATCTTCACCTCTTGTTCTGTTCTACATACTCTTACCACTGTGCCCTCTCTCTTATCTTCACCTCGTATTCGGCTCTATATATTCTTACCACTGTGTCCCTTTTCTTATCTTCCCACTCCTATCTTCACCTCGTGTTCTATTCTATAAATTCTTACTACTTTGCCTTCTCTCCAAACTTCAACTGTATAATTTTCGTATCCTACCTCCAAGCTTGTAGATACGAAGAGTTTTGTGAAGTTTATGTGAAATATATCTACAAACATGAAATATTTTATCGTAAACTTCTTTATTCTAGTTACACTGTCTTCTTTCTAAATTAAGTTTAAAATTGAGCTATTGGAAGCTAGGGGACTTTTACTCATATATCATTTATGTTCCGTCTTTCCCAAAATTTGAAACTGAACTCTGTGCCAGAACGAGATTATTCAGTGGAAATAAAATCAAAACTCGAGTGGAAGTAAGCCAATGTGATTACAGGAAAACAAATTCAATCATGCATATGGGATTTTTTCATGGGATCACAACTTACTTGTGATCAATTTTGACGCATGTTTACGCATGATTGCCTAGAAAAGTCGATATCACTTAAATGGGGTTAAATTGTAAGATATTATATTTCTTTGTTTCTTAAGGTAACATCTCGATAATTTCTATATTTTTTGGGGGGTGATATTTTTCTGCTCTAAAACTAGAACATAACGATTCTAAGCCATTTTTACTGCCCTCTCAAGACACATTTTTCTTCAGAAAAGTCTCGTGGTTTCAGTCATGTGCCTTCTTCTAACTCAACGTTGTCTTGGATAGCTTGGACATGGAGTATGGGTGGCTGTCTATGGATGTTCTACATGGAAAGCTTTACACTAAAGACAAAGAAATATATCGCCCTTCACTGTTTCATTGATACATGTAATAGAAATATGAAATTCGTTCTTCATTAATTATACAGTCCTGTTGACTCGTCGTTTCATCCTACACAAGTTAGGATACTTGGCGTATCCGTGATTTTCATTGGTTGTCGACACAAAGTATACACAACGTGACCAATGGAGCTCACGGAGAAAGTCAAATAACGAACTTTAGAAAGATGGTTCTTATGAATCCACAAAGCATTATAATTATAAAGGGACTCACATGAAGGTATGACATTGTATTCAGCAACTGGGAAACGGTGGTAGGGGACAGAGATACATGGAGACAGTGTCCACAGGGTATTACAAACGCTGACGAGGTAAGAGCTCAGCCCCATCGAGGCCATCTCCTTGGCGAGGAGATGGGGCTTAGTCCAGCCACCAGAGGCTGGAAACTGAGACTGGTCAGGTCCTTCTAAAATCGAGCAAGACCATAGTCTGCCCTAGTAAGTACAGGTGCTGCAGACGAGGGCATTGAAGTGGAAACAACTCGACAGCAGTCACAGACAAGACCATGTCAATAGCACCACAATAAATATCAACAAGCTAAGAGAAAATTTTAAAGAGTCAAACTGCAAGCCAGGCATAGCAGCTGGAAAGAGAAAACAGAATCGCTGAATCTTGAGAGGGATACCAGGAAACTGTAGAAGTCTGTAAAACAATTAAATGACGAGAGTACTTGGAGAAATTGAAAGGTCACATTACAAAAAGATGGAAACATCCTCATGGGAAAATTGATATTACTAGAAAATCGATATTACTAGAAAATTGATATTATTAGAAAATTGATATTACTAGAAAACTAATATTACTAGAAAATTGATATTACTAGAAAATTGATATTACTAGAAAATTGATATTACTAGAAAATTGATATTAGAAAATTGATATTACTAGAAAACTAATATTACTAGAAAATTGATATTACTAGAAAATATCAGAATTTTAAAGTAATAATAACATAAACATAAACAGCAGCAGAAGGTGTGCGGATAAAGAAGGTTGGCAGTAGAGATTCCCTTAAGAAGTTGGACAAAATCCCACCCTGACAAGTCCAAGTGCCTAATCTTTGTTTATGACATGGCATGTTTTCTGTGAGATCAAAGTAAAGCTTTCGTTTGGCTAAATACCGAACTCATTCAACCAGTGTATTACATTTGCGATATATTATCTAATAATCACGATTTCCGAGTATATCCGACAGTCAAAGGACACAAAAAGAAAGTAAATGCTTATTAACAATGATACTTATAGAAATAATTATCATTTATAGAACATATAATAAATAACAATAACTATAAATGATATAAAACATGCCGATTTCGACGTTTCTGTCAAAGGGTCCTTATCGAGGAACAAAACAAATGATCACACATATATTATGGCACACTACTATTATGAAATATAGTCTTACATTATCATTTATCTTTTTCGTTCTCTATAGATTATGTTTTGACCCAAGTTGTAGTGACTGAATTACTAGAACCGCGATCTCCACTATATCTTTGATCGTTATAAAGATCTGATATAACCACATTGAACAAATGTCAGCGGTTGAAAGAGGCGTGCCTCACCATAAGAGGTACATTTTACTTAACCAACCAAATCTATATATTAGAATGTAATCCGATAATAGCAGACACCATCGAAATTTGAATCCAATAGAAACTAGCAAAACAACTTGATCTTATCTATTACATACCAGACAATCGTGTGTTACTATACCACAACTACATATATGATGATGATGTTCGTCCGTCGTAATCGACGATGACCAAAAACTCAACCATAATAATAATAACAATAAGTAATAAAAAATAATAAAGTTAATAGTGCGTTTTTAAATGACTAACAAATCCAATGCGCGCACAAAATGTTCTTTTACAGAATTGACACCAATAGAGAGTGTCTATGTGAGGTTGAGGTGTTTTTTTCTTTTCTACGTGCCCGCTTCTGTCTTGCAGTATCTTGTCTGGACTCTTCCGCCGCTAGTGTTCCCGTTCTAATGCTGTAACGCTTTGCTGTTCTATCCTGAGCGAGGCTCTCCCAAGCACCTACGTCAATTTTAAGATGTTTCAGTGATGACTTGAGCGTGTCTTTGAAGCGCTTTTTCTGTCCACCAGCTTTTCGAAATCCTGCCTTGAATGCTCCATAATATATTTGTTTTGGCAAACACGAGTTCTCCATACGCACAAGATGGCCTGCCCAGCGTGCTTGCGCCTTCATAAGTATTGTGTGGATGCTTATTGAGGTTGATTTTTCCAAGACTTCGTAGTCTGGTACTCTGTCCCACCAATGAATGTTTATAGTGCGTTCATAAATAAATGTCCATCGATATTTACATTTTTCTCAGTAATTACAGAGAATTATTACAATTTTCTCAGTAAATACAGAGCGGCAATTACATTTTTCTCAGTAATTACAGAGAAAAATGTAAATATCGGTGAACATTTATTTATAAACGCACTATAGTAATTTATGTAGGCAGGAAAGATGGAAATGATTTAATTTTCTTGCATGTCTAGCATACACTGTCCACGTTTCACAAGCGTATAGTAGGGTTGGTATAACAGCAGCATGATATACTTGACGTTTGGTGATGGTTCTTATATATATATATATATATATATATATATATATATATATATATATATATATATATATATATATAAAGAAACACTGGATCTTTTAAACAAGTCGTAGGGAATCTATTTTGATATGAACAGAGATGAACCTAAAATTATGAGAACAATGGCAAGTATTTTAAAACATATTACATTTGTGAGACAATCGCACAGGTGTAGAATCATGCATCTCGGCAGGAACAAACAAAACAGACGAACACAATGATGTCAAAATAGTAACACAACCGGCAAAAAGCTACCGTATCACATTTATTGAAATTGTAGACATTAGTTTCTGCCACAAGCGTTAATCTACTTAGACATAGGTTCAGATGACATTGTTGTCAATATACCAATCGTCCGTACTTTCGTCCATATTTATATTAGATCAGAAACGTCGCAGGCGCATTACCATCTATGTATAATGCGTCAGGGAGATAACTCATAAAAAGATAATAAAAAAGCGCAGTAAAATATATATTGTTTAATCATACAATTTTTTTTTCAACTTCGCTCCCATTCGGGATCAGATGTACATACTATTTCAAGCCTGGTCGACTGGACAATTGCAGATATGCCATACGATTTGGCTTAAGGGATTCAAAGTATTGCTGGTTGTCACTTTCTGATGGATTCCACACTTAATAGGAATATACAGCACAAACTGTTTAGAAATGTTACAGTCACTCTCTTGGTATGTCATAATGTTCCCATTAATTCTAATATTGTCAGGCAGCAGTTTCTTTGCCTATTCTCATCGATTTCCATCCTGCCAGGGTGTTTTAGAGAAAAGGACAAAAATACATGACAGTTTTTTGTGTGTTAGTGACTAAAAGCACTCAAAATCAATGTTTCGGCGGAATGGTCTTTATGTATAGATCACAAAACATATTAATAAGAATACCTGGATATAGAGCCACAGGTAGACCAAGAAAAAAATAGACAAACAATGGGTAAATAGGAGAAGTTACTAATTTGAGGCTGTTCCATAAAAGAAACAGCAACAATGAGGGAGCAACAGTGGTTATTGCACTGGCTTCGCATATGAGTGATCCTGGGTTCATTCCCCAGTTGAGGCGGAAATATTTTTCAGATTGCAAAGGTTCCCGGGTCGATCCAGCCTAAATGGGTACCGGATTAATCCGGGAAGTAAAGACTGCGAGGGAGAGGAGATGGCTACCGCCCTTATATAGCAGAGCCTCTGAAATGTGAGATCGCTAACATCTCGCACCCTTACGGCATTAATAAATGCTATGGGTTATTTTACTTACGGTTGTAAGCCCCCGTCCCTATCTACAGGTATGTAAGGCACACCATATCTACGGGTGTAAAAAAATATGTCCTATCTACTCGTTTGTAAGCCTATCTACTCGCTATAAATTGATGTATATACCATCATACCTATCTACGAGCTTGTAAACTCTCCCATCTCTGTCTACAGGCTTATAGTCTCTCCCATCTCTATCTATGGGCTCAAGTTTTCCGATCTCTATCTATGGGCTTCAAGCTCTCCCATCTCTCTCTTTCTACAGACTTGTAAACTCTCCCAGCTCTATCTATGGGCTTCCAGTTCTTCCATCTCTATCTATATGTTTAAGTTCTCCCATCTCTATCTATGGGCTTCAAGCTCTCCCATTTCTCTCTCTCTCTCCTCTCTCTACAGACTTGTAAACTCTCTCATCTCTATCTATGGGCTTCAAGCTCTCCCATCTCTCTCTCTCTCTCTCTCTCTCTACAGACTTGTAAACTCTCCCATCTCTATCTATGGGCTTCAAGTTCTCCCATCTCTATCTACAGGCTTCACGGTTTCCCATTTCTATCTACGGGCTTGTAAGTATGTTTAGATAAGCATTCTTCAGATTACGCTGAAGTACCACATGGTTGTCTTGTATATATTTGTATGCATTAGTTTACCTATCTTGTACAATATGATCATTAGTACACTACTTTGTCAAGGCGTCATCACTATATACTGCTTCAGTTCATGCATCAGTTCAACCAATGCCCTCTATGAACAGACTTGTTCTGCTTCGTTCCTATCTACGGCCTTGTAATCCCCAATCCCTAACTACGCGATTTAAAGCCTCCGACTAGTGTTTCCCCATTCCTGTCTATGTGCTTGTAAGCCCCCAATGCCTGTAACCGGACTTGTATGTCCATATACCTATCTAAGTGCTAGTAATTCCCCAATGTATATAAAAGGACTTGTATGTTCCCACCTCTATCTGCGGGCTTGTAAGCCCCCAATGCCTATAAACAGGCTTGTAAACCCTCATCTCTATCTACGGGCTTGGAAGCATGTTTACATAAGTATTCTTCAAGTGACACTGAAGTACCATCTGGTTGTTTTGTGTATATTTACGCATTATTTACCCCATCTTGTACAATATGACGATACGTATACTACATTGCCAAAGGCGCCATCGCCAACTACTGCTTCATCTCAGACATGCGCACATCTTTGTTGACAAGTTCGTGAGATAATTGAAAAATCAGATTAAGACATCCACGTCAACACGATATCGCCATGAGAGGATGTTTTTGTTTTTAAACTTAGAAATATCAAGCAACACTCCTCACGTTACCAATCTATTTATCCCTCCTCTTCAACTACCATTTTTTTTAAAATTCTCCCTCTCTTCCTACTCCCTCAACCTCTTCATCTTCTTCAAAAGTTGAAGATTTTGCTGATATCGTAATCATCATGTTGACCCGAGGTCACGGCCTGAAGAGGTCCATTAAAGCAACATTCCCCTCTCCGTGAGATCAACAAGCGCTCTTCAGTGTGAGCATTACAACCTTCGTGCACATGCTTCCGCGGCGATCATCTTGCGATCCGATATCGATCTCATATTTCCAGCGGCGCTGTCTCAACCACCTTTCTTATTCCTCTAACTAATTCTTTCCCTCTTACTTGTGTTCCTACTTTCATTGTTTCCCTCCCTCACACTTTGTTATTTTTGTCATCAACATGAAATTATACCTTTAATATCTGAAATAGTCCAGACTTGGCAGGAACATGCCATGAAGTTGTTCACAGCTTGAAATGGCAGGAACATGCCATGAAGTTGTTCACAGCTTCGTATCATCCTCATCACCTCTTATTAAACAGCGCCATGTACGCAGGGTCGTAGATAAGCATTGGAAGGGTGTGGGGCGAGATTATATAATTTTAAATAAAATATATTTTTCTAGTTTTCATTGGTATTTCTGGCGTTTCATTCTCATTTTTGGGGTCTTTTTTGGAAGATAATATTTCCGCGCGAGGGGTGGGGGGAAGAGAGATTTAATTAATTATTTGGTTTCTTTCGAAGTGCTGACTGTCATAATGTCATATTCAGATTTTCTAAATATAGAGGGGTGGGGTGCTCAAGGGTGCCGCTGTGTCGAGAAGGTGATTAACTCTCGGGTGCCGCTTCGCTGAGAGGGAATACATATGTAGAAATCTGAATAAAAATGAAGTGAATTATTTAGTCTTTTAAAAATTCTTTCTTTTCGCTGGCTCATCATTTCTTTCAATCACTTCCTTTTCTCTTCTTTTCTGTTCTTTACTTTTATTTTGTCTTTCGCTTCACTCACAACAGTCTACTATATAAGGCCTACTGGATAAGGAGAAATCAAGGTTCCTTAATGACTCATTTTACGATTTCGTCATTTTCATTCGCCACTACGATTATACTTTGTGTGGCAGCCAATTAAAATCAAAGGAATAATGAGCTGAATGGTTTCTATAGTACGTTTATGGGGTCTTTGTTACCTCTAATATTTTATGGTAGTGTGTCCTGATATAATCTAATTGGACTTTGTCCGCTGGTTGAAAGGGCCACGCCTCTTCGAAAGAGAGGCAAACTCAGTAACTATCAAATGAATGATTTTAGTAGGCTGTATTATCTATCAACCGATAGGTCTTGTACAGTAGAGGTTTATATTTCATATTGGCAAGGTTTAATATTAGCAGGAGTGGTATATGATTCATGTACGCTGATGTTCACTGGCTCGGGATTTCCATCAATTTAGATTTTTTCTTTCCTCAAGAGAAAAATCATAATGCAGCACACACAAAAATTTCCGATTTTAGTCACGAATATCAACAAGCATATTTCTAAGCTACTAAGAATATGGGCCGGTCGAACGACACACCGACAAGAACACCTACATACTGCACAGGTAAGTAAATTTATCTTGAACCACAAATATTTTAACATCAGCACTTGCCAGAAGGCCTCGATGCTACAATGACTAATTAGGTATATGTGTAAACATAAATATCTCATAAACACAAACAGGATTACTTCAGATTGTGACATGGGTAAAGTAATAATATAATACAGATGCATGGATGATTTATTATTATAAAAGAAAGTAATAATGCAGCAAACGTTTATCTTGTCTGCATTCATAAATAAACTGTTTAACTATCACAACTCCCATGGTAATGCTTCTACTCCTACTGTATGCAACCAAAAATAAACACATATCTTTAAATCTCACATCTCCTATCCAACTAGCTATGTGGAAATTTGTCTTTCCAACATCAAATCAAGAAATTATGTCTAAAATGTCAATGTTCCTGAAGCTTTTATCTTGGCGAGAAATCTAATTGTAAAAATATTTACTTGCGGCAGGTTTAAAAAAGCGTGCGTATGATGCTATATCTATTTTGGTTTTCAATGTCAAGAAACATGAAGTCAAATCATAAGATATCCACAATAGTTTAGAAACGCTCTTTATAAGATATCCACATAAGTTTATAAACTGCTCTATATAAGATATCCATATAAGTTTAGAAACTACTCTATATAAAATATCCACATAAGTTTAGAAACTGCTCTATATAAAATATCCATATAAGTTTAGAAACTGCTCTATATAAAATATCCATATAAGTTTAGAAACTGCTCTATATAAAATATCCACATAAGTTTAGAAACTGCTCTATATAAGATATCCATATAAGTTTAGAAACTACTCTATATAAGATATCCATATAAGTTTAGAAACTACTCTATATAAGATATAATACGTCAATTTTATGAATTTAAAATTTAAAAAATATATATAGTACCTGCATCAATAAGATTTGCTTCAAATGACATCATTGATTCTCTCTTGTGGACAGTTTCTACTTTTTCAGTGATCTAAAACTCCTGCTCGTTATCAGAATGTATTTCAGAGAACAGAATGTGTTGTGTATTGTGGCTACATTTTTGCTGTATGATATATATGCTTTATGGACAGATATGTCCGATTTCAGTATTTCATTTTTGGAAGACTTTGACTGGTGAGGAATCCACTTCTACACCCAACTCTCTTTAGTCGCCTCTACATTCATTCCAGATCAATGTTACTATTTGTAGATCTTATATATTTTTTTCGACAACGTTATCTGTGAACAGTTTTAATATTACGTCATCTGTGAGCAGTTTCAATATTACGTTATATGTGAACAGTTTCAATATTACGTCATCTGTGAACAGTTTCAATATTACGTTATATGTGAACAGTTTCAATATTACGTCATCTGTGAACAGTTTGAATATTACGTCATCTGTGAACAGTTTCAATATTACGTTATATGTGAACAGTTTCAATATTACGTCATCTGTGAACAGTTTCAATATTACGTTATATGTGAAAAGTTTCAATATTACGTTATATGTGAACAGTTTCAATATTACGTTATATGTGAACAGTTTCAATATTACGTCATCTGTGAACAGTTTCAATATTAAGTTATCTGTAAACAGTTTGAATATTACGTTATCTGTGAAAAGTTTCAATATTAAGTTCTCTCAATAGTCGGTCACCTTCATAAGTAATGAATCAGTTTTCTAGTGATTCGTGATGTCCGTTTCAGCTTTTATAACATTCTCTAACATTATATTCCACGAAGATTTCTCCTTCAGGCAGTGAACATGTTCACATGATTCACGTTTTTACTGGGGTCTTTGTTACCTCTAATATGTTATGGTAGTGCGTCCTGATATAACCTAATTGGACTTGTGTTGTCCGCTGGTTGCAAAGCAGGGGCCTCTCTAAAAGAGAGGTAAACTCATGAACTACCTACCGATTCATGTTTTCATATAAATCATAACTGATATCATCCATGACTTCTAGAAAGTTTTGTTTCAGTAGGGCTGCAGATAAGTATTATAGAAGGGGTTAACTTTTTCACAAAAGTAATTTCCTAGTTTCCGAGAGTCATTTTTTCATCTTCATATACTTTTTGGTGACCCTTTTATGGGAAAACCATTAATGACAGGAAGTTTACACTTTTTTTAAAACTTGCTTTATAGAATACAACATAGTGTTCTGATGATTTCCTAAAAGGGGAAGGAGTTTAATAACTTCAACTCTCCCCCCCCCCCCATTTCCTTATCCACGGGTTTGACCTTCAAATATCGATCGCGCCCAATTTCGTACACAACATTATAAAATTATGAATGCACACCCACTGTACAAATTGAATTTAAATTAGGAAGATTCACTACTTATATCAGTGGCACATGGCAATATAACACGATGGCATGGAAAGAATGTTGTTGGAGGGGTGATAGAATACAGTAGAGGTAGAGGCCAACCAAGACGACTTTAGACAAGAGATTTCAGAAATGCATGCACATGTTGCTAGAGGAAGCGGGACAACACGCCAGAGACCACGGGAATTTCTGTAGATTCACAAGGAAGATTACGTTCTGAAAAGAAGATGCCACATGACATTATCAACCTAAAATAATAAAGATATGCCTTTATGGAATCGATGTTCTCTAGAACATTACTTGATCCTCTTTATGATGTATACAAACAGTTTTTTGTATGCCGACATTCAAAGGTTCACATGAACAAATTCATATTTCCGTTCAAAAATATTTACTGTAGTAGACATGTAAAAAAAAAGGTTGGTAGCGTATCCTATTCGGGGTGTCCATGAATCAACCATAATTTTTGGTTGTAGTGATTTTTTTGGCTATGGTTAAATTGGCTAAGGTTGGCATTTTCTAGTGGCTAGAGTTGGATGTTTTTTGTGGCTAAGGTTGGCATTTTCTAGTGGCTAGAGCTGGATGTTTTTGGTGGCTAGAGTTGGCATTTTCTGGTGGTTAGAGTTGAATGTTTTTGGTGGTCAAGGTTGGCATTTTCTGGTGGCTAGCGGTGGCATTTTCTTCTGTAACATTGGTTACAGTAGGAATTTTCAGTTGGCAACAATATGTATTTTCTGTTGGTTATAGTAGGAATATTCTGTTGGTCATTGTAGACATTTTCTGTTGGTTATAATAGGTATTTTCTGGTGACTAGAATAGGTATTTTCTGGTGTCTAGAATTGGCATTTTCTATTGTTATAGTAGATATTTTCTGTAGGTCATAGTAGGCATTTTCTGTTGATTATAGTAGGCATTTTCTGTTGGTTATAGTAGACATCATCTGGTGGCTAGAATTAGCCTTTTCGTTTTCAACAACAAGGGAACCCACATTTTTTAAAAGTTCATAACATATCATATTCTAGAAGTAGTTATCAATCCGGTATTTTTTTTAGATTTAGTGATTTTCTAGGTAACATTTACCCTCAGTAGGCCCCATCAAGGCCAGCACCGTGCAGTGGTGATGGGGCTTAGTTCAGCCATCAGGGGCTGGAAACTAAGACTGGTCGGGCAGTCCCATTCGAGCAGGACCATAGTCCTGCCCAAGTAAGCAGAGTGCTGAAGACGGAGGCATCCAGCCAAAAGGCGCACAAATAATCAGGATGCCACGCACATAACACAATGGAAACATGTCTACATCTATAAATAGTTATGGTGCCTGCCCTGTGGCGGACGTTCAGGCAGGGACGGTGCCGGGCCCTATACCTCGAAAGGGCCCAACCTCAGTTACTGGAAGTTCTTCTCAATTGCCTCGAGGAGCCAGGAGGCAAGGGAATAGAGCTACTGGCCAAACAAACTTTAAACGACCAATAAAAATAATGCACTGGAATGCTGAGGGTGTCAACAGTAAAAGAGATGGATACAGCAAAAAATTGGAACTTGAAAATGTCATCAGTGAAGAACAAGTTAATATATGCTGTATCCAAGAAACACACCTCAGCAGCGACATAGCCTTCAAAATCAGAGGTTACCAGTGCTACAGATCTGACCGAAAGGACAGGCGAAAGGGTGGAATTCTGACACTTGTTAAAAACAATATCAGCGCATGTCAGCTGGAAGTATATATGGAAGGGGCAGAATACCAGATGCTCCACCTAAAAACAGACAGTGCAGAATTCCATCTCCTGAACTACTACTGCCCAAATGATAAACCATTGGCACTAGACACAATTCCAGATAAAGAGAGACTTATGGTGTGTGGTGACTTCAACAGCCACTCTCAGAGCTGGGGCTACGATCATATCGACAAGAGAGGTGAGGAACTTGAGAGCTGGCAGGATGAAAATAATCTCATCCTTATTAACCAGCCAGCAGACTCACCAACCTTCTACTCGAGAGCATGGCACACCACATCTACACCAGATCTGGCATTCCACTCACCAGGCCTGGAATGGAACATCACACGTGTCGTTGGAAAGCAGCTTGGGGGTAGTGACCACATACCAGTATTTCTGGAAATCCACAATGAATTTACCAAGGACAGCAGCACGCTCACTAGGTGGAACTATAAGAGGGCAGACTGGAAAATGTACCAGCATTTAACCAGTGTTCTAGCTAAGGACATGAACTTGGACAAAGACATCAATAGAGCAGTGAGTGAATTTAATAGATATATACTACATGCTGCTAGTAAAACCATACCCAGGGGGGCACGCAAAAACTACAAACCCTACTGGAATGATGAACTGGAAAAGCTGCAAAATGAGATGGAAACATCTAGACAGCAGGCTGAGAACAGACCTAGCCAAGAACATCACAACACATATCAGCAAACAAAGGCTAAATTTCAAAGAGCCAAGTTACAAGCCAGACGGAGAAGCTGGAAAGAAAAAACAGAGTCTCTGAACCTAGAAAGATATACTAGGAAATTATGGAAACTTGTAAAACAACTAAATGATGAAGGTACAGGGAGAAATATTAGGATTACACTTTATAAAGATAGAAACATTTTAACAGGTAAACATGCAGCTGATTACTTTGCAGATTCCTTTGCAGAAGACAATAACATCAAAGTCAGCCCAGACAAACAACAGGAGGTTCGAGAGAACCAGCAAAACATTGGACAAGGCGAACCTATACCTGAAGTCATGGAGGCACCAATCACAATGAGAGAAATGGAGCATGCAATATCCAAATTGAAAATGAAAAAGTCTCCTGGAGCTAATGGAGTGTCCAATGAAATTATTAGAAACCTGGGAATTGCAGCAAGAGCAAATCTACTGCATATCTTTAACACAAGCTGGTCCACGGGTAATGTACAACAGGCGTGGAGAGAAGCAACTACAGGCCCATCAGCCTCACAAGCTGTCTATGCAAAACAATGGAACGCATTATCAATCTTAGGATGCAGTGGTACCTTGAAAGTGAAAACCTTCTGGTATCACAGCAAGCAGGTTTCAGACAGTGCTACTCTACTGAAGATCAGGCAACCTACCTCTCCCAAGAGATTGAGGATGCCTTCCAAGATAAGAAACTGGTACTAGCAGCATGGATAGACCTCAGAAAAGCATTTGATAAGGTCTGGAAAGAAGGGCTCCTAAAGAAATTGCGAAATTGCAGGGTTAGCTCAAGAATGTACAAATGGGTAAAAGCATACCTGCATAATAGAAGAGCCAGGGTACAATTAGATGGTCGCAAGAGCATGAAAGTTCTACTGCGTCATGGAGTCCCCCAGGAGGAGTCCTGTCACCCACACTTTTCTTGGTTTACATCAATGACCTAGTTGCTGAACTACCACATGGGATCAAAGTGGCAATGTATGCTGACGACCTGGTGATCTGGTGCACGGAAGAACATGCGACAGTGGCCACTAAACAAATACAAAGAGCTATCGATGCCCTAACCTTATGGACTAATAGATGGTGCGTCAGCATTAACACAGATAAGTGCAGCACTACACTCTTTACCCTCTCACCAAAACAAATAGCTGGTCATATCAAGATAGATGGAGAGCTCTTGAAAGAAGACAAACAACCCACATACCTCGGAGTTACTTTTGATGATAAACTGACATGGAAGCAGCACATAAACAAAGCAACAACAAAAGCCAGGAGGAAGTTAGCTATCCTGAGAAAACTAAGTGGAACCACATGGGGAGCCAGTGGGAATATACTCAGTAAAGTTTACCAGCAAGGCATAAGACCACACCTGGAATATGGTTCAGCTGCGTGGTGTCCTGCATCAAACACCACATTACAAGATCTAGATAAAGTGCAAAACCAGGCACTTAGAATAATGTTGGGAGCAATGAAATCAACACCCATAACAGAGATGCAGAAAATGGGAAGAATGCAAACACTTGGCGAACGCAGATACACAAAAGTACTAATTCAGGCAGAAAAGTTTCAGTGTATGCCAAGTCATCCAATGAAGGAAATATTCCAAAATCTAGCAATGGGACGACTGAAAAGAAGCAGCTTTATCCATCAAGCTAAACGACTCCGCAGACAACTTACAGACCTACCTGAAGTTGACAGCCCCTTAAGGCCCGTACCAGAACAAACCCCGTGGAGTGAAAGACATGGAATGCCAATATACATTCAGACCCATGTGAAAGGAATACTAAGCAAGGACGAACAGAACAGTGTGCAGCGAAGGACAGTCACCCTCAGTTTCCGGGATGAGGAATATCCACAAGATATATGGGTCAGAGTATACACAGATGGGTCAGCATAGAATGCCGTGAGGAATGGAGGTGCAGGTGTATATATATAATATCCACACAAGCCTAGAGATACAATCAGAACACCGACAGGAAAATTCTGCAATAATTATGATGCAGAAATCCAGGCAATTAGTGTGGCAGCTAAAAAACTGCTGAACTCCAACTCTGACCTACAGCCTGTGGTATTCCTGACAGATGCAAGGTCAGTGCTTCAAGCTCTCCAGTCTGGAAAACTAATAGACTTGAAAAAACTACTTAGCGAATTGTCTTACCAGTATAGGGTAACCATGCAGTGGATACCCTCTCACTATGGAATACCAGGAAATGAAAAAGCAGACCAACTGGCTACGGAAGGTGCTGCCGAAGACCAACCAGATATACCAATCACCTACCATCAGAAAAAAACAGATGATCAAGTCAATAAGAAAGCCACAAACACCAACACAAGATGACTATCATATTATGAACAGACCAGAACAAGTTATAATTCTACGTCTCAGAACAGGACACAACTGACTCCGCATTCACATGTATACAAAGTTCAAGATTGGCAACACGGCCATGTGTACATGTGGCCAGGCAGCACAGAGTGCCAAACATACACTTCAAGAGTGTTCTGAGCATGAAACGCTGAGGCAGACATATTGGCCAGAGGAAACAATACTGGAATCAAAACTCTATGGGACACTGTATGAACTACAAAAGACTGAGTTTTATTAAGGAGACAGAATTACAGATATAGACATGTTTCAAGTGAACGAAAGAAGAAGAAGAACCCTCAGTAGGGTGCCATCGCTTTATGGACGGTCGAGAGGCACAACTGAATGTGGCGAAAATTGAACCTAGTATCCTTGCCGTCCGATACGGTTTCATCATAATTTCAGCACAGAATTCAAATATTTATTCCTAAAAACAGTTGCACTAAACAATCAATAAATGTGGTTCACCGTTTATGTGTGCTTCTAAGAATATACATAAATAATATTATATACAGATAGCTTTTGATAATATTTTTTGAGAAATACATTTCACGTTTTCAAGTCTACTACTAATTTAATTTACTTTATGTCTATGTAGCGGTAAAGATGTTGCTACGTAAAGAAAATTGGAAGTCTTAAAGACATAACTTACTGTCCCCAATTATGACCAGCTACAATACCATACAGAAATACTTTTACACGCATGTTCCGTTATTTCTATCTAGAGTTTCACCGTATGCAAAGATTAATGTCAACAAAATGAAAGGACGCTTATATAGTTTCTTAAAGGGCATCAATATGTTATTTAGATCCCCTATGAAAGATAGCTATATTTCTATTCCATCGTTATAATTGACTTGATTTGAGTCATTTTGGATATACCTTAATTCAAACTACTGGCGACGCAGACACGCGGATGCTCACACGAAACTATCTCCTGCGCTCCAAACAAGAAACGAGTCACTAAGTTAAGACAACATTTGCTGTTTATCTCGGAGAAAAGTACGGTCCTTTAAGTTATTTTCATTGCCTCCGACTCAAACGTCTGGATTGATCGATCCAAAGCTTTAACGGGTTAGTGTCGTGTTTTGATTGCCTGATTTGAATGCATTAGAGATATTTACACTGTCGTTAACTTTCTGCAGAGCGTGTTTCCGGGCCATAAATTAATGGGAGATATGATATCAACCTCTGGAATCGATTTAGACGTCAAGAAGTGAAAGATGCCATGAGTTCCTTGATAAAAAATAAGCAATGATACGTCTTCTACAACTATAATAATGATATTTAAATAATCTGAAGAGACATCATTTTTATAAATTATTTTCTATACGTTTGTTTACTTGGATTCTCTCATGTTTTCTATAAAGAGTCAATGATATTGACGTGATATGTTTGACCTGACCATCAACAACAAGAAAATGGAGAACTGTTTCAATTCTCTCCCAGTAAACAGTACCATGATCCAGTCATCAAAGTCAATAACAATTGCCCCATAGTAATCAACAGATTCACCTATCTTGCACAAAAGAAGGTAATGGTTTACTTTCAAGAATTGTAAATAAGGATGAAACCAGAGTTCACTTCCACAAGCCGGAAACGAATAGAGCGAGTAAGGACTGGAGTTATTCCTATTAACTGAAATCAAATTTTGCATGCCGGCATTTGCGGAGGCGATTACGCTGACTCTGTTTTGTAATAAACGAGACGTTTCTTTAAAGTAGTCCATGCCAAAACAGACATTATGTCACTAGTGTCACTTATTCAGATCTCATAAATCTTCTTCGACGGACAGTGAAACCCAAACGGCATGGATTTCTGAGTAAGGGTATCCTTTTGCAGCATGACAATGGTCTACCCAATAATGTCCATGCAACGACAGTAACCACCGAGGACCTCTACTGATAATATCTACTGCATCCGCCGTGCTAGCCAGAAAGAAGCTCTAATTGATTTCCATATATTTGACCGAAACAAAGACTCATTAGAAGGAAAGACTTTCAAGTCTAATGAAGAAGTGCAGCAGTTGGTGCATGAGCGGTTAGACACGCGATCAAGATACATTTTCTCAACAGGAATCCAAACAATTTATAGGCGCTGGAAGAATTGTATTTAACGCAATGGTCACTACATGTATTTAGAAAAATTGATAAAGTTGTATTTTACTTTCTCAGAGTATTTGACCAAAGAAAATGTACTAGTTTTACCATGATCATATGATTTGAGCAACAAACTTCGAACAGACTGCTTTTGTTGAGAGCAGGGGGTAGTGAATGGTCATACGATTTCAACACTTGTTTTAGAACTGAGTAACTTGAGCAGAACAAGTGAGATTACATGATCATACGATTTCAACACTTGTTTTAGAACTGAGTAACTTGAGAACAAGTGAGATTACATGATCATACGATTTCAACACTTGTTTTAGAACTGAGTAACTTGATGAGAACATGTGAGATTACATGATCAGATGCATGAAAAAATATTACTCTGTGTTTGTCAATGGGGTAGTGTGGAAGAGTGGATGGCATGGAAACTTGCAGTAGGTAGAAGAGAGATGAAATTGAGAGCAACAGACACGTCTAGGGTGCCACATGATGGCAATAACTTGTAAGAAACTACATGCCCTTTTGAATGTATCTTTTTATACCGAGAGTGCCCTAAAGAGGCTCCGGTCCAGAAAAGTTGAAAAATCATTGCCCTGAGACACCTGATGAGGGCAGTCAATGACCAGACGACTTCACCATTAGCCTCAAACTAAATATCTTGATGAGAAATAATAATAATAATAAATCATAAAATAATAATAATAAATCATAATAATAATAAACCCATAACCTGTCAAGAATGTAAGGGATGTCACATTGAGACGTTTGGTACAGAAAGATCTCCACGAATCTCTATCCTCTACCATCCTGATGAGTTTCAAAAACGTAACACCCTGTCCAGTAGTTGATACTATCCAGCCATGCCTTCTTCTTGTCACATGGTCTTCTTCCACTTTCCACCATACCTTGAAGAACATCTCGCCATCAATTAATGTCTCAGCATGTACCCGTACCACACGAGTTTACGAAGTTTCGTGACTGTTAAAAGTGGTTCTTGTTGACCCCGCTAATAAATAAATTATATCATGCACAAACAATTGGTATTATGATCTCGGTAACTGATACCAAACACACGTTCATAGCATTTGTTTTCAAACGCCTGGGTTCTTCTTTTGTGAGAAAAGACGTCAGTGTATTATCATATTACTTACCACTAGTCTTCGAACAGAAAAACTTGATGAGAACAGAGGTAAGTGAAATATCAGACGACCTACCACTAGTCTTCGAACTAAACAACTTGATGAGAACAGAAGTAAGTGAAGTATCAGATGACTTACCACTATTCTTCGAACTGAACAACTTGATGAGAACAGAGGTAAGTGAAGTATCAGATGACTTACCACTAGTCTTCGAACTGAACAACTTGATGAGAACAGAGGTCAGTATATTATTATATTACTTACCACTAGTCTTCGAACAGAACAACTGGATGGTTTTGAATGGTTAAATAATCAGTTATGCAAAAAAGTCTCTTTCACAGCATGGAGGAACATGACGAATACAGTATTAATTCCATTTTTCTATTTCCCCAACGACGTGCTACGGAATAATGTGCTCAGAATATTGTGGGAAGCCTTTTACTTTTCACATTTATTCTGGTATCATTTCCTGAAGCTGGATCGCCTACTGGAGCTGTTTATGTTTTGGAAAAAAAACTTGAACTCAAGATCAAGTCATGGACTGACTAACCTGATAATAAGGAAGTAGCTGAATAATCAAATTAAAAAAAACAACCGGATGTAGTGTTCTGACAGATGCAGTTTCAAAACGGATGCATACAATCATTACTTTTTATGATATGTACATTGTTTCAAATGTCAGCGTTTTCTAATTTTCATTCAGATTTTGTTAATTTAAAAAAAAAGATGTGTTTTCACTTCCTATTTTACACTGAACACAAATTCTAATTGAACTGTTGTTTTGAAACTGGAGAGAGACCAAGTATTTCTCAGAATGTATATCCTTCTTCTTTATCTCCCTGGTGTAGTAGTTAATTCGTATGTTTTGTGCTCAAGAGATAGTAAGTTCGAATCAACGATACGTCTTCCTGTTTGCAAAGTGAATCTTTATGAGAACCTGTTATGAGGAATACTATCGGCTGGAGACGTATTGCCTCGTAGAGAGGACTGAGTGAATATGAGATAGGTCGAGTACAATTATGTGAATCCTCTATATATTTTCAATGTACTTTTCATTGGTGGGTTACGCAGAGTATGCGCAAATTGACAAATAAAAAATCGATTCCGTTAGATCAGCCAAGAAAAATGATGTCAATTGGCTTTTGCTGTCATATCATATACTGAAGTTCTGCCTCTAGATCATTGGTCACCTTGCGTACATTTTGAGTGAATAGTCAACAAAAGGCAAGTACAAAGTCGAATAAGTGATGTCCTGTGATAAAGCCATGGGGAACTAGATATATTAACAGGGCCTAATTAATATCCGTCCATAGCAGGCAATGATAACATTGTCAGATAACATTGTATGGTTGTACCTCTCTGGTGTGTGAGGAGATGACTGAAAAGTGAAATTCTGGTATAGAATACAATTTCACATTTGGAACACGTATGATCAGAATTGGGCGTATATGTACTTGTTGTTTTGTCTTTTCGGGCAGCACGTTTTCTGTGTGCCTCCGAGATTTGTTGTGTCTTGGCGATTCAATCATCTTTGCTGGTGGGGCTGCGCAAAACTGTTGATGTGGTCTCGATGTTGAAACTCTTTAGGAAAACTTTGACAGTCTTTGAAGCGATTCTTTTTTTCTGTCAAAAGGCTAGTAGTTTCCCTATACATCTGTTTTGGGATGCGTGTGTCTGGCATGCGGACAAAGTATCCAGCCCATCTCAGTTGAACCGTTTCAGCAGTGTATGAATGTTTTAAATATTGGTTCTAGTAAGGACCTGAGTATCAAGTACTTTTTCTTGCCGCTTTTCCCTGAAAAATTTGTGAAAATGATTTAACACTCTGACATTTCTACTGTATATAGAACAGATCTCACAAGCGTGTAGAAGGTAGTGAGCACAATGTTCTTTTAGTTTTGTCTATTCTCTATTGTTTTTCCCCAGGTGGTTTGTTATCTACTCTTGGCGTCTTATTTGTCTTGGTGATTGGAGTTCGAGATTGTATTCCAATGTCAGATGTGTGGCTTCGGCTGTTCTATGCGACTGAGTTTGTTCAGGATGTCCCTGATTTTTTCTATCCATTTGTTTCGTGGTCTTCCTCTGGCTTTGTTCCCTGATCTCACTTGGTTATATGCATATTCAAACCACTTGTGACCAAACCACTGTTCTGTTTTTTGCATAACTGATTATTTAACCATTCAAAACCATCCAGTTGTTCTGTTCGAAGACTAGTGGTAAGTAATATGATAATACACTGATCTGCTGTCTTTCTATGTATTATAAGAAAGGTGTTATACCTATTCTTTACCCGATGTCTTCATTTCGTAATATATCGATCCTGATGACCGCTACAGCTTTCCTCAATTTAGTTTTGCCATATCCTATTACTCGGGAAATGAGATTAAGCTAAGATTCGAGATGGCGATGGCTGACATGGCCAAGTTGAATATGATTTGAAAAAAGAAGATCAGTATTCCAGTAAAGATCAATTTATTACAGGTCGCTAGTCCTCAGTGTACTTGTATACGGATGTGAAAGTTAGACACTCAGTGTAGACACAGAAAGGATTCAAGATTTTGAAAACAAATGCTACAGACTTTTGTTAAAAATTAACAATATAGACAAATATATTTGTCCGGCAGCAAATAAAAAAAAGTGCAGGATATAAATAAAACAAACACTTTTGACTGTGGTACAACGGCGTGAACTTGTTTGGTTTGGACATTTGATGTGAGTGGAAGGAGGAGAGAAGGTAAGAGAAAATACTGGACTGATAACATCAAGGAATGGTTTGAACGTATTTTTCTATACTCCTTCGAATGGCTGAGGATTGAGTTGTTTGGAGAACTTTTTGTACTGATGTATCAAGTGTGGCAGCCCTACGACCCTGACGGGTTAATGGTCTTGTTACTATATTAATTTCCTTCTGTTCCAACACATTGTCGCGCAGTCTGCCAAATGTAACAATTGCCTTATATATTTTGTTGTTGACTTCTGCAACAACGTCGTCGGCGTAAAGATCTAACTACGACGTCACAGTACGGGGCAGTTGTCGATAAACATTGCTGCATTACCTTCGGGATTTCCTATCTTCAACCCCAATTCGTACCAGTATCTCGTTAGAAAGAAAGCAAGTCTCCAGCATAGGATGGCCGTATCTCACGCAGCGCCACTTATATTGATATATTCGACTTTTTCCACGCTTTTCGTTAGTTAGTGATACAAAGTACACTTAAAGTGACAAAGTAGCCACATCAGCCAAGATTAAGTGACTCTCTCCGAGATCAGCATGCATGACATGTCTGAAGACGGACTTGGTAATTAAAAGAAATGCCGGCAGTGATTGTAGACAACCGCCCCTTACTGTGACGCCGTAGTTTGTACTTTTGCATGTCCAGATGTTGTGGATCAGCAAGTTTGGCATATTTTGCACAAATGCTTAGATAGACTATTACGGATGGCATGGTGGCAGGACTATCTAAACTATCTAACTATCTATCTCCATTATTTTGATTATCACCATCATCTTCACTTGCCGTCTCCTCAACGAAAGTTTGCTGCAGCGGACCTCCAACATCATATGTGTCTTCAGTTGTGATATACTCTTCTAGACCGTAACTTATCCATCCCTCAACTATACCTCAAGTAAGGTATTCAAAAAGATGTCGTATTTTAATATATCAAACATGTTGATGATCGAATCTCTGATAAAACCAGATTAGAGAAACATTCGTGGTTTAAAATAAAGTACATCCCCATAAGAGGTATTTATTTTATTTATTTCATAAAATGTAACGTCATTGCGTTTCATTTTTTTTTTTAAAACCCAGCGTAATCATCTTGCAGCTGCTTCTGGGTTTTGTTAAGAGATCTATCGATGAAAGTAACATCAAGCTCTCAATATTGTACATTTGAATACTGTTGTGGCACAAATAGCTCACTTCAGTACACCCCATTGTTCAAGATATGTGCATATATTATGTGGTAAGTATACAGTGATAATTTAGTACCTTCTATCTGTCAGGCTATGCTGCCAGATGAGAGAAATCAATACTCACTACTATTGCATGTCCCTTGAGTTGCTTATCAATTTCAGTCGACTTTTCCAAGCTATTGTATGTGAATCGTCATCATCAAATGTCATCTCCGCAACGAAGGTTGGCTACATCGGACCACCAACATCCTCTGTCTCTTGCGTTAGTGGTGCACTCTGCTAGACTAAACTTGTCCATCTCGTGATATATCCCTCACACTTATATCTCTGCATAAATTCTTTTGCTCACATCACCTCTACTATACCCTCAAGCAAGGTCTTCAACAAGGTGTGATGTCTTTTAATATGTCCACAATACTTTACTGTTTGATTTATGTCTCCTTTGTTCTTCTGCGTTTGTTCTAAAACTCCTGCAAATTAGCATAATATAGTCCAGAAAATGCAATGCGTTACTTCCTTTAATATTTCTTTTTGTTATACGAAGTGCTATCAGAACTTATTTATTCGTTTTCTTCTCTTTCTATGTAGGTCTATCTATTCTATATATATATATATATATATATATATATATATATATATATATATATATATATATATATATATATATATATATATATCCACTTCTCAAAGTCAGAAATTCTGTCTTTTGGTAGTTTGTTTATTATCCTTCTTTCTGATCAATTATTAATGTAAAGTAGGTGCAACATTTTATAATTTTCATTCTTAGTTTGCTGTAGATTTTTTTAAAGTGAATATAATTATGTGAATAGCTAGCTACACATAAAACTGTGCTGCATTTTAATGCTTGAGAATAACGGGAATTGAACCAGTCCGTTCAACGCCACCAAATCGCCTAGTAACTATTACATACGCGTTATTCCATACTTGACTTACTTGACTCCAAAAAAAAGATACGATTTTGTAAAGACATTCAAACCGTGCCCTTAGTCACCAAAACGAACCAATCGAGACAAGGACTATTACAACAACAACAAATATCCCGTACAGGTATTGAAATATCCTCAGTAACAACAAACATATTACACATAATATCCGTATTTAGTTATACAAGGGCCGATAGGTCTTCTTGTAAACATGGATAACATATATAGACAATACAATTTTGCTTCAAATAATTGTTTATACAAGTAAATTTAAGTAGGAAGCTAGAGGACAATTTAAAAATTCTTAAGACTAACGGGAATTGAACCAGTCCGTTCAACGGCACCAAATCGCCTAGCAACTATTACACACGCGTTCTTCCGTACTTGACTAACCGCATCTCCAAAAAAAAAGATACGATTTTGTAAAGTCATTCAAACCGTGCCCTCAGTCACCAAAACGAACCAATCGAGACAAGGACTATTACAACAACAACAACAACAAACATCCCGTACAGGTATCGAAATATCCTCAGTAACAACAAACATATAACATATACTATCCGTATTAGTTATACAAGGGCAGATAGGTCCTTGATCTTTCCAGAAATGATTTATTTTCTCCCCTAGTTGCTCCCATTACTATCATCCTATCATCGTCTCTTCAATAAGGCTAAGTAATAATATAGTACAAGAGAAAAAATATTTATAATAAAAACATAAATTAGTATAAGCTATAAGTCTCTACTGCAGAGGTGGGCAAGCTTTTAATTTTTTTTCGGCGGACTTGAACAAGCATTTCTCGTGGGTATAGGACCGAAAAAAAACTGTTTTAATCTTTTCAAACTCGACATAGTGTTTTTGGAGTTCATGGATCTGTGCTCACATAGTTCATGGATCTGTGCTCTCCTAGTTCATGGATTTGTGCTCCCAGAATTCAGGGATCTGCGTTCCCGGTGTTCACGGATCCGTGTTCCCAGAGTTCAGGGATTTGTGGGTTTATTACTTTAGATAAGTTTGAAGTGTCCGAAAAAAGGCTTCCCTTGCCGGATTTGGAGAACATGCCTTATTATGATCGTTCCTGCTCTAGTCAAACAAAGTGCTATACACTTTCATGTATACGTTACAGACGACATCAATCATGCAAATACGAAACATTAGGATGCATAAATAGCAGAAAACATAACAGATGAACAAGAAAAACAAGTGATACAGTAGCGATAGATTCTAGTACAGCAAGACTTATTTGCTAAAGGTGTATCTTTTGTTTACCATAGTGTTTATAAAAAAGACTGTGATAAAGGTTGCTCCAAGAGTACGCAATCTGACATGACGATCAATGTTTTGCTTATCAAAAGTGATTACATGTAGGTCAGCATTACTATTATTTCTGACAACTAAATATCAGTGAAATGGTTCAAGTTTGAACACGTTACACAAATCTACTCCTAATACGTGATGTAGATCTATATCAAGGGTTTTCAAATTTATTTGGACAGTATCCCTCCATTTTATACAGTTTTATTATTCCGCGGTATCTCATGTAGTCTAAAATATGTTGATTTTCTTCTGGATTTCTTATTTATATCTTATTTAATCATTCCCGCTGGATCAGCAACCAACCAACAATATCACATGTAATATTTAAATGGTTCAAAATCAAAGACGGATCTGTGACCAACATCAATTTCAAAATTTTAAATTTTAATCTGTCTACATCTTTCTGGATATCGGGTTGAGGGGGGGGGAGGCACACGTTGCGAATTACTAATATACATAATGCGCACACATCCGTAGTAGTGCTGACTATAGTGTAATAGTAGAAGTCGTAGTAGTGCTGATTATAGTGTAATAGTAGACGTCGTAGTAGTGCTGATTATAGTGTAATAGTAGACGTCGTAGTAGTGCTGACTATAGTTTAATAGTAGACGTCGTAGTAGTGCTGATTATAGTGTAATAGTAGACGTCGTAGTAGTGCTGACTATAGTGTAATAGTAGACGTCGTAGTAGTGCTGACTATAGTGTAATAGTAGACGTCATAGTAGTGCTGACTATAGTATAATAGTAGACGTCGTAGTAGTGCTGATTATAGTGTAATAGTAGACGTCGTAGTAGTGCTGATTATAGTGTAATAGTAGACGTCGTAGTAGTGCTGATTATAGTGTAATAGTAGACGTCGTAGTAGTGCTGATTATAGTGTAATAGTAGACGTCGTAGTAGTACTGACTATAGTGTAATAGTAGATGTCGTAGTAGTGCTGACTATAGTGTAATAGTAGACGTCGTAGTAGTGCTGATTATAGTGTAATAGTAGACGTCGTAGTAGTGCTGACTATAGTGTAATAGTAGATGTCGTAGTAGTGCTGATTATAGTGTAATAGTAGACGTCGTAGTAGTGCTGATTATAGTGTAATAGTAGACGTCGTAGTAGTGCTGATTATAGTGTAATAGTAGACGTCGTAGTAGTGCTGACTATGGTTAGATATTTGACGTCACAATTGTTCAAGTACAAACAATAGATTGCTCTTTTACATATTTCAATGAAAAGTATCTTTCATATAATCCTGTAAAAATGACAATAGTTCGGATTTCACATCCTGTAATGCTGTCCGATTCCTCGAACAACCTACTCCCTGGTCACTCACCTAAATATTGGTAACTGCTCTAAGAGTTATATGAAAACTTAGACTTCCCACTTCAAAACAATGTGTAAATATTAGTTTCTGTCGAGTTCAGTTTGATGAAAGGAACCAAGCACAAATTGCAGCCCCTTGAGAGCATAACAATTGTCCAAACCTAGTATTATATATTTTCGACACAACGTGGAAACACAGTTTTTAGAGCCTAGACTTTCTAGTCCGGTGAGAGTGGTTCAATTCAGAGTCCAAGAGAAGAAAATGAGTTTTAGAAGGAATAAAAACATGGCAAGTAAGAGATGTCATTTGACAACATCACGGCCAGATAATCGCTGGTCATAAGCAAATCATTGATTATCATTGTGACTGTAGTCTGCGCATGTCTCAATGATGTGAAAAAAACAACGTTTCTTACTTAACCAAGAAAAACTAAAATAATTAAACAAAAATAGTTTAATTGTTTTAGTTCTATCTGATTCACAATATAATTGTTCAAATAACCGTTACATAAATTATTATTCATTTTACGGCTATATGATCACATTCTAGTAGTGGTTCTCAAACTCTCTCCTGCTACCCATTTCGTATAGATTTCATAGACCAACGCTCCTCAACCAGGGCCGAAGATATGTCTGCGGTAAGCGGGAGGGGAATTTATCTACAAATATAATTTCTTCGCAGGCCAGTAGAAAGAAGAGTGCTTAGGAAGGTTGTTAATTCCAACCCCACCCCCAGGAAATCAGAACATGATTATTACTAGGAAACAAGGCAAAAATTGGGTTTAAAAAAAGGCCCCCTTAATGGTTTTACCAGAAAAATTATTACCAAAAATATCACGAAAATGTAGAAAATACCCACGAAAACGAAAAAGAATGACGATTTTAAAGGTAAACTGCTCCCTCTCTTACCGGACCCTGTTTCTTCATTTTTTCAAGATATTTCGTGGTCATTTATAGTCACTTAATTTGGATGACTTCAAAACTTGAATTTTCACACATCAAGCACAATGAAAATCGATTTTTATGAGGAAAAACAGTGCATCAGTATTTAAAGTACTCGACACTGTACAGATGACACATCTTTATGTAGAGTTTCTTCTGTCATTATTGATGATTGAAATTATGCAGACAACAATATGATTAACTAAGTCATCCCGCCAGACTGCCGTTAAAAAACGGTATCCAATTGTAATTTTTGTCCCCCAAGAAAACAAATAAGAGAAACACGTTGAAAGCTAGAACACTTTCTCCTGTTGATTGCTACATTGAGTTCACGCAGTGAATTTCCAGGTATAACTGCGCATGGAAGCCAACGTGTGGTGTTACAATTGTGTAGACTATTTTCATTCTAATACAGTTAAAAGAACTTCACGCTTTCAGCAGAAGTTTGTCACTGATTTCAATAATTCTAGTTGCGCCAGGTTTCAGATAGTTTCCAGTTAATATCAATATAATTGCACCTCTTGTTGTATTGTACATGAAAAGTTATACGTACTTTCCACATTTTTGTGGGCAATTGTATGTGGTCAGTGGTCCCTAAAGCTTTTTCGCCCCATTGACCCTAAATCGCCCCTGCCGGCTCTTTTCTATAAATCGCCTACCCCACTCTAAGTCTCAAACCGCCCCCTTCCCCCAGGTGGCGTTTTCGCCCACTCTGAGAATCCCCGCATTAAACAAGGCACTATTTTAATTGTTTGTATCTGGTTTTCTAAAATAGTTTATCAATTAGTTCATGGCGGATGATACCTGTGTTATTTCTACTTGTCAATGAAAATTTTGGTTAGAAGATGGTTGCCACTTTTCAAGATTTTGTCCACTGAAATTCTTCCATTGAAAAATGGCATAATAGATCGTTCCTTTTTATATTGAAGTCTTTATACATCTCTGTGTTGCCGGAGCCCGAGAGGGTTGAAAATAATAATAACACTATTACTTACCATGCATGACATGTTTTCATAGCCACCGTCAAAGCAGGTTATGGTGTCTATATAGAATATCCACACAAAAAATAAATCGGATGAGTTGTGCGATGCCTGTGGGGACATGTGTTATAACTATGAGGCTATAATAACAGCAATAGAAGTTGCCTTGTTTTACCTGAAAACCATATTTGATACCCTTCCATCCAAAGTTCAAAACATTATGATTTGTATAAACTGTATGTCCATTCTTCAATCACTAGAATCAAGCACTAGATGGACATTGTAAGACTGGGTTAGTTGAAAACTATCACCAGGCCAACCAGCTGCTTACATATTATGGCTAGAATTGCTATGCAGTCGGTTCCTGACCACTCAAACACACCTGGCAATGACAAGGCAGACAGACTAGCAAAGAAGGGAGCAAAATAAGAACAGCCATATACACAAACGACCATGCACACAGCTAAAATTTGACATCGACGAAAAAAGAGAATTGGATGAGCAGATGGGCCACGGGAAACACTGGGAGGGAAATCTATAAATATATGGCCAGCCCAAATCCTAAAGACATCATCAACTCCTGGTAAGAAAAGACCAGAGTATCATCTTCCGACTGCACATACAACATATACATGTACAGCTTAACAATTACATGAACAGAATACAACCACAACACACTCCAGGGTGCTGGATGTGCACTCATCCCTATGAAACTGTTGACCACTACCTTTTTGAATATCCAGAGCTGGATGTCAAGAAAATGCTTTCTCCCCCCCCCTCCCCTCGAGACCAGAGAAATGGAACACCAAATTTGGAACAAAACAGCAGCTCACAAACACATACATATATCCCACAATTGTGTTGGGTCAAATGACATGGGCCCATGGACTGCTGGATCAGCAATCAACCAACCAACCAATCATGCATATCGTAAGGTGGAGTTTGCTATCTCATTCAATTGAGGGTCAAATTGACACATACGCCTTGTAGGATGTGTCAGACCAAAACGCACAGATATCACAGCTAAGATGTAACACATAACACAACCGATCACAACGGATCCCTTCTCCGTATCACATGTTGCTAATTTGCAGGGGTTTGAGAACGAAGAAGAAGGGGATGAAGCAGAGGAAGTCGTAGCAATGCCCATGAAAAAATTAACGACACAACTTCTATTGCACGCGAAATTCGAGCTAGTTCACTGGATTTTCGATTGTGAAATTGTCAACTCACCCCTCTGTCACAGAAAATGGAAATGTATGAGTTACACTTGGAAATTGATTCTATAGGATAAACACATGACGGCAACAACAACAAAAAAAAACACAAAAAAACAAACAAACATAAATACCTATTATCAAACATTAAACACCTAGAAGTTTTTTCATGTGAATTCAGTGATATATTTTATAATTGTTAATCAAACTACTAAAATACTTTTTTTAAATAGTCCTTGCTATCCAGTAGTGTTACTTTGGTTTTTGTGTATACCCACAACCTTCTGTTTCGTACACTGCCAATAGTTTCCATTACCGATTTTGTTCGATATTAAGATGCCATGTTCTCCAGTATCTTTTCTTTTCGTCTGTCTTGTTCCCATGTTCTTCGTATTTCTCGTTGTCTCGATGTACTCATTTTTCATCTTCGCACAATGTCTTCTTCTGATAGTTACCCAGTTCTCTCTTATTTTAATTTAACTTTTTCAAGATATCTTTAAAAAGTAAAGATAACTTATAAAAATAATAATATAATTCTGCAATTTCCTGTCTAATTAAATTTGTGTAAATCCGACCAGCATAGACATTTTTATTGACCCACTAGACTGATTTAAAAATAGTACAAGTACCGGTTTCTGAACTCAGATATACTATTTTGTGCTTGGAGCTGATTGAAAAGTAGTATAAGTACCGGTCCCTGAGCTCACATATAGTATTTTCTGCTTGGGATGACTAAAAAATCTTGTTGTTTCATTGACACGCTGAATGTGCATAATCCGGCTCGCCGATTCGAAAAGGTTGCCCACCAGTGGTGGTGTAAATATATTTTTAAAAACGTGATACCTTTTAAACTATTAAGTAGTAGGCACCTACTGCATTATCATGCCTGCATTTTACACTAGAATTGGGGCGAGGTGGGGGTGATATAAGATCACATTGACAACATTTACTTCTTCAGTTTTTTATCGTATCTAATTCTTGATATTGGGTCCAGATGAGATATGCTTGTGGTAGTTGTTCCTCAGCCTATGGCACGTTTACACGTTGAACGTTGGAAAGTAGGGGAAAGTAGGAAAGTAGGCCCGAACACAAAAGTTAATATATGGACGATATTTATAGATATATTATTTAAAAAAACCTTGAAGAAAGATGATAAGATTTATGTGCAGGACTTGTAGAAGGAGGCAGGAGAGCAAGTGGGTAAAGAAAATTGATTGTTTCGAAAGTGGGTCACGAATTAAAAATAAAGTTTGAGAACCACTGCTATAAACACTGTGCTACTACGACGTCTTTCTTTATTTTTTAGTGAGCTTAAATGATGTTTAAAGTAACATCTTTTTTTCCTAGAAACACAACCTCATAATTAAGCTCAACCTTTTGAAGGTGTTAACTCGACGCAAATTGAGAAACATTGAGTTAATAATAGAATGTTGCAAACAAGATTCGATCCAAATCTGTCCGGTTGAGACATCGTCTCTCTAGAGAAGTCATAGAGTATTTACTACCAATCCATTCACTAATAACAGATCACATTTCTGTTACTATACGTATATTACTACTACTGTTGCCATGACAGTGAATATATCGACAATGTTAACAACCTGTTTCGGCAATGTGCCGTCACGATAGACAAGATGGCCCGGGTATTTAGGAAGAGATTAGTGTTGTGTAGACTTCCGTTATACTGTTTGTGCTCCTATTTTGAGAAGGCATCTCATAATAAATGGGGGGGGGGGGGGATATATGCTGAAGACGGATGTGTCCGGCCGAAAGGGACATATATCTGAGCAATGCTGTAAACCATGACACAACGCATTCCGTTCTCCGGACTACATCCTGCTAATCTGCAGGAGTTTAAGAATGAACGCAGAAGAATTGGAAACAACATTATTTTACAATGGTTCCAATGCCGTAGAGGATTGATTTAATTGTAATACCCCATATGTTTACCCCATATGTAACCCTTCCCTCTCAGAGAAACGACACTCCTTTGCACAGAGTACCACTCGTACACACGCAACTCCGTAGCTTCAAGCAATAATCCCTGTGATCTTCGGAAAAAAATCACTGTATAAATATGACGTCACGATCGGGAATCGAACATATATTTTGAGCACAAAGCGAACATATGTACTAATCACTACACCAGGGAGATTGAAAAAGGAACAAACAGTAGGAGCAATGTAACGTTCCATGTATGTCGGAAGTGCCGTCTAAGGAGTGCTAAAGTGGCATTGAGTATTTAGTTCCTAACAAACAGGTGACCGAAAATGCATGATAAGTTAGAGGTGTCAAACTAAAAGACGCAGATATCGCAGCTTAGTATCTAGCTATACACAACGTATTCTTTTATCTGAACTAATATATGTTAACCAGCAGTGTCTGAAAACGAACTCAGACAAAGAAGAAGATAAAAATTATGGATTGGCAACACAAATGTGTGCAAGGAACACTGCACTAGCGATAAAAAAATCAAGACACGATGACCATCTAATTTAGCGGAGGCGATTAATGACCTGTATCTGCATGCACTACGATGCGTGCGCCCATGTTAGAATATAAAATCAATTCACTTATGCATGGGCGGTGACTGTTGATGTCTATAGATCACTTATATATTTTAGCTTCAAGAAATGAAATATCTTATATTTGAACCTAGTAAGTAGCATTACTACAAGTTTGTCGAAAGATGAAACAGGATTGCTACAGGTGTGCCGAAAGTTAATCTGAGTAATTTAGTCAGTAGGATGGATACTAGTCAACAGTCTTTCTTCACGTGAAATATAATTTTCACATCGATGGTTGGAAACTATATATTTACAGACTTCCCATGCTCAGCTTCATACTATTTTACTGATCTCTTGAACTTTATATATAGAATATAAATGTCGATGTGGACATGTGTAACAGACGAAAAGGTTAAAGGGATGCGGCTATGAAGATGGTAGTTGCCTGAAAATAAAAATAAAAAGAGTTTGCCTGTTAACATTATACACCAAAAATAGGACTAGAAATTCAGCAATGTTTGATTTTATGAATATGAATATTGATGAATATTGATATTAAATCATATTAAATCAATGAATATTGATTTTATATTCTAACATGGGCGCACGCATCGTAGGTTATGGAGAAGAAACATTCAACTCTAGTCCGAGTACTTCTTCACATCGGTTTAACTATCAACTTATCTAACCTCATCTAACCATCAAATCATATAACCATCAACTTATCTAACCTCATCTAATCATCAAATCATATAACCATCAACTTATCTAACCTCATCTAATCATCAAATCATATAACCATCATTTCAACCAACAATCAACTCATCTAACCATAACTCATATAAACATCAAATCATATAACCATCGACTTATCTAACCTCATCTAATCATCAAATCATATAACCATCAACTTATCTAACCTCATCTAATCATCAAATCATATAACCATCAACTTATCTAACCTCATCTAATCATCAAATCATATAACCATCATTTCAACCAACAATCAACTCATCTAACCATAACTCATATAAACATCAAATCATATAACCATCAACTTATCTAACCTCATCTAATCATTAAATCATATAACCATCAACTTATCTAACCTCATCTAATCATCAAATCATATAACCATCAACTTATCTAACCTCATCTAATCATCAAATCATATAACCATCAACTTATCTAACCTCATCTAATCATCAAATCATATAACCATCAACTTATCTAACCTCATCTAATCATCAAATCATATAACCATCAACTTATCTAACCTCATCTAATCATCAAATCATATAACCATCAACTTATCTAACCTCATCTAATCATCAAATCATATAACCATCAACTTATCTAACCTCATCTAATCATCAAATCATATAACCATCAACTTATCTAACCTCATCTAATCATCAAATCATATAACCATCAACTTATCTAACCTCATCTAATCATCAAATCATATAACCATCAACTTATCTAACCTCATCTAATCATCAAATCATATAACCATCAACTTATCTAACCTCATCTAATCATCAAATCATATAACCATCAACTTATCTAACCTCATCTAATCATCAAATCATATAACCATCAACTTATCTAACCTCATCTAATCATCAAATCATATAACCATCAACTTATCTAACCTCATCTAATCATCAAATCATATAACCATCAACTCATCTAACCTCATCTAATCATCAAATCATATAACCATCAACTCATCTAACCTCATCTAATCATCAAATCATATAACCATCAACTCATCTAACCTCATCTAATCATCAAATCATATAACCATCAACTCATCTAACCTCATCTAATCATCAAATCATATAACCATCAACTCATCTAACCTCATCTAATCATCAAATCATATAACCATCAGCTTATCTAACGTCATCTAATCATCAAATCATATAACCATCAACTTATCTAACCTCATCTAATCATCAAATCATATAACCATCAACTTATCTAACCTCATCTAATCATCAAATCATATAACCATCAACTTATCTAACCTCATCTAATCATCAAATCATATAACCATCAACTTATCTAACCTCATCTAATCATCAAATCATATAACCATCAACTTATCTAACCTCATCTAATCATCAAATCATATAACCATCAACTTATCTAACCTCATCTAATCATCAAATCATATAACCATCAACTTATCTAACCTCATCTAATCATCAAATCATATAACCATCAACTTATCTAACCTCATCTAATCATCAAATCATATAACCATCAACTTATCTAACCTCATCTAATCATCAAATCATATAACCATCAACTTATCTAACCTCATCTAATCATCAAATCATATAACCATCAACTCATCTAACCTCATCTAATCATCAAATCATATAACCATCAACTCATCTAACCTCATCTAATCATCAAATCATATAACCATCAACTCATCTAACCTCATCTAATCATCAAATCTTATAACCATCAACTCATCTAACCTCATCTAATCATCAAATCATATAACCATCAACTCATCTAACCTCATCTAATCATCAAATCATATAACCATCAGCTTATCTAACGTCATCTAATCATCAAATCATATAACCATCAACTTATCTAACCTCATCTAATCATCAAATCATATAAACATCAACTTATCTAACCTCATCTAATCATCAAATCATATAACCATCAACTTATCTAACCTCATCTAATCATCAAATCATATAACCATCAACTTATCTAACCTCATCTAATCATCAAATCATATAACCATCAACTTATCTAACCTCATCTAATCATCAAATCATATAACCATCAACTTATCTAACCTCATCTAATCATCAAATCATATAACCATCAACTTATCTAACCTCATCTAATCATCAAATCATATAACCATCAACTTATCTAACCTCATCTAATCATCAAATCATATAACCATCAACTTATCTAACCTCATCTAATCATCAAATCATATAACCATCAACTTATCTAACCTCATCTAATCATCAAATCATATAACCATCAACTTATCTAACCTCATCTAATCATCAAATCATATAACCATCAACTTATCTAACCTCATCTAATCATCAAATCATATAACCATCAACTTATCTAACCTCATCTAATCATCAAATCATATAACCATCAACTTATCTAACCTCATCTAATCATCAAATCATATAACCATCAACTTATCTAACCTCATCTAATCATCAAATCATATAACCATCAACTTATCTAACCTCATCTAATCATCAAATCATATAACCATCAACTTATCTAACCTCATCTAATCATCAAATCATATAACCATCAACTTATCTAACCTCATCTAATCATCAAATCATATAACCATCAACTTATCTAACCTCATCTAATCATCAAATCATATAACCATCAACTTATCTAACCTCATCTAATCATCAAATCATATAACCATCAACTTATCTAACCTCATCTAATCATCAAATCATATAACCATCAACTTATCTAACCTCATCTAATCATCAAATCATATAACCATCAACTTATCTAACCTCATCTAATCATCAAATCATATAACCATCAACTTATCTAACCTCATCTAATCATCAAATCATATAACTATCAACTCTTCTAACCATCAAATCATATAACCATCATTTCAACCAACAATCAACTCATCTAACCATAACTCATATAAACATCAAATCATATAACTATCAACTCTTCTAACCATCAAATCATATAACCATCATTTCAACCAACAATCAACTCATCTAACCATAACTCATATAAACATCAAATCATATAACTATCAACTCTTCTAATCATCAAATCATATAACCATCATTTCAACCAACCATCAACTCATCTAACCATAACTCATATAAACATCAAATCATATAACTATCAACTCTTCTAATCATCAAATCATATAACCATCATTTCAACCAACAATCAACTCATCTAACCATAACTCATATAAACATCAAATCATATAACTATCAACTCTTCTAATCATCAAATCATATAACCATCATTTCAACCAACCATCAACTCATCTAACCATAACTCATATAAACATCAAATCATATAACTATCAACTCTTCTAACCATCAAATCATATAACCATCATTTCAACCAACAATCAACTCATCTAACCATAACTCATATAAACATCAAATCATATAACTATCAACTCTTCTAACCATCAAATCATATAACTATCAACTCTTCTAACCATCAAATCATATAACCATCATTTCAACCAACCATCAACTCATCTAACCATAACTCATATAAACATCAAATCATATAACTATCAACTCTTCTAACCATCAAATCATATAACCATCATTTCAACCAACCATCAACTCATCTAACCATAACTCATATAAACATAAAATCATATAACCATCAATTCAACCAACCATCAACTCATCTAACCATCAAATCATCTAACCATCAAATCCTTTAACCATCATTTCAACCAACCATCATCTCATCTCAAACGAAAATAAAGGACTTCACAAACGAAATACTGATGTCTACTGTGCTGGAGAAAGTCAACACTTTCAACTATTTGAAGAACATGTCATTCATTCATCACAAGATGGTCATATCAACACAGTTTTCTGTCAATATGTGTATTTACATGCTTTCAAATATATGGCTCAATTCTCAAGCATAAAACAAAATCACCAAACTTATACTGTTTAATGCGTGCATACTACTTCTATCCAGGAAATTTACACAAGCAATAGACAATAAATTAATCATACTCGAAAACAAATGATTTCGAAGAAAATTTAACATACAACGGATCGTTATTACATTCCACGAAGATCTGGTACCCATTTTCCTAGGCTTGGGCTACATAACGAGATGTTGGTGATCTAGAAATAATCCCCATTCAACTAGATATCGAAAATTGAACCATCTCATCAGGAAACCAATGCAGAGCACTAATCTCTTGAATAGAACAGTGAAAATACATTTTCATTGAAATAAGATGCTACAGAAGGAAATTTATAATAAAATGGAAAATGAAATCAAAGACATCATAAAGTGTTACTAGTTTTGAAAGTGTATTTAACGAAAACAATCAAGAACAAGGCCATGACAATGGGTAGTAACACCACAGTTGAAAATGAGAATTATAAAATGCTATATCTATTCCATATTAATGTATGGCTCAGAAACATGGACACTAAATAAACAATTGGAAGACAGAATTGATGTCTTTGAGATGTGGTTATATAGAAGAATAGGGAGAACATCATGGAAAGAGAAGAAAACAAATAAAGAGGTGCTAAAGACACTTAATATGAAGAAAGAACTACTAAGAGAAATAAAGATCAGGCATATAAAATATTTTGGACACATTAAAAGACATGACACCCTATTGAAGACCTTACTTGAGGGTAAAGTCAAAGGGAAGCGAGCAAGAGGTAGGCAGAAATACAAGTGGGAGAGTAACATCACACGATGGACAGGTTACAGTCTAGCAGAGTGCACCACCAAGACAAGAGACAGGGAATGCTGGAGATCCGTTGCAGCCAACCTTCGTTGCGGAGATGGCACTTGATGATGATGATGATGATTAACACCATCCAATAATTACAACAACTTGCAGCGATCTGCACGGCATAGAGAAACATAACTTCTGCCATATGTGCCGTCCTTGGCACCAAAGGAGCAAACTAAATTAAACTAAACTAAAGAAAATTGTCTTCAAAATATCATCAGAAATTGTCATGTATTGCTGAAGCCCGAAGGGGCAGAAAACATAGCGACACAATTACCGACACAGTTATATGCAATGCATGTCGCAAGAGACTACTATGAAGGTTTTAGGGGAAAGTTGGTTATCCCAACCCATGGAGGATCAAAGTGACTCAGAAGTCATACTAAAGTCAGATATATGGAACTGGAAAGCGCAAATATTGAAACCAAGCTGTATACAATTACACTGTACATTCCATTTCTCTGGACCACATCCAGCTAAACTGCAGATCTGAGAACGTACGGAATAGAAGAAAAATATATAACGTTATATATAGCAATATAAAGTGATATGAAAAGTATTGATAGAGTGCGTGGCTGAAGCAAAGGGGAAAACAGTCAACCAATACATTTTCAATCAAATGGACAAGAGACATGGACATCACTCAACGGTCCTTCTAATCTGCTCCGTTTCGTGGCCGCGCAAACTGTCAGAAGGTGGCTTGCAAGGAATTTAACACGCAGAGCACAAAATCAAAGATCAGCTGACACACACACACACAAATTTCTTCAATTTCTACCTTATGGTTTTTGTGCATGTGGTTATGCTCTGTCTGATCTGGACATCCCTATTTTTGCTGTTGTCGTTTTTTTCTGTTTTTTTCATTTGTGTGTGTGTTGAGAAAACATATTACAGAAAATATCCTTATATGTAGCAGTTGAACACTAGTTCAGAGTTCTAAGAAGTTCAGAGTTCTAAGAAGTTCAGAGTTATAAGAAGTTCAGAGTTGTAAGAAGTTCAGAGTTATAAGAAGTTCAGAGTTCTAAGAAGTTCAGAGTTATAAGAAGTTCAGAGTTGTAAGAAGTTCAGAGTTATAAGAAGTTCAGAGTTGTAAGAAGTTCAGAGTTATAAGAAGTTCAGAGTTATAAGAAGTTCAGAGTTGTAAGAAGTTCAGAGTTCTAAGAAGTTCAGAGTTCTAAGAAGTTCAGAGTTATAAGAAGTTCAGAGTTCTAAGAAGTTCAGAGTTATAAGAAGTTCAGAGTTATAAGAAGTTCAGAGTTGTAAGAAGTTCAGAGTTGTAAGAAGTTCAGAGTTCTAAGAAGTTCAGAGTTATAAGAAGTTCAGAGTTGTAAGAAGTTCAGAGTTATAAGAAGTTCAGAGTTGTAAGAAGTTCAGAGTTATAAGAAGTTCAGAGTTATAAGAAGTTCAGAGTTGTAAGAAGTTCAGAGTTCTAAGAAGTTCAGAGTTCTAAGAAGTTCAGAGTTATAAGAAGTTCAGAGTTCTAAGAAGTTCAGAGTTATAAGAAGTTCAGAGTTATAAGAAGTTCAGAGTTGTAAGAAGTTCAGAGTTATAAGAAGTTCAGAGTTCTAAGAAGTTCAGAGTTATAAGAAGTTCAGAGTTCTAAGAAGTTCAGAGTTATAAGAAGTTCAGAGTTATAAGAAGTTCAGAGTTGTAAGAAGTTCAGAGTTGTAAGAAGTTCAGAGTTATAAGAAGTTCAGAGTTATAAGAAGTTCAGAGCCGCCGAAGATTTCGTTTTGGAAAGAATGTGTTGGCTCAAGTAGCTATTTATTTACTATTTTTCTTCTATAAGCTTGTGTAAACTAACAATAATTACTGAACAGGTGCAGCTCAGAAATAAAGCCCTTCTCCAGAGCTGACTGACTACGCAAAGTATACGTACATACAGTGAACAATTATCAGTCGCATCAGTCAAGGTAATTATGATGTCTAATTCTGCCAGGAATGATATCCTGAAGAAGGTATTGTCCGAAATTGACCTGGATTTACATACAAGTGGAAGGTGTTTACATGATTCTATTTTCATATGTATTCAGTAATAAAAAAAAATCATCATGCTGCCTGGCGAGAATATGGAACAGGGACGTGACTCGGTAGCTCAAGCGAAAATCTTCAGAGACAAACAATATGAGAAATCACGTGGAAATGAAATAGCAGACCAACTGACTAAGGAAGGTGCTGCCGAAGACCAACCAGATATACCAATCACCTACCATCAGAAAAAACAGATGATCAAGTCAATAAGAAAGCCACAAACACCAACACAAGATGACTATCACATTATGAAAAGATCAGAGCAAGTTATAATTCTACGTCTCAGAACAGGACACAACCGACTCCGCAGTCACATGTATACAAAGTTCAAGATTGGCAACACGGCCATGTGTACATGTGGACAGGCAGCACAGAGTGCCAAACATATACTTCAAGAGTGTTCTGAGCATGAAACGCTGAGGCATACCTATTGGCCAGAGGAAACAACACTGGAATCAAAACTCTATGGGACACTGTATGAACTACAAAAGACAGTGAGTTTTATTAAGGAGACAGAATTACAGATATAGACATGTTTCAAGTGAACGAAAGAAGAAGAAGAAGAAGAAGAAATCACGTCAGGACCATTTCTTAATGTTACAAAACAATGTACACACGTTCCAAATCCCGATTATTTTCTTGGGCATTCGAAAAACCATATTTTATTGATACTCAAATGTTCATTCCAAGAACCATATTATGTTGATGCGTACAAAGGCACATTTCAACAAAGTTTACCTCCGGTGTTGTCCTCACTGATACTTTCAAATGACTTCCAATTAGAAATAGACAAATAACAAGCATATTGAATGAACCCGCTTTTATACACGGATTCTAATGCCGAGTAGTCAACCGACAGATAAAAGCATTGAATAAAACAAACCCGTAGATAAGGGAGAGGGGAGGTTGGTGTGGGGCTCTAAACATGTCACTTTAGGAAATCAGAACATGACATTCGGTACTAAAAAGAATTATAAAAAGAGGTTGCACAAAAAAGGTCACACAACATCTCACGAAAATTAAGGAATCGCACACAAAGAGGAGGAAATGACCTTTTTAAATGCTACACCCCCTCCAGACTTTAAAAAAAAAACGAACACGTTTCTACGGCCCTGGAATAAATAAGTGTTTATAGACAAAGTTTCTACGGCCCTGGAATAAATAAGTCTTTAAAGACAAAGTAGTATACAGTCACCTACTGAAAAGGAGTCACACATATTAGCTGCAACAAAGTGAAACAAAAACGTCTTTCACAAGCAATACAGCAAACCACAGCTGAAGAGAAGAGATAGAAACATCTCGCCTGAACACACTTCATTTGGAAAACAAGCATAGATATCGGTGTTCAGACGTCGGTGTCCAGATGTATGCTGTCCTTTTAAAAAAAAAAAAGATGCCACAGAGGACAACCTAGAGGTGAGTCCCGATCAAACGACATTATCAAATGGTCTCTGAAAGTGCAGCCTGGTAACGATGATCAAATAGAAACAGTAATTGTTTTATGCAAAATTGACTTTCTGTCCAGCAGACAATTAATTAACCGGAATTCTGGGTCTCGTGAACTCCAACGTACTCTTTTCTATGAGTATACGAGATTGCAACAAAACTTCACTCCGGCTAACCCGTCAATGCACTTAGACAACAAATGTAGAACCAAAAGGTTGTCTGATTTGATCCCTTATAGTTCAGCTCCATGTGCTTATGAATAGTATGTACCGAGAGAAAAATAAAACCAAAAACAAAATAGATTCAACGTCTAAGCACTCAGTTTGCAACATTTTGTCATATTCACATACATTAACCGTCTGTGGCTGGGACTCTGTTGTATTAGGGTTTTTGGTGATCATTTTTAATATATATATTTTTTTGCGAGACAGTCGATATTATAGATGACTTTCCAACAGAATTAATTAGGACCACATTCCTTACGTTTTTTATTATTGCTTGCATTTCGGTTGGTCACTTTTTATATACTTTGATTCGCCTTCGCTATTTCTGGCATGTGAGTTCAAGAATGTGACCAACCAAAAGAGCAACAATAATTTCGAAAAAGTAACGAATGAGGTCCTAATTAATTCTGTTGAAAGGTCTTTATTGCAGATGGTTATGGTTTTTTGTTAGTACCTATATTATATAAATAAAAACACCAATTTTTCGTGTTATTTTTTAATCCTCCCACTCCCTGCTTAATTATGTCAAAAACAACAATTCTTTACCTTCAGAAGGTTCAAGTAAACTGCTTATAAAAAAATTCTAATTGCTAATCTATATTAGAATAAATCTAGAAAACAATATAACATGAAAATGTATACAAATTGTATGTGTACATTAATAAAATGTATTTTAAAACAATTTAATTGTTGTATAAAATACATCAATATGGATGTCAAATTTTCTTGAATTCCCCCCCCCCCCCCCCGCCCCCCATTGTCAACAAATGTCAAACGTATCAGATTCTCCCTTGACCTTAAATTGTTGACGTAATTTATAGACATCCCCTTTGAGCCGATATTATTGCATTCGGGACAAACTATTACGTTCTCAGTCTCCCTACGCAAATGTCTACATCAATACATGCTGATGGTTTCAATGACTCGCTGATTGAATTCATTTCTCATTCCGATCGTGCAGTGCTGGGGTTCGAGAACGGAGAAAAGAAGATCAACACTGTTTGCATTGCATTCATGTGGTAAAGGTTGACTAAGTAGGTTAGGAGGGTGGTTGGCTGTCCAACTAATCTAGGGTCACAATGATCCAGAAGCCATGCTGACGTCTGATGTACAGTCGAAAGGCGCACATATAGCAACAAATCTCGTGGTGCACCAAGAAACACAAATACTCAACTCGTGCTGTTTCTGGCCACTACTTTTAGGGCTCGTATCCGTAAATGTGGAGGCTGCAGATGGAATAATAGTTGACAGCAAAAAGACAGGCACTATTTCTGATACCTCTGCGCCAACATATACATCGGTACCGTCGAGACACAGTGATGCAAGATATTCTGGCTTGGGCAGCAAAAACGCAAATGCATTGACGGCCGATGCAAATTTCTCCCAATGGATAGATGGTTTTCGTACGGATAACATACTGAGTATGAAAGAGCAGCACAGGGCCAGATAGCAGCGCCAAGTGCAAACAGAACGGGAAAACGCCACATGGACATAGAAACGAAAGTATTGTTCAGCTATGCTCTATGCTCTGTTTAGTACCCTGTGCTTCTAAACATGTGCAAAGATTCAGACTTGGACGAGTGGTTCACGATGTCAGTGAATGGACATCTCGGCTAAGAGGACGAACGAACCCAGGTCCCACTCTACGGTCGCGTTCTTCCTATACCAAAATCATACACATGAGAAAAGGTTCAGTAATCGATAGGCACATGCACAATACGTACAATTATGCGAGATAAGTTCACTGGCAGAGGAATATCTCGCGCGAGATAAACGTAGTTGACCCAAGCCTAAATCCCTGATTACCGTCTCCTCGAAGACTGCCACACAGGGCCAAATTTTGACCAGAAAGGTACAAGAGCAGAGTGGGTGATAAACCGTCACGGCAAAGAGTCGGTACACATCCATCGCCTAGCGACAGATAAAAAGCCTCTCAGTATAGGGAATCATACCCGAATCAAAATCATAACGAAATCGGATGTGCTGGGCGTTCCATGGCGCAAATAGCGTGTCTGTGATGTAAACTTGCAACACAAATTACTTCACGCTGCCTGGCGAAAACTACACGAACTTTTGTGTTGGTTATCAAAGAGCAAATATGGTTAAAAAAAAGTTTTAAAAGAAGCAATCTATGACAAACTATAGCAGTAAACTATGACAAACTATAGCAGTAAACTATGACAAACTATAGCAGTAAACTATGACACAACGCATTCGGTTCTCCAGACTATATGACTCCAGACTTCTCCAGACTGATGTTAATTTGCAAGAGTTTGAGAGCGAACTCCGAATAAGAATTTCTCATTCTGCCCAGTATATTTCCAATTATATTTATGTAACACTTAATTCCGAAGTCCTTCAATGGCAACCTCGATGTGTAATCTCTAGCAGTGTTCACATCCAAAAAACGCTCAATAAGGAATACCAAAACTAGGTAGGGGCGATTGCATAACACACATGGGCGGGCGTTACAACCAAAATGAATTTAGTTTACGTAAAAGAAGGCGATGAGGCTTGCCCAGAGCGTCAAAATTCCTAGTTTTGACGCTAACGCTAAGCTACCCCAGTACGTGTCCTTATCTATCCTTCATCCACTGTCTATACATACAATAGATACAAGTATGTCTGCTTTCTCGTTACTGCGAACGACAATATGTCCACAGCGGCAGATCCATGTTTAAATAAATAATTATAATTTCTTCTTACACAGACACAATTCTATAACCAAATTATGAAATGTTTGCATCATCGACCTTTGTGGGAGTGCGACCATCTGTATAACAATATAACCTTTGTGGTGCTAAAATAGGGATTGTATACATATGGTCTTGTTGTCTAATCCCAGACAGATGAGGAGACAGTGCTTGTATTATCCACACTTATCGTAGGAGTGAGGGTCTTAACCTACGTCAATGTGTATTTGCTATGCTACTGGGAAGGGGGGGGGTGATGATCGCGGGATATTATCGCACTGGTAGAAGACCCTTCGGAAACAAAACAGACATTCTTCCCTTCGGGAACTAAACATACATTTTTCCCTTTAGGAACTACACATAAATTCATATCTCCCCTCTCCCCCCCCCCCCCAATACAAACATATCTTTTAGACAACAACTTTATACGAGTACATCTGTCACCTCAGTTACTCAATTGAGTCCATCCTGTGTTTTTGTGAGAACCATATGGGGACTATTGAGAGCTACCTGGTCACAGTTACAGGGATTACATAATCATTATCATCAATTTACCCTCTAATGCCAGATGAGTCGCATTGTTTATGCTGAGTACATGTAACAATAAAGCATTGATGATGTTATCTATCCATCGTTTTCTCGGTATTAACTTGTATCTATAACTTGAACATACTCTATCTATACGCTGTGGCCCTTGCTTGCCTTGCGGCGTTAGGGGTAGAAGAGGTCTCTGGGGATATTTTTCGTATATAAATAACCAAATGGTCAGAGGGTGTCCGACAAAGTGGATGGTGCCGCAGTAACCTAGTGAACAAATAGTAACGCAAAATGAGGTAAACAGGTTACTAAAACACTTACCTAGCCTATTAATAAAAATATATTTTTAAAACAAACATACAATAAAACTAAACAGGACAATTCTCAACGTATCGGCTCAAATTGAACCTTTTTCAAGAGACAAACAACAGAAAACGACAAAATAAAAAACAAAATAGATGTCTATATTTCATCAAGCCCCGTCTCCATAATAGCTCCATAAAATTTATTTTTTTTGACGAGTAGTATGATCTACAAACGCGTTGCCATCCCTGCGCTATTATGGAGACGGGGCTTGATGAAATATAGACATCTATTTTGTTTTTTATTTTGTCGTTTTCTGTTGTTTGTCTCTTGAAAAAGGTTCAATTTGAGCCGATACGTTGAGAATTGTCCTGTTTAGTTTTATTGTATGTTTTTTTTTTTAAAATATATTTTTATTAATAGGCTAGGTAAGTGTTTTAATAACCTGTTTACCTCATTTTGTGATATTTTTCGTGTGTGCTGATTATAAGCTTGTTTCTGTGGCTTATTTGATTTCTGTGATCCATCTTTTACATGATTTGCCTCTGGTTTTAATGCGACATTGTTTGGATGTGATCGTAGGACTGTGCGGGTAAATGACATTCTTGGCGGTTCCAATAGCCTTTCTTACGCATTTCACTAAACAAGTTATAGGCATTCCTGTATGTATAGCTGTCAAGTTTCCGGTTCAGCGATAGTAATACAAATTGGCATAAAAATAGTATTTATTAACTGCATTTACTTGTGTCTATGTGTGTGTGTGTGTCTGTGTCCAAACCCTCGTTTTCGTTCTTGTTTCCCATTAATGCCTACCGACGTATTTTGTGGTTAATTGATCTAAATATTGTATCAATACATTATAATCAATAATTTTTATTTTGAAATATTCATTTTTTAGGATTAGGGGTTAAGGTTTATTATGTTTTGCATAACTAATCCTAACCATAACACTAACAATAATTATATTTAAATTAATAAATGATAAACATAAACTGATAAACATTGGCAAGGGAAATAATCACACAGGTTGGCACTAATCGGCGCAGCAGGGATCATAATTGATGAGGTACTAGCTGTTAAGTCTTGCAGTTAATTCTTTTGTCGTGCGTTGGGTTGGCGCCGCCCTGATGCACAGGGTAGTAGTTCTTAAGTGTGGTAACTGGATATCTACACCAACGGTTATTAGCCCTCGCCTTCCACATGGATCGCCTCTATCTCCTGTACTTTTCAATGTATACACAGTACATATCGCTGGCAATCAAATCACAGGTGTTGGCAGAACGATGTCATATGCCGATGATATCCTGGTATATAGACAGGGCAGAAATCGAGAAGAGTGCGTCGTGGAACTACAGAAGGAGCTGGACAGACTGACAAATTGGTGTCGAGATACAGGAGCAGTGGTTAATCCGTCTAAGGCATTCGTGACGTGGTCTTCCTTGAACAATCACATGGTAAAGACACCCATGCCACAAGTTTCATTGTCCGGGAGAAGTTTAGAAAGAACTAGCACAATGAGATATCTGGGTGTGTTTTTTGACAGAAGCCTGAGTTTCAGGGAACATGTTGACCACATTATCATAAGGGCAGGCAAAGGCTTAGCAGCAATGAAGATTATGGCTGCTGCGCAGTGTGAGCAAAGATTGTTATTTCTTTTGTACCAGGGTTTGGTTGTCGCTGTGCTGGAATATGTACTTGCAATTCTGACTCTTAGCCAAACTCAGATCGAAAGACTGGATAGAGTCCAGAATGCAGCAATGCGTATCATTCTGGGATGCACAAGAGACACATCGACAAGAGCTATGTGATACCTACTTGACTGCCCAACAGCTGAGCATAGATTACAGTATTGCCGTGCACGGGCGTACCATCAAATACATGCAGATAAGGAACACCCGTTGCATTCCGAAATACAGAAAGTTAAAGGCAGCAGACTCAAGAGAGGAAGGTCGTGGATGGGACGTGCTGAGGATGTAATACAAAGCGTGTGCAGATTACAGGATGTGGCAGCAGGTACGGAATGGATAGGTATACCCACAGATTTCGAAACTTGTTTGAGAGTAGTAATATCACTTAGCAGGAAATGCAGAGAATGGTGTCCCACAGCTGTGGAGAAAGAAGTGCAGGCTTTAATCAGTGAAAATACCAAAGAGGGGGATGTGATTATATACACTGATGGATCTGTAATTAGGCATGTTCGCAGTGCTTGGGCCTTTACAGCTCAGTGCGCAGGTAAAACGATCAAGGAGGAAAGTGGTGCCTTTGCGGTCACTATGAGTAGTATGACCATGGAGACTATGGCGGTGACCAAGGCATTTGAGTGGCTACGCACACAGAAGGTAACGCAGGTCTACATCTTGAGTGACTCTATGAGTATGATTAAGAAGGTACAAGTGGGTCTCGTTCGCGAACAGTGGATTGAGGCCTTGAGAAATGCGAGCTTGAAAGCGGTTACATTTATTTTCGTGCCATGTGGTCGTTCGAGGCAATGAAAGAGCGCATCAACTGGCATCGTGTGCGATTGTGGCACAGGGCGATGGGGCAATGGATCGCGTTGACGTTTTGAACTCCTTAAGAGATATAACACGCGAGAGTGAGACTAATGTGGATGATGATTCCTTTTCAATGGCTAGGATTAAAGATCAGGGATTGAAATGCGGTGTTGCTAGAGGTGAACATTTTGGAGGGAGCAGAAGAATGATGGTCAACCAGCATAGGGCCGATACTGTCAGCAGAAGTGTGATGGCGGATACACTCAAGGAGAGATCGGAGCAACTATGGATGTGTCCAGTTTGCAGTGATGATGATCCGATGACTAACTAACTAACTAAGGGATCATAGCTATGCGATCATAGTACCCAAATTATTTTTAAAAAATGCATTGGTTTCGTTTTTGCGGGGTAGTTGGTGACCATGGGAAAATAATTAATTATGAGAGGGGGGGGGTTACGCGCTTTTTTGGCTTGCTTCCTAATACTAAATGTCATGTTATTATTTCTTGGGGGGTGGGGGGAGGGGGGGGGGTTTCTGATTTAAACTGACATGATAACTCATTCATGTACGCGTAATTTGTCGTGTAATTGAAAATAGCGTAATGAAGTTTTGCAATCGCTGAAAAAACACGTGGACGTCTCGATTAAAAGTCCTCTATCACGATAACAACATGCCTACTTAGCGTAAAGGTTAGCACTCTTGACGACCACATCACAGATTTGATATTTTCATCAAAGTATTTAGTTCTGTGATTAGATCGTCGGCAGGGCACTGCTTTACTCATTGTGTGATATGCTGTATAAGCGATAAAGATATTTTGTTCGAAACGTCGATTAGTTTATGTTTTCGCTTGTTTCGCATGTGTTTCCAGTTATAACAAAACTTCATTACCCTGTCTCGAATTTCGCCTGTCGAAATACAATTTTGTTACAGTTGTAGCCTATTATCTTTTAATTTGCGGAAATTGTGTGTATTTAAATGTACTATTCTAGATATTGCTGACTACAGAGAAGTCTTGACAGTCTAATCTACCACTTGTACCGTATTGTCACGCGGTTTGATCACCTAGCTTCCCCCTTAAACACGTTACTTAACTTTCGCCTCACCACGCCCATTGACGTGTGTTTCTATTTGATTGGCTGCCAACGTCTAGTATGCGTGCCTCTCTCTCCTAATCTGTTTACTTCCTCCGTTTTGGGTAGCGCGCGGGCCCTTTTTTTCTAGTAGACGACAGAGTTTCGCGAGGGGAAATATTTACATCGAATTGATTATCATGCATTCATCAAAAGTCGCCAGTTGATCCATTGTCTACCCGAAGTTTGATAAAAAGTTAAACAGTTGTAAAGTTAGTAACTTTTGCCGAGGAATTTCTAATTTGACAAGTTTGTTTGTTTTCTTGTAAAGTTCGATTTTTAAAACGTGATCAAAGCATTTGTTGCTGCAGTTTAAAAAAAAAATCAAACTTGGACCACCAGATGTTTTCACAGTGGGTTCTTAATCTCAAAAATAATATTGGATTATTACTAATTTATTACGTATATTGCTTATATTAGTTCTATATACATAACTTTTTAATAAGGAACAGGTAGGAATGTCAATTTAGCGTGTGTTTTGTTTTTCATTTCTCACCAATATTTCTTGCCAACAGATCGGCATGGATATTGCGTGCAAGTGTGTGACGATTTCAATAGGAACTTCGTTAGCCTCAATATGAGGCTGTTCAATGGAAGCCACATGAAATATTTAGTTCGTGTCGAATTTGATTACATTTTGTGAAAGTAAGCGGGAACCGATTTCTTTTAAAGCAACAGCAGAAATAAGTTGTTTCGCTTCTGCGTGTTATACACACACACACACATATATATATATATATATATATATATATATATATATATATATATATATATATATATATATATATAGAGAGAGAGAGAGAGAGAGCAGGGCTGCATATACGTTTTCAGTAAGTAGTTGGTTTTCCTACCAACTGCCGTTGAAGACCTTCCAACAAAATTAATTATGACCTCATTCGCTACGTTTTTTTTATTATTACTGTGTTTAGGTTGGTCACTATTTATATACTTAGTCGCCTTGGCTATTTTTGTCATGCATTTCAAATGATGTAAATAGTGACCAACCGAAACCAAACAATAATCAAAAACGTAGCGAATGAGGTCCTAATTAATTATATTGGAAGATCTTTATTGCAGACGGTCTTTTTCTTTTTTTACCATAGAAAAAAGGTCATTTTCGTACTTTCGTATGTAATTTCCTCTTTCAGATGAGAAATGTGATGACCTTCTTGAAACATTGTTAGGGTAGAGTTTTATCCGTCATTTACTACATTCCTAGTATTCAATATCTATTATAAAATTCTATTATAAAAGTCTTTATTGTACGGGTTTAATAGAGAGAGGATGAGTAAGAGTAGTGGTAAATGCCGTTAGGTGCGAGTTTTACTGACATGTTATTTGTCCATCACAAGTGATGATGGCCATTTGTTACATCCGCTCTCAGTAAAATTATCAGCTTAAATATGTCATTGCAAGGTTGTAGATAGGTTTGAACACTCCACACCCTCACCTTAGAACATCAGAACATGAATTTTAGCTCTAGGAGTTCAGCAAAAAAAGAGTGTAAGACCCCTTCCTGTAAGATTTTTCACGAAAAGTTAATCAAATGTCAAAAAGAGGAGATTACACAAGGAAGCGTGCGAAGGACTTTTTTAAAAGATAAAACTCCCTCCATACTGAAAACGGTCATGTGTCCTTGTCCATGAGTTCAAAGATAGGTGAATGTGTCATATGCTGTCCCAAAATGCATATGGGCAGGTTAGACATGGAAGAGCATTTATCCATATTACACTATAAGTAAAGAGTTGGATGTACCTAGAAACATTAGATGGAATCTGGCCTCGATCATGGTTACCACTGATGTTTTAGGGAAAAAAAACACAGATTGTCGTTAGAAAAAAAAACACCCCATTGTATTTCCATTTACCGATGGAATTCAATTTATGTTCCTTCAGATCCGAATACGTTGCATATGACAGAAACCAGAGCTCTCAAGTTTGAGCGATGTGATGCTATTGTGTGTACTTCTTGTATGTTATTGAGACTCATAGTCATACCCTTTTTGATGGTTGTTCTGCAAATAATCTCTCGGTCTTCCTCTTCTCCTTTTGCCACCTGTTACCCATTATTTCAATACTTGTAGTGGTAGTCTGTCTTCCTTCATTCTAAGTACATGTCCGATATAATTGCACCATTCTCTTCTTACTGTTGTAGAAACATATCGCAGATTCGTGTTCTTTTACTTGCTTGTTTGACTTGAATTCTTAACAACTAATATCTAAGAGTTTTCTAAGGCTTATGGGATTAACGCTGCTTTAAAAAAAATCCTTTCATGCAACTTTGGAACAACCAAGTTGAGTTGTGTTATATGGTGTAATATGTGTGATGTTATTCACATTTACAGGAGAAATTAAACATAACAATTTAAGACTCAAAACCTTAGATATGGAGATGGGGGAGGTTTTGATCTGTTTAAATTTCCATCCCAGGTAAATGCAATGTATGAATACATATCAAATGCAATGTATGAATACATATCAAATGCAATGTATGAATACATATCAAATGCAATGTATGAATACATATCAAATGCAATGTATGAATACATATCAAATGCAATGTATGAATACATATCAAATGCAATGTATGAATACATATCAAATGCATCAATTGCAACCTCCCTGCCTTTGTTTTTCGGTATCACTGCTTAAACATAGATTAGTTAAACAAAACAGTCATGAAAGTAATTTAGTGAGTTATGGATTTTTATTTATTTTGTATTATTTTACTTTTGAAAAATCATCTCCGATCGTCCATATTTATTGCATGATGGAACAACAAATCGCAGTAAAAGATTATTTAAAACACTCGAAGTCCAAGATTATAATATGATTAATTAAATAACACAATAATATTTATATATGATTGCAGCATTACATATTTATAATTACTATTTTTGTGGCATGGGGTAATTGTGTTTAAATATTGCAATAATCGTTACAGAAATAATTGTGTGATCTACAAAAATTATCAAGTTTTATGGCAGCCATGTCTAATTTTTATGTCACTAAATAATTAAATCTATTCCTGAATATCGCATTCAATGAAGTATGTGCTTCTAATACAAGACACTATATGATACAAAACGTGAATTCAATGAATATTCTTGTGTTTGTTAGTTAATTTTACCCATTACAAAGTTTAAAACTATTATAAATAATCGTATATGGGTATACTAGATGATGATGATAATAAAATAATTGCTTTAGCTGTGAGCGGGCAGCTCTTGACAGCCCATAGCCTTCTGACAAACGTTCATTTCTTCTCACTTGAGTCATCATCATTAAGTGCCGTCCCCGAAACGAAGGTTGGTTGCAACGTATCTCCAATATCTCCTGTCTGTTGTCTTGGTGGTGCACTCTGCTAGACTGTAACCTGTCCATCGTGTGATGTTACTCTTTCACTTGTATCTCTGCCTACCTCTTGCTCGCTTCCCTTTCACTTTTCCCTCAAGTAAGGTCTTCAATAAGGTGTCATGTCTTTTAATGTATCCAAAGTATTTTATTTGCCTGATCTTTATTTCTCTTAGTAGTTCTTTCTTCATATTAAGTGTTTTTAGTATCTCTTTTTTTGTTTTCTTCTCTTTCCATGATGTTCTCTCTATTCTTCTATATACCGACATCTCAAAGACATCAATTTTGTCTTCTAATTGTTTATTTAGTGTCCATGTTTCTGAGTCATACATTAATATAGAATAGATATAGCCTTTTATAATCCTAACTTGAGTAACAGTGGTGATATCCTGCCTCGTATGAGGAAGTCTAAAAGACATGGTTGTGTTAGTGGTGTTTATTGATGCGTGTTTAATTCCCGAAGGGAGATGTTCCAGTGCAGCGGTATCCCAAGATCACTACCTCCTGTTAGGATCGCAGCACACACGTCTGGGTCAACTAGCTCATCATTCTTCTGTCAGATCTGTTGAACCATCCTCAGTAATAGCACATCTATCATTCCACCGTATTCCTCGCCATCTAGGAATCTGCCACACAATGACAAAAGGTGTAATGTCCGCTGACCTGCATCTCTCTGTCATCTATGTGGATTATTTTTATAGGGGATAAAAGTAAGAAATTGTGATAAGAAAAGCAGTGATACTGATGATTTTTTTCACAGGTAATATATTGTCAGCCTATCCTACAACTTTCCTTAGTTCCTCCTACGACATGCTTGGCAAGACGACAATGAACCTACTCTTTGCATCAGGAAATAGAAGTCCTCGTTTGAAATACGGGCGGGGTATTTTAGATGGATAATATTTCTCCCGTGTGTTGCCGGGGCCCGAAAGGGAAGCAAAGAATAGCAACACTGTTTACCTTCCACGCATGTCGTAAGAGGCGACTAAGGAGGTTATGGCATGGAGTTGGCTGTCCCATCCCATATAGGGTCAGTGACCCAAAGCCATGCTGAAGCTGGGTGTGTCAGGCCGAAAGGCGCAATTATCGCAGCGATGCTGTAAACCATGATGCAACGCATTCCGTACTCTGGACTACATCCTGCTAATCTGCAGGAGTTTGAGAACGAATGCAGAAGAAGAAGATAGAGAGCATTCATGAAGATGCTAATCGAATCAGATCTCTTTTGGGCGAATTGCATAGCGATAACGAAATATTTATGTCATAATCGTCAGGTGCCGAGGCCAATGGCGCATTTGATAGCCCATAGCTCTTTATTTCCAGTATCCTTTATCAGGATTGATGTTAACTCTTTGCCATTCCACGAAGTCAGACTATATAATATTCTCTCACGCTGTTGTCTTTGTTCTCTCTTATCTTCCATCTTGCCCATTGTAACTATGTTCTCCAGCCCTCCCTCTCTCATAACATGTCCAAAAAATAAAGATTGCCTCTGTCTGATTATTAAGTAACCTTGTCTCACAATTTACTCTTTAAGACATCTCCTCCGTTAGTTCTTCAAGCTGGTTATGCTCTATCGGCATTTTTCTATATAATCACATCCCCGTTTATTCTAATTTTTCACTATCCAGCAATTAGCTAAGTCATCATCACCAAGTCCTGTACCGAACGGCGTTGACGATTATATTTCTCCATGTACATCGATCTCTCATATATGTCATCATCTCTGTTAGTGTCGTCAATCGAAACCATTTAGTTAAACTGTCCTATATCTTTTCTCTAGGTCTTTCCCTTGATCATTTCCCTTCTATCTTTCCTGTTGTCACTATATTCTCAATGCCTCCTCTTCTCATTATGTGCCCAATAAATGTTGACTGTCTTTTTCTTATATTATCAATAATGCATCTTTTCACATTCATTCTTCTAAGACATTCTTCATTAGTAATCTTTGCTGTCCAGGGAATGCGTAACATTCTTCGAATAAACCACATTTCCGCTGCCTCCAATGATTTTTGTGATGTCTTATTTATTGTCCATGTGTATTTAACTAAGTATGAAGTCCAAATTTAAGATGTGTATTCTGAATATCAAGACCACTAATTTGTCCCTATCATGAAGAAGACCTTTTGGTCGAATCGTCAATTCCGTGGTTTTGTTCTACGTAAAATTGCAATTGGATTATTATCATATTTTCTCTATACCATATCACGTACAGTTTTTCTGCAGTCTCCCGATCATTCAATTTTTAATATTTTTTTTACACAAAGATTATTCTTGTTCTAACGATGGTGATTTGTCTGGAAGCAGGTCGGTCAGTTCTGACAAATTTATAAACTGTGTATTGATATTCTGCTTGGCTGAAGGCCATGTTTGCAGTCTTGTTTTAAAGTGCTTCGAAGCCAAATTGTCTAAATTATTGGGCGTTCTTAAGGTTGGCATAAATTTTATGATGATTGCAAATTGTGGTATTTCTCATGAATCTCGGCAGCGTCGAAACTAGACATTTTGGGCCCTTAGGCAAGATCTATCTTCAGTGATCACTCCCTACATATACTAAATTCATTCACCTGTGCCGTCCTTGGAGGTTGCTTATGGCACCACAATTGGGACGACTGCCTGTTCATTCTTTTCCAGTTTCTCTCTGAATCAGAGTTGGTATTTATATGTTTAGAGTTTTAGCTTATATATATATAATATCTAACTAACTTATTTCGGACATTTAAAGAGACGCAATAGTTTAGGAAGATTAATTATGGAAGGGTAAAATTCCGGGTCAGAGAACATGAGGCTAAGCAAGACAATGATGGACAAATGCCATCGAAAAAATTCTGAACATGACACTATAAAAAGCTGTGCGCCTAGCACAGAACCGAGAGTCTTACATAGTGGTAGTGAGGATAACCTTCTCTAAAGAGCACGTTACAGAGATATATATTGCAATAACGTTAGATTTAAATTGACATTACTCTCTATATGACAATCACCCTAAAATGTCAACTGACGTAGGATTGTTGGAACGAAAGGCACATATATGGATATATCGCAATCATATCGAAAAAAACACGCAGATGTCATTTCATTATCTGAATTATATCATGCTAACCGGGAGGATGGCGTCATACAAAGTGTGTTTATGTTGGAAGATGTAACAGCTGGTGCGGAATGGTTAAGTGTGCTATGGATTATCAGACCTTCTTTCGAGGGATAATAACTCTCAGTAGATAATGCAAAGAGCAGTGTCCTATTGCGGTGGAGTCTGGTGTGGCATGTATTGATAAAAACTCCACGGACATAGATTTGATTATATACATGGATGGTTCTGTTGTTCGAAACGTGCGTAGTGTGTTGGGTCCTCATAGATCAGTGTAGGAAAGATCATTAAAGAGAAGAGTGGAACATATGCTGTGAACACAAGTCATGACTATTAAGATTATGACAGTGACTATGGCCTTGAACAGGATGAGTACAAAGATGGCAATTCATCTTCGCAAAAAAGATTTGAACTCCTTACGAGAGACAACACGGTCACATGAAATTTAAGGAGGATGATGATTCCCTTTCCATGTACCGATTAAATGATTTGGGTTTAAAATGTGGCATTGCCAGAAATGAGCGCTAATGTGGGATTAAATGATTCGAACTGTTAGTCACCGTGTACTGGTGGATTCCTTAAAGTGATTCTCGGAACAGTTATGAACATGTCTATAACTAATTAATTAACTGGCAACAGTTGGAGAACATCGCAGGAGGGGAACGTGAAGAATACAGGACAGAAGAAACCAATAAAACATGGGCAACAGTTGCTGAGCATCGCAGGAGGGGAACGTGAAGAATACAGGACAGAAGAAACCAATAAAACATGGGCAACAGTTGCAGAACATCGCAGGAGGGGAACGTGAAGAACACAGGACAGAAGAAACCAATAAAACATGGGCAACAGTTGCAAAACATCGCAGGAGAGGAACGTGAAGAACACAGGACAGAAGAAACAAATAATGAAGAGAGGAATAAATAACAAGAGGGAAATACAAAGGAGAAGAAAGTTCTAAACACGGCATCAATTACAAAAAATGTGCTGTTGCACTTCGAGTCGTGATGACCATTGATTGTTTTATCCATTCTCTGATCATAGACAGAGTATAAAGGAATATTATATTATTAGTCTACTCTTCATGTTAAAATCACTCACTTAAAATGTGTCTTCCTCTTGGTCGTTCCCTTCTAGGTCCCTTACTAGTGTGGTGTTACTCAGATGTCAATGTGGTGAAAGGATGGAAGTTGTATGAGATCTCTACCCCTCTTGTGAACTTCCTTGATATATTGGTTACTATACAACACTTCTCTCTTTGCACATCAGTACATTATAAAACTAGTGATTCTCATAGCTTTCTAATATACATCTCTTCTCGACACCTGTCTGCAGATATTCTGTCATTCCCTGAACTTGGTTCTCTGTCTGTGTTATGGTGAAGAGGATTTTCTCGGCACAACACGAAATGATGGATACCTTCTGCTGTCGTCCATGCTTTGAGAGGGTCATCACTGTGCACTGTTTCAATTGTACAGCCTCTCTTGTTAAAATACCATCAGTGGTACTCATAGGACTTCCTCTAAGTCAACGTCAAATTGACTTTAGTCATTCACCTCAATAATTCTACTGTTTGTGGTGTCCTGTTCCGCCATCTTCCGCTTCTTCAGTCTGATTCTCAGACAACACAGTCTCCTGGTAGCTTTCAGACGTGGCGTGAACATCAAGGATATTTTCGTCCATAGTCGTCTCAAGCCTGACGTCTCGAGTCATTTTGTCACCTTTAGTGGCAGACGAAGTAGATGCGACATATCTGCCTATGCTACACAGTCCCTTTCCGTCACATTTCTTAAAGCTACTTGCACAATTTAATATGATTTTACACGTGTAACCCGTAGTGTCATCTGTGCCATCATTTGTAAACGTTGCATCATGACGAACATAGGGGAGACAGGCGTGTAACAGGCCCTGAGACCGATTCTGCCAACTTCTGCACGGTACATTACGATCTTTTGTTATTAACACCCGTGATTCCTACTTGTAAATATTATGTCAATTTTCTGTTCCGTCTTTATCCTTTCAGTATTTACATTGTCAGTTGTCATTCGTTCTCTTCTTGAATTCTCATTTAGTTCGAATATGTGATCTTGGACAGTGCCACTCTTTACTCGTCGTGTGTTATATTATGTTCTTGATAAAGGCATATTCTTGAAACGTCGATTTCTGAGCGTTTTTAAGTGCACTTTATCTTTTTTCAATGTTAGTTTGTCGGCAAGAGGTACAAGACAAAGGCACGCATTAAGGAGACGAGCAGAAAGTCATCCATACGTTTTCTAGCCTCCATGTACAGACATAGTGCGGTGTCGTGTCCTTTAATTAACATGCATTGAATTTTATTCGCCATATACCGCTTGGCGGAAACGTTTGTATGCGTGTGTAACACCCTTAGTGTTTTAATTTTCTCCCTTTGATATGCCATTTCACATGAGTCTTTCCTATTATCTTAACACGTTTACTAGACAGTGGAAGGAGAGCTATTATGAAACTAAACCTGATATAAAGCATTTGGGGGGGGGGCTGTTATATTGTATATCCGTATATATGGGGGATCTATATGTTGTATATGGGAATTGTACGACAAAGAAATGAAACAGAATACGGCAGGCAAAGGCAGCTTTCCTAAAAATGAATAATACACGGTGTAATATGTCACTGTCATGCCATTGAAAGTCAGGAAAACAGTTCATCAGATCTATTTAACACTGATTCTAACATATAAATTCGAATCTTTGACAATATATAAACAGTTTAGTTGGAATAATGGTGACAAAACAGAGGTAGTTCTGTATAAGAATGATGAGAGTACCATGGACTGCTAGAAAAACAACTATCCAGAAGGTATTTAAAGAGTCAAATGCGAGATGAGTGTTATTTAGTAACATCATAAAAAGACCATCTTTATTTAAAAAAAATTCCACTCATTACAGAGGGAGATCTGGAAAACATTGTTGGTTCGTTGGTTGGTTGGTTTTTTGCTGATCCAGTTGTCCATGGGCCTATGTCCTTTGACCCAATGCCGTTGTGTGATATATGCATGTGTTTTTGAGCTTTTGTTTTGTTCCATGTAATGTGTTCCATTTATCTTGCCTTAAGAACATAGTTAAAACGGGTAATATAAAAGGCAAGAGAGATCGAGGATACACGCGTAGAAAATATTAGATAGTCTGACACCATAGCATGACAAAAAAATCAATAACCAAACCGATAAAAGATACTGGCTATAGAGAGTTATGAAGATCCCTGATCGCCTGCGCCATTCGGTACGACACCTGATGATGATAATATGTTGTATATATATATATATATATATATATATATATATATATATATATATATATATATATATAATCACACATAATTTTTCTCTTTAAGTAAAGACGTTTCGAAGAGTATTAAACATAAAATTGACATAGTTTAGAACAAGCAATTCAATGAGGGAAGAAAGAACTTTGAGAATTTATGTCCAATGTTATAAGATGTTGATGAAATAATTTCTTTAGCTGCGAGCTGGTAGGTCTTGAGAGTCCATATCATTTCTGACAGAAGTAAATGTTCTTCTCAGTAGTGTAACTGAGACAACACCCATACTTCTCAGCTGTGTAACTGAGGCAAGACCCAGACTTCTCAGTAGTGTAACTGAGACAACACCCAGACTTCTCAGTTGTGTAACTGAGGCAACATACAGACTTCTCAGTTGTGTAACTGAGGCAACACCCAGACTTCTCAGTAGTGTAACTGAGGCAACACCCAGACTTCTCAGTTGTGTAACTGAGGCAACACCCAGACTTCTCAGTTGTGTAACTGAGGCAACACCCAGACTTCTCAGTTGTGTAACTGAGGCAACATACAGACTTCTCAGTTGTGTAACTGAGGCAACACCCAGACTTCTCAGTAGTGTAACTGAGGCAACATACAGACTTCTCAGTTGTGTAACTGAGGCAACATACAGACTTCTCAGTTGTGTAACTGAGGCAACACCCAGACTTCTCAGTTGTGTAACTGAGGCAACATACAGACTTCTCAGTTGTGTAACTGAGGCAACATACAGACTTCTCAGTTGTGTAACTGAGGCAACACCCAGACTTCTCAGTTGTGTAACTGAGGCAACATACAGACTTCTCAGTTGTGTAACTGAGGCAACATACAGACTTCTCAGTAGTGTAACTGAGGCAACATACAGACTTCTCAGTTGTGTAACTGAGGCAACACCCAGACTTCTCAGTAGTGTAACTGAGGCAACACCCAGACTTCTCAATAGTGTAACTGAGGCAACATACAGACTTCTCAGTTGTGTAACTGAGGCAACACCCAGACTTCTCAGTTGTGTAACTGAGGCAACACCCAGACTTCTCAGTTGTGTAACTGAGGCAACACCCAGACTTCTCAGTAGTGTAACTGAGGCAACACCCAGACTTCTCAGTAGTGTAACTGAGGCAACACCCAGACTTCTCAGTAGTGTAACTAAGGCGACATCCAGACTCAAATAATGTTGTCTCATAGGCATGGTTATGTAAGGGGAGTTTATAGATGCATGTTTAGTCCCCGAAGGTAGGCCTTCCCCTGCGTTAGTACCCCAGTATTACCATGTCCTACCAGGAGCACAACAAACACATCTGAGCCAATTATCTCTTCATTCTTCTGTCAGATTTGTTTACCTATCTGCAGTGATGGTATAACTAGCATTCCACGTCACCCAGGAGTCTGCCACAAAATGATAAATGTTCAATGTCTGCTGGTCTGCATCTTTTCGTCATCCATGGGAATTATTTGATATAAGACACAACTAGGAAATAGAAACAGTATATGAAAATGGTTTTCTTCACAGGTGTCAGCCTATCCTCCAACTTTCCTTAGTTGCCTTCTTTCACATTCATGAGAAGAAGATAGTGTTCATATTCTTTGCACCATGAGCTAGAAGTCCAGATCCCGAGTGCCATACAGACGAATTTTAGTAAGACGAAGATGCTAGAATTACATCGGGCATGTACTTAAAATAGATGAAAACAGACTCCATAAACTAACTATCATGTGAGCGCAAAGTATAAAAGAAAAGTAGGTCAGCAAAAGAAGAAACTATACGCAAAACAATCACCAAGTACAAGTCAATATTTGGCATATTTATTACACCCGAATTACAGCAACATGCAACGATGTGCTTAACATGGACGAACATCACTACTTCCGTATGTGCAATCTTTAGCCCAAAATGAACTAGCATAAGTATGTGTGCACATTTGATTTATAAGTGTTTTAGTGTTCGTTATTTTTGCTTAGATTCATAAACACAGTTAGTCTTATCTAAATGTATCAATACTCATGTTTCACGCTAAAAACGAATTTACTTTCACTAATTTCGCATCCCCCGTACGTCTGGTTTTCGGCCATGGTGATTTATCTCCGTATTACATTCACTTCTGTCTTACATCTGTTATCAAGGTTATCATAAAATAGCAATCAGATTGAAGAATGTAAAACAAAATTAACAAATTAAACAGTCAAGCATCATACTACGTGATGTAAGCCTTCATGTTTAATCTCGGTCTCTTCTGTCGTTAATAAGTTCATTTGGCTATATTCTCCCATGCCATGACGACAACACATCCAACAACTTCTCCCTCTGATCTTTCTAGTGTCAGTTTCTAAATGTAGAAACATACAACCAATACAATTTATTCGTTACAAACACCGTCTGAAAACACAGTGCCTCCCATACATACACGTGTAGCAAATGATACTTTCTTAATTGCAAATGTAAAATAGATATCATACTAGCACAATAAAATAATAGACGAATTATACGAGATGCAAGAGCAGTACCAAATATTTGCACAGACACCGACCACAAAGCAGTGATATCATCAGTTAAAAGACAGAAATAACCAGGAACTCAACAAACTTTCTAGAAGCAACATGCAAGTTACATTTTTTTTAAACCTGGATACTAATATACGAAAACAATATAAATATTCTTAGAAGAACTTGAAAAGTTACCAGTAACTACCAACTCAATTGAAGAAGAATGGGAATATTCAAGAAAACAATAATGCAAATAGCGGGAGAAAATTATGGTTACATGAAACATAAACATAGAAACCCCACAGTAACACCATGGTGGATCGAGGAAGTCAAAAATTCAATAAAAGATAAGAACAAACAATTCAAGAAATTGGCTGAAAGCAAAGCGCAACATGATTATATCGAGTACATGTCAGCTAAATCGATAACAAAGAAAATCATTAAAGATGCTAAAACTAAAGCATGGCAAAAATATGACGAATCATTAAGTACAGATTACAAACAAGCACAGAGAAATTCTACACGAAAATTAAGAATATGAGAAACAGGGGAGATAAATATGAACCAAGCAAATAATAAATGATGAGAATGGAAAGACAATCAATGACCACAAAGAAATCATGGAAAGACAATCAATGACCACAAAGAAATCATGGAAAGGTAGCAAAAGTATTTTAAAGAATTTCTAAATCTAAAAGACGGAGGTGATGACAATTTAGTAAACAATGTAATGGAAGAGACACCTACATATTGCTAGAAGAAGTAAAAAAAAAGTCATACAAACAGCTCCACCAAAGCCCCAGGGCCCGATCACATACAAGTAGAATCAATCAAAGCAACAGTCATCATCATCAGGTGCCATGCCGGGTGGCGTAGGCGGTCATGGCTCTCCACAGCTCTCTGTCCACAGTATTATGTATCAAAGTCGTTGTTTCCTTGCCGTGCCAGGTTGTCAAACTGTCTAATATTTTCTCACGTTGTCGCCCTCTGTCTCTGGTGCCTTCAATCTTGTCTGTTGTGATTATGGTCTCTAAACCTGCCTGTCTCATGAAGTGGCCAAAAAGAATAAGATTGCTTTTTTCTTATATTGTTGATTAAGGTCCGTTTCGCATTGAACTCTTTCAACACCTCTACATTAGTTTTTCTGACAGTCCGTGGTATTCTCAGCATTCTTCTGTAGAACCACATCTCTGTTGCCTCCAATCTCCCACTTTCCAGTTTGTTTATTGTCCAAGACTCGCACCCATATGTTAGTATAGGGTTTATATAGCACTGCAGAACTCTCTTTCTCGCCTCTAATGACAAGGTCTGATAGCATCGTATATTTTTCATTTTTCTGAATGTTGTTTTTGCCTGTCCTATTCTGCATCTTATTTCTGTTGAACTTCTTCCATCTGCTGTAATCATTGTACCTAGATATTTGAATTGGTGGACCTGTTTTAATACTATATCATTCACTATGATCTAAGCAACGGTAGATTTAGTAAATACTTTGGGGTCTTTGTTACCTCTAATATCTTATGGAAGTGTGTCCTCATATAACCTAATTGGACTTTGTCCGCTGGTTGAAAGGGGCACGCCTCTCCAAAAGAGAGGCAAACTCATTAACTACCTACCTTGAAGACGGTAGATTTAGGAATAAAATAGTTACATAGGCTGTTTAAAAATGAAATGCACAAGAAATACCAGAAGACTTGAAACAAAGATGTAATAATACCTACCTGGAAGAAAAAAGCCAGAAAAAGATATTGTACAGAGTACAGAGATATTTCGCTTCTACACCACATCGGGAAAATTTTCAATAGAATTCTAGAAAGAAGATTACGAGCATTCATAGAACGACAGCTTAAACAACACTCAAATGGGATTCCGTCAGAACAAGAGCTGTACAGATGCCAATTTAAACACTAAGACTACTGCCAGAAAAAGCAACTGAAAACAAAGACAGTCACGGTATATTGCGTTTGTCGACCAAGAAAAAGCCTTCGACAGAGAAGACTGACAATAACTTTGGAAACTATTATCAAACTATGGCGTTCCACAACACCTAGTCAACTAGTGAATAAGTAGTAGATATACGGGCAGTCAATGTGCTGTTAGAATGAGTGTAGGGCTTTCAAGTAAATTCCACATACACTATGTCGTGCTACAAGGGTGTGTTCTATCTCCCTTGTTACTCTTCACATATGCTCATCGCATATGAAAAATTGCCAACACAAAAGGAAGACAACTTAAACAGCCACCTGAATACAATTTTTGCAGAAGATCAAGAAAAAATATCAACAACAAAACTACAACAACTACAAAAGAATGAATAAATGTTTTTCGTATTTTGTTCTCATCGCATGCTCTAAAAACTAACTATAACAACATATAAATAGACTCCACACAAAATGTAGGGACTTTAACATGAAGATAAACACAGAAAAAACTCTGGTAATGTCAATAGTAAAAACAGAAAGAAATATCATTAATTCTAATCGATGATCAACAACTTAACCAGGTGAAAGAATTCACTTATCATGGAAGCATATCATCGAATGAGAAAAACACCAAAGAAATTCAACACAGATGAAACATAGCATATCGGACTTGGGCAGATGTCTCCTATTTTCAGAAACTTATATGTGAGCATGAACACCAAAAGCGATATATAAATACAACGATCATCATACCATCACTATGTTACCAATGTCAAACGTGGACACTAACAACAGAATCAAAAAGAAAGCTTGTTACAACAGAAATGACTTGTCTACGTAGAATCCTCAGAGTAACAATAAGAGACAGAATCAGAAACGAAAACATCAGAAGAATAACAAACACACACGCCAATCATGGATTACATCAAAGGTAACAGATTAAGTAGATTTCACATGCTTCAAGACTACCATCAGACAGTGCCCCTTAAAAAGTATTACTATACAGATATGATGGATACAAAGCCAAGTAGACATTGCAAAAGATGGATTACAGAAACAAAAGAGTCAACGAAAACAAACGTATATGAAGCGCACAGAAAGCCATCTCCTGGGAACTCTTCTACCCCTGACGATGCAAGCATAAAGGGATATAAAGCGAAAAGAAAGACTAAATGTGTTTCACATTTTGTTCTCATCGCATGCTGTATAAATCCTGACTGACTAGTTGTATTTAGCTATAATTTGTTTAGTTGCGCTAACTGCTCTGATGACCTCCACATTAGTTGTCTTAACTGTCCATGACATTTTCATGATTCTTGAAATTATAATCATGAATCTTTCGTAGGGGGGGGGGAGGAGAGAGAGGGGGGGGGGGAGAAGGAAAAAAATGTCTTTCTTTCTATGAATATATACTTACTGCGCAAAACTGAAATCCAACAGCTAGAAACTGTTGGTTTACCTGTTGGTCTACCTGTTGGTTTACCTGTTGGTCTACCTGTTGGTCTTTCTTTCTATATCGAGTTATCGTATCTTGTAAGCAGCTTCTTCTGACACTTACAACTTGCCTGTAATAAAATTTATGTTTTTTAGGTTTCTTCATACTGGAGAGTTGATAAATTACGAATGAAATAGTCTTTGTAAGCAATTGTGAAATTGCTTATGGCACTATGACAAGCTACTCTCAATTTGAAAGACTTTCACGTAAATTGAGGTAATATATGGGTTAAATAATAATAATATACGTTATAGTAGGTAAAGTGCATGACGGTAGCCGAGGTTGGTAGGTCATGCTCCAAACTTATAGGTCCACTTTACGACTCAGGTTATGGGTGAGGTTTTTTCGGACAGTCTATAGAATGTATGTTATAGATATATTTTAAGTAAAAATAGTGTAGTACGAAAAACACAGATGTATATATATATATATATATATATATATATATATATATATATATATATATATATATATATATATATATATATATATATATTTCTAGGTGTCAATGGATAAAGTCTAAATTGGTGTTGGGCTCCCTATTATTGGACTACATAACTTCCTGAGAATATCACGCCTCGCCACTGACCTATCCTCTGATATTGAAAGGATGCCAAGGCACATGACTATCCACTTGTTTCAATGTTGTATCATTGATTTTTATGTTACATCTTTAAAGTATATTACACAGCTCATGTTTGTTTTAAACACAACAGTCTTACCGTTTATGATTATAACCCCAAATTTTGGCACTGAACAAGCGTAATTTTCCCACATGCAGCCTGCCACCTATATGGAGATACAAAAATGTGATCCTTAACTAGTCTCAGACTAAGCATTGGTAAACTAGACTATATTAATTTGGTTACTAATTTATTCAACGTGATTTATAAATATGGGAACAAGACTAAATTAATGTAAACTCAACTATTTGTTTGTAGTCATATAACAGCTGAAGTAGGAGGGGGAGGTGACGTTTGTTGACCATCATGTCATTTGATAGCTAGAGCGGGAATATGAATGATCACGTGACAACTACTTGTAGATATTTATGACAAATTCTATGACAGTGGTAGGGAGATGTTTGTGGTTGATTCTTTGACAGTGGTAGGGAGATGTTTGTGTTTGATTCTTTGACAGCGGTAGGGAGATGTTTCTAAATTCAATGACAGCGGTAGGGAAATATGTATGTGATGCTTGAGATGTTTGTGGTTGATTCTTTGACACCGGTAAGGAGATATTTATAGTTGATTCTATAACAGCGGTAGGGAGATGTTTATGGTTGATTCTCTGACTCCGGTAGGGAGATGTTTGTGTTTGATTCTTTGACTCCGGTAGGGAGATGTTTGTGTTTGATTCTTTGACATCGGTAAGGAGATGTTTATGGTTGATTCTATAACAGCGGTAGGGAGATGTTTATGGTTGATTCTCTGACAGCGATATGGAGATGTTTATGATTGATTCTCTGACAGTGATAGGGAGATGTTTATGGTTGATTCTATAACAGCGGTAAGGAAATGTTTATGGTTGATTCTCTGACAGCGATAGGGAGATGTTTATGGTTGATTCTCTGACAGTGATAGGGAGATATTTATGGTTGATTCTATAACAGCGGTACGGAAATGTTTATGGTTGATTCTCTGACAGCGATAGGGAGATGTTTATGGTTGATTCTCTGACAGTGACAGGGAGATGTTTATGATTGATTATATAACAGCGGTAGGGAGGTGTTTGTAGTTGATTCAGTGACATCCGTACTGAGATGTTTGTGATAAATTATATGACAGGGTAGTAAGATGTTTGTGTGGAGCCTAAATACGTCTCAGTCCGTCCACTAGTGAGTGTGTTCACACGATACGTTACTCAATTCCAGAACAAACCTTTGAAAACTTAGTAGCCTAACGATACACTCTTTATGTCCACTGAGCCGCTAATATCTACATTTTGGAGACCCACTATGCCGAAAGTCGCTCAAATCTACATTTTAATATGAATTTACTATCATGTTCGGCATAGCAGGAAAACCGTACGGAGACAAAGAGTTAAAGAAAACATAGCGTCCTGTTGGCATGAAGAAGAACAACATATATCAAGTGTAAAGTGTGTTAACTACCGTATGACAGCCATCGGAGGTAATGTTTTAGCAAACGTATAACATTAGTAGTGGAAAGTGTGCTAGCAGGCATGTGACAGTAATATAACTTAATGTTTCGATAGCTTTTATAACATTCATTTTCACTTGATGTGCGTTTATAACCAAACATATAGCAACCTGTATTATTAACCAACGTGAGATTCTATAATATGCACTTCAAAAGGACACCATTTTTGAACACTTCAGAAAGGATAGTCCGTTCAACATATCTACCAAAACAAACAAGTCATGTTTCGGAGCTATTATTCATGAGTGCAGAAGTTCGACTTTAGTTTCTTTTAAAAAACATGTGTATCCCAAGAAACGTATAGTTAAACCTGTACGTCTATAATTATGTATCGTCAGGACTACTTCTTCTAGCGTATATATTTAATACTTGATAAAAGATATGTTTTGACTTTCGCGCACATAGTACATTGTAAAGACGACTACCATACTTGATTTGTATGAAACAGTTATTGACAATTCCCGCTGTAGATTTCCACAATTTGTTATAAGTATGCTCTTCAACAAGGGATTGGATCAATGACTTGAATACTTAACTACTCCAGAATGATGGTGCGACTGCTGGCCTATTGGTTAACGTTCATCACCGCCAAAGGTAAATCACTGTTTCGTAAATTGTTACTCAAAATGTCAGTCTTGTAAACTTAGGATAAAACTGAATGTAATGTTCATCTTTGTTTATAAAATTCAAGAAAAGATTGGATGGTAACGATTTATGTTGGAATGTTATGGGCGCAGTTACTTTCTTTGAGAAGAATCAATGATTGTAACACGGAAGAGTTAGTATTTTCGTGTAATCATCACATTTTATAGAATGGGACTTCGGACTACTTTTGGAAAACGATTTTATTATAATTCTTACATTAAAGTAAACGCCGGTGTCGCGGAGTGTACTCAGTTATAATATGTCATTGATTTTATTGTTTGTGAATTCTTGTTACTTTGATATAGAAAATATAACATCGAATTATATATCACTAGAACTATTTGCCGGGGGCATGTATTCATCGCGATAATGAGAGAGTAGATAGGTTTACACCAAATGCATCCATAGACCGGGATCTGACAGTGGAGAGAAAGAAAAGGAGGGGGAGGAGGTTTGCTTAAAATACTTCTCAAGCGATTGATGAATGTAGAAAGTGCAATTTGATGGCATATCTCGTTTACACGCGATTGATGAATGTGGACAATGCAGTTTGATGACACGTCTCGTTCACAAGCGTATAACAACCCTACGCTGTGACGGTTTATCACCCTCTGTACCCTTGGACTTTACAGGACAAAATGTGTCCCTGTATGGCAAGTTTCCGAGGAGACGGTGAGTAGGGATTTATACTTGGGTCGATTTCGTCTCTCTTGTACGGGGTTCTGCAGTCAGCGAAATTTTGTAATTAGGTGGCTTATTTGCCCTCTGTAGACACGATCCATAAAGCGTTAGACTGCCTCGTACGAGCTTAAAATCAGCCTGTTTCCTGGGTACTCAACGAGGATTTGTTTTTAGGTACTTTGTTATCTTCTAGCCCTGGGATTGCACGAAATTAATGCACAACCATATGGATCCCTTACTGTTTTTTGGTGATTTTATCTTGCCAACTCATGTTCATTATCTGTCGGAGACGAAGAGGGTGATATGTATATATATATATTATGTGTGTGTGGGTGTGTATGCGTGTGTGTGCGCGCGCGTGTGAATATGTGCTTATTATATTTTTATTATTATTATTATTCGAGTTATTTGCACATTCAAGATAAGGGGCCATGATCAAGCAGAATATGTTATATTTTTTATAACACTACAGCTACAAATGTTTTTAAATAGATTACCATACGCAATCTCTGCGGGAGTAACTTAAAACCTGCTTTATCGACGGAACATTCAATACAATTTTATAAAAAGAAGTTATGTTGGTCCATTAGTTGGACCACCATTTCGGTTCCATTAACTTGTTAAGGTTTTAATTTGTATGCTAGACTGGAAAGGAATTATATATGTGCAAGATCAAGGGAAATGATGCATAATTTTAAGTACTAATTTATAATGTCGAATTATATACTTGTCAACTCCGTGACAGGATGGTTAGTGTGGCAGTTTTACGATCGAAATTTCTCCAAACTGAGTAGAGGTTTAAATACAATTGAAGATACGCCGCCCTCGTTGCATTTACCATGATTTATAACAGTGGCGGAGTGAAAAGGGTTTCACATTGCTCTTTTGTGATTCCATTACAATTAACCATGATCTTAAAAATGCCTCCTCGTGGTGCACCCTAGAAACAGACATACAACCGATCGTGCTGTGGTTCTGGCTAACACGTTTAGGTATCGTGTCTGGAAACTATAGATGGAATGAGAATTGATTGCACAAATACAAGAAATATCTCCGGCACCTTTCCGCCGACACGCCCAGTGGCATTGTCGACAAACAGTCACTCACAACATCTGGCTCGGACAGCTGCATTGCAGATGCATTGAAAGGACGACCAATGTCGATGTCCCAAGATAGATAGATATCGATACAGTGTAGCGGCACCTGAAGGACACATCGAATTCCTCTGGAGAAGTAAACACGCACTAGACGACAACGTTGTGTTAGTGAAAAGCCGAAGTGAAAGCGAAGTCCCAATTGTTCATAACGACACCGGTAGACCGAAGTTAACACACGAGAACACACAGTAGTCAAAACGATGTGTCCGATAACAAACGCCTCACCACAGTTGCCCACATCCAAAATAGGAGCCATGATTCAGGTATGGTTCAAACTAATTTCAACATGTGCTCCTGTGTGTGGAAATAACCCTTGAATACATCTCCCCATTGAACAAGAGATACGCATCGAATAAATGTCGGAAAGGGGGGGGGGGCATATTGTTCAAGCTCTCTGACCGAAGCAATGTTGAGACTCGAACTCTGGACTTCTTAGGCTACGTGGACAGGGAGAAATAATTGTTTTTGAAGACGAGCTAACCCCAGTTTAATTCGACTGACGCCGTTGTCCATCATGGCTCAAGCAAAGAAAATTGGGTTCAGTACCCAAAGGCTATCTTGGCTTTCTTACACGAGAATTGTGCGCCGGTTGCGAACTTACTCGTCCAAGATAGGCGCAATGTATCCACTTCTTTGGCTGATGAAGGCAAGGCGAAGAGTCAACACAAAATCCGTTCGTGGCAATGGATTAAAAGGCCAGCACAAGCGAATGAGGTGTGTGCGTGAAAATGCACAGGTCAAATCCAGGACACCAGACATGTTCGGCGACACCGTAACCTCTTCTACGAAGACGTAACAACCCTTCCCCCCCCCCCAAGCTAATTCGACTGTCGCCATTGCCCAACATGGATCATACAGAATAAATCAAGTCTGGGACCTAGAGCTCAGAAGCAATGGAGAATGTAGGCGTCTTCCTGCACGAAGAATAGATCGCCGATTGAGAAGCGGCTGAGACCCAGGAAAATACGAACTCATCTTGTAACATAGATTCATAGACTCTCTCCGACTAGAATGCTTCTTTAATGTGCATTTAATTAAGCTGAAAGTTAAAATCTCCTGTGTATGAAAGAAAGCTCTGAGAAATCATCCCACCGTACATAGGAAGTATAAGTAAATCGTTCATAACTCCTAGTGATGGTGAAAAATAAACACACATAACAGTGACAAGGTTTACAACATTCACGTGTTTTATAAATATTGCATGTCATTTTTACAAATAGCATATTCTATTACATGTTTTATAGCAATGGCATGTTTAATAGGAGTGACGTGTTTTATAACTGACATGTTTTATTATATTGACATGTTTTATCGTACTGACATGTTTTACAAGAAATATTCCTGTAATAGTTTTCTGTATATGTGCATATTGTTGTATATATTGTTCTTCTCTTTCTATTTCTCGTTTCTGATAACATTAAAAAAATGACACATGACATTATCCCATACCTATGATAATGCAAGATAATGTCAGACACATCTCTATAATATTCATAGAACTTTATGACTTTCTCTGTTTTCCCCAATCTTTCTTTTCATGTGTCTTGCGTGCTTATGTTCCATTACATATGCCCCATACTGTTTTCTGAAAGTCATATCTTCACTTCTGCTGGGTGCCGCCGTAAATTTTCTGTACAACATCGGTAGTGACAATGTCGACTGGGATCCAACTGCTTATTAATATTCCTTCCTGTCTCGCACGGGCGTAAACTTGGCTATTCCATTAATCCATATGTCTTGTGTAGCATAGTGCAATGACAACACTGTGGGAAGACCCAATCCAGCAGATGTCATTGTGTTTTATGTTTGAGCATTATTGTCTGTATAGTTAATAGCGTAACATTTTCAGATGTTGTGAGCTAAAAAAGAAAAGGTATAAAACATTACAAAAGCTGATGATGGAATGTAGCATTATATGATATATTTGTACTCATAATTCACTTATGGGTCACGGTGTTTCGATGCAGATTGTGACGTTTTCATTACAAGTGCATTTTTTCGGGGCATCTCTAGGGATTATTGCTTAAAGATACGGAATTACGTGCTATAAGTGATATAAGAGGAGAGAAGTACATTTTGGAAACCTGAGTACAACAAAGTAAATCTTTCGAGCCCATGGATGCCTATATTATTCACATTATACTTGAACTGTTTCACTATAGTGTGAACTGTTTCACTATAGTTTCAATATAGTGTGAACTGTTTCAATATAACGTGAACTGTTTCACTAAAACTTGAACTGTTTCACTAAAACGTGAATTGTTTCACTAAAACGTGAATTGTTTCACTACAACGTGAACTGTTTCACTATAACGTGAACTGTTTCACTATAACGTGAACTGTTTCACTATAGAGTGAACTGGTATGCTCAAATCATGGATCTGTGTGCTCTCTTTCGATAACTGGAAGGATTTAGTATTATCCATATGTGTCTATATATCCATGAATCTATCTAACTTATTCTAGATTCCTCTGGGTTGATTCTCAAACTCCTGCAGATGAATCGGATATAGTTCGGACAACGGGAATTAGTATATTATATCTATGTATTTATACATATTTACTATTGAGTGAAGTTAATGGATCTCCACTCTTCCACCATCATAGATAACTTATAGATTTAATTTTTTAACATATATATATATATATATATATGTTATCTATCTATTTATCGCATTTTGTTTGTATATATCTAAATACATATATTTGTCTTGTCTCTGTATCTATATAGGCGATATCTCTTTTAAAAAAATGCCCCCTTCCGCCCACTACCCTACACTGCCACATTGATAACCCTGCATCGTCCCTATCCCGAATTATTTCACTGCTTTCAGGTGTCATTTTCACCCAATTTGAGAAACCATTAGTTTTTTATGTGACAGTTACACATCAACATTTTTAGTAGGATTGTGTCCAGTTAGATATCGTTTAGTCCCATATTTTTGTTTCCAGTGAGATATCGTTTAGTCCCATGTTTTTGTTTCCAGTGAGATATTGTTTAGTCCCATATTTTTGTTTCCAATGAGATATCGTTTAGTCCCATGTTTTTGTTTCCAGTGAGATATCGTTTAGCTAATCCCATATTTTTGTTTCCAGTGAGATGTCGTTTAGTCCCATGTTTTTGTTTTCAGTGGGATACCGTTTAGTCCCATGTTTTTGTTTCCAGTGAGATATCGTTTAGTCCCATGTTTTTGTTTCCAGTGAGATATCGTTTAGTCCCATATTTTTGTTTCCAATGAGATATCGTTTAGCTAATCCCATATTTTTGTTTCCAGTGAGATATCGTTTAGCTAATCCCATATTTTTGTTTCCAGTGAGATATCGTTTAGTCCCATGTTTTTGTTTCCAGTGAGATATCGTTTAGTCCCATATTTTTGTTTCCAGTGAGATATCGTTTAGTCCCATATTTTTGTTTCCAGTGAGATATCGTTTAGCTAATCCCATATTTTTGTTTCCAGTGAGATGTCGTTTAGTCCCATGTTTTTGTTTTCAGTGGGATATCGTTTAGTCCCATGTTTTTGTTTCTAGTGAGATATCGTTTAGTCCCATGTTTTTGTTTCCAGTGAGATATCGTTTAGTCCCATATTTTTGTTTCCAATGAGATATCGTTTAGTCCCATGTTTTTGTTTCCAGTGAGATATCGTTTAGCTAATCCCATATTTTTGTTTCCAGTGAGATATCGTTTAGTCCCATGTTTTTGTTTCCAGTGAGATATCGTTTAGTCCCATATTTTTGTTTCCAGTGAGATGTCGTTTAGTCCCATGTTTTTGTTTCCAGTGGGATATCGTTTAGTCCTATGTTTTTGTTTCCAGTGAGAAAAACTTCAATTGTGCGGAAAAACTTCCGTTATTTCATGCCTCAATTATAGTTTTCTTCATTTATCCCATACTTCAGTTATTGTGCCCTTCAATTATTATATACTTGAATTGTGGGATTATTTAATTGTATCTTACTTTAGTTATCATTTTAAACGATAACTGTAGTTATCATTTTTACTATAGCTTTATTTAACTTCAGTTCTCTCTTAATTTAGTTATTGTTCCCTTCTGTTATCTCTTCCTTGAGTTATATTTCAATTAAGTTATATCTTACTTTATTTATGTTTAGTTACAATTATATTTGACTTTAGCTATATGTTACTGTTTTATATTTCACTTAAGGTATCTTGTAATATAATTATATCTCACTTTATTTATCTCTTACGTTTGTTGTAACTAACTTTAGTTATATTTCATTTGAGATATCTCTTACTTTAGTTATACTTTTCAGTTATCTCGAACTGTAACTTTATGATAATTATTTGATAATGCGACTTACAAAATTTGGAATTATCCCAGGGAGTGCAGTCCATGGCGACTTAGGGTGTGATCAGTCTAAGGTGTGTGTAACCAGTGAGCTACAAGAACCATCAGCATCCATACTCTTCGTGATGTGCTGGAAGCGACCGAACCCCTATGAGATTACCCAGAATGCGTCGATATTAATTCAGAAAACTAAACATTTTTCTCTTCAGTTACCCCGTACATTGTTTCGCAAACTTGAATATTCTATACTTCCGTGTTTCTATTTTAATATCATAAGCTCACTCTGCAATCTCATCATTTATCATTCCCCAGCCCCAGCTTGGTGGGTACAGACAACATGGAAGCGAGTCTTCGAGCAGGTTGATAAATGATTTATATGTGTGCCACTATTAGGTCTCAGGGCACAGTTCAGTGCCAGATATGAAATCAGATACACTTCTGGGGTTCTAACGCCTAGACAAAAATGAGTTAAAATGTACAATCAATCAGTCTTTGAGCACGGAATGTTGATAATATGTATGTCCACATGTCTGCTATTTTGTTTCTGTTCGATAATGCTATACTACTTGTTAGCATGTTTAGTCGTTTGTCTTCCAAGCCTGTGATTGCTAAATCAACCCAATCGTTCAACAATCCGGTACAATGACTTAGGTAACGGTAAACTGAGCGCGCGGTTTTCTCATAATTGCTCAGTTGCCTAGTCAGTGGCTGACCATACACGCGGACATCTAGACAGATGACTGGGGCCAAGTACTCGTCACGCTCACAGGGGTTTTACTTTTGGATTTCCCGTTTTGAATAAATTGTCGCTAGTATAGCTAGAAAACACGTACTTCTCCGGGATAGTTTTGCGCACTGATCGCATGCAGCGTCACTTATTTTGATATATCCCACATTTTCCATGCTTTTAATTGGCTGATAGAAATTATACACACACAAAACCTGGCACATCAGCCAAAGTGAGTCCCGTTGTGTGAGATCAGCACACAGGACTAAACTAGAGAATTATTTGGTAAACATTGTACTTGAGCCCCGCAGCTAATTTTGGTAAAAACCAACCTTGTGTTTGAGGCTCGTACTTTGTGTTTTTTGTTTTTACTATCTATAGGTCTGTGCCAGAAATTGCATGAATGGCGTTGCCTTCGTACTTTTCCCAGTACAATGGCACAATTCCTCGACCTTCCCAGCGCATGAGCTATCATTCCCTACTTTCTCGTGGCTAGGTGAACCACAGAAGTAATTTTTATTTCAGATCACAAATGACAAGTGAACTTGAAACATGTGTCTGCTGATCGACAGGCGAGAGACTACCGAATTGCGTCTCCCATGGACGTAAGACAGTGTCTTTGTTATCTGCTAATTTCATAGCAGTCACGCTTTGCCCCACTCTTTGTTTATTTCCTCTCTTCTGTATTTCTTTATGTGGTTATAATATTTTTTTCTATACATTCTCCTTGTGACTCGTTCAGTACGGTACTGTATGCGCTACGCAAATAAAGTATGATTTCTACATCATATGTATTTCCAGGCGTTAAATATATATGCATTTATTAGAATAAATAAGGAAATGAGTCACTCATTGCACATTATTCCTTTCTGTCATATGAATGCGAATTATGAAGAATAAATCAACAACACTAGAAAACTACAGGTCATGAAGAAATAGTTTTCTTCAAGGGAATCACGTGGACAGCTAGAAATACTCGTCGACAGTACGATATCACATGAAGAAACTATGAACATCTGAAACAGCTCTGGCGGACAGGCTCTACAGTCCTATCTCGAGACAGATGACCACAGTACAGTTTCGTTAATGAAAACCATGTCAACGTCTGACTTCGACTGCAAAACGAGAAACAAGAAGAAAGCATTTTGCTCAACGTATTGGTGTCCAGATTTTCCCAGCGTATCCCATTTCTTCGTAACTGATCATTCGTAGTATCGGTCACATTTTTAAGATTACCAACTCCAGGACTGAAAGTATCGCTAGCACTAGTGACCACAGCAGAATAGATTTCTATTAATTATCGTCTGCGATCGAGAATTGGAACTGTCAGTTCCCATTGACACAGTGTTTGAGTCACCAAACAAATTAAGAGTATGCATTACTTGAACAGACAGTGTTTCTTTGCAGTTTGATGTCTTCAAATGGATACTATTATACATATTGACTTGCGTGTGTGTTCATTTGATATATTACTCGGTGGTATGGCCGTAGATACGACTTTGGTGAGGGGAAGAACAAATTCAAAAGGTATTTACAATGTATTTGTGTTAATATTTGTGTGTGCGGAAAATCGTTCTGAAAAGGGTGCCTTCAGTTTTACTTCTTTTCTCCCAGTAGTATTAAATATCACGTTCTAAGGGTGTTCAGGGGGTGGGTGTGATGTGAAAACTACTTTTATCAGTTTCTTTATCTACGGACTTCACATGGTCCCTAAGCAGGGGGTGGGTGTGATGTGAAAACTACTTTTATCGGTTTCTATATCTACGGACTTCACATGGTCCCTAAGCAGGGAGTGGGTGTGATGTGAAAACGACTTTTATCAGTTTCTTTATCTACGGACTTCACATGGTCCCTAAGCAGGGAGTGGGTGTGATGTGAAAACTACTTTTATCGGTTTCTATATCTACGGGCTTCACATGGTCCCTAAGCAGGGGGTGGGTGTGATGTGAAAACTACTTTTATCGGTTTCTATATCTACGGGCTTCACATGGTCCCTAAGCAGGGGGTGGGTGTGTGAAAACTACTTGTATCGGTTTCTTTATCTACGGGCCTCACATGGTCCCTAAGCAGGGGGTGGATGTGATGTGAAAACTACTTTTATCGGTTTCTTTATCTACTGGCCTCACATGGTCCTTAAGCAGGGGGTGGGTGTGATGTGAAAACTACTTTTATCGGTTTCTTTATCTACGGGCTTCACGTGGTCTCTATGGATTAAGAAAAGTTGCATAAACTGTGCGATCTTTGCCTGTGACATACTCCAAGGTGGTGAAGACTGCTAGGCGTGCCATCGTTGTGGTAGGGTCAACATATCTGATAGAAGAACGATGAATTAATTGGCTCTGAATTATATATGACAATCAAGAGGTAATACTGTAGTGAAATAGAACAACAATATTACTTACGAAGAACACAGGTTTTTTATGTTTCACTTGAACACGACGAACTATCACTAAGATTAAGGGGTTATGATGTGTAAACAACATGTCCTGTGTATTGTAATTTGTATGTTTTCTTGTTTACACCTCATAACCCCTTAGTTTTAGTGATAGTCCATCGTGTTCAAGTGAAATTTTCAAAAAAATCTGTGTTCTACGTAAGTACTACTGAATTATAAAATACACTTTTGGCAGGACGTGATGATCAAGGGCTACTGCTGCACTAGAATAGCTCACTTCGGGGACTAAAAATGCATCCATAACTTTCACCCTTTCCTAACACAATAATTCCTTTGAGACAACGAAATTTATACCAGTTCAGATTTCATCTCGGTTGTTCAACTGAGGAGGACTATGCTTTTGTCAGAATGGTTATGGGCTGTCAATAGTTATGTGCTCACAAGTAAGGCGATGATTTCATCATCATAATCTATAATATTGTTAGGTAGTAGCGTAGTTAGTATGCCCGTCTTATACACACACACACCGCCGAAGACGGATGTGTCGGGCCATTATCGCAAATAAAACGACGACACAATGCATTTCCATTCTCTGGACTACATCCTTCTGGAAATCTATTAAGACCATGGTCCTGCTACAAGAGATATCCAGTGGGAGTTTGAAAAATGAACGCTGAAGAAGAAGAAGAAGAAGATATATACACAATACTATCGAACTTACTTGTGGTTCGATTGGATGTATTAGTGGCGCCTAAAACATTCAGCAACAGTTGACTAACAATGTCTTATAGAGGATACTCGTCACTTATTATTGATTTTTTGTTTATGTATGCATTAGTTACGCTCATTTCTTGCCCTATGTCATTACTCTTATATTTTTAAACATATTATTATCATCAAGTTTCTATGTAGTTGACAATCTACACCTTTAAAAATTAATCTGATTATGTATAATTTTGATATTAATTGCTTCTGTTTTTTTTTCGTCTCCACTGATTTCTTGCTTGCTTTCGTCTCCTTATTGCTGTGTTGTGCCTCTTGGTTGGTGTCCTCTGTCTCTAGTACATCTACTTACTAAGGCAGACTGTATTCTTGCTAGCGTGAAGGAGGGCCAGGCAGACATAGTTAACAGCCGCTGGAAGTACACTTGAGCCCCATCTCTTCGGTAAAGAGTTGGCCTTAATGGGGATTGCTTTATTGAAAATATCATGAAAGAAATTAGTTCAAAAAGAGAGTTGATGGCCCACAACAGAAAGAAAAATAACATTTTCTGTTTTGGACACATCATGAGAAGAGGGAAAATGGAACACATCGTGGTAACAGGCAAGTTAAAAAACAAGAGTGGTAAGGGAAGACCAAGAAAGAAGATTCTTGGTAACTTGGTATTGTAGCATGTATGAACATGGTAACGGAAATTATTGACAGCACACGAAACAGAAGGTTGCGATAAAACATGATAACCAACGCCACACGGCATGTAGCATAAGAAGAAGAAGGCCTCTCTAGCAAACCCACATTTACAGTTCATATATCACAGTTTACACTTCATGTCTACACTTTGTGAATTGTGAATTTTTTTGATCACACATTTGCAATACTATAGACCTTTCATGGATGCATCTTTTAGGGAAATATACTTTGGTAAGTGAGGTTATAAATGAAGATTGAAGGAGTTTAGAATTGCTAAAGGGGGCAGTAGAAGGGGTCGATTGAAAGGTAGGATAAGGAAGCTACAGAATCAACGGACTAATAGAGAACTTTCACCATACATACCTTGCCATCTAATAAAAGGCACTGAGCTCATATGGGAATGTCAGCAGTGTACGGACTCGGTTTGGAAAAGCACAAATCACTTGTGTGACCTCAAAATTAATCTGTAAATCTTCAAGTTTCTGTTAAATTAACAAAAATCTAATTTCACGAACCCTACTTTATATTTAAACTCTCCGCCCCTTTTCGGATTCAACACATGGATACATTTAATTTATCACATCGCCCGTGTGTTGCTTGGGCCCGAAAGGGGAGCAAAGAATAGCAACACTGTTTACATTCCACACATGTCGTAAAAGGCGACTAAGGAGGTTATGGAAGGAGTTGCTGTCCCATCCCATATAGGGTCAGTGACCCAAAGCCATGCTGAAGTCGGATGTGTCAGGCCGAAAGGCGCAGATATCGCATCAATGCTGTAAACCATGACACAACGCATTCCGTTCTCCGGAATACATCCTGCTAATTTGCAGGAGTTTGATAACGAAGAAGAAGAAGAATTTACCACATGTTTTTACCTTTCGTATAACTCATTCTATACATTTAACTAACCCGACTCTTCAATTTTCTAGCGATACTTTTAATTAATGATTGCCTGGTTTAGTGAAAATGTAAGACAAACCGAGCTTCTCTTAAACTAATGCAACGTCCAACTTTCAATTAATGATCTACTTTATCCTAATGATCTTTAGTCTCTGTGTGACACAGCCTCCTGGAGATAACAGATGTCGACATTCCAGACCTTTTGTACTGGAAGTCTTGTCTTCACAGCTTCGATATGCATCTTCTTGACTCGACAGGAGACGTTAAATACTGAGTCCGTACCATCTTGCTTAAGTGTCAGTGTGTTCTGTTGCTTTCCCAGTCTGTGAGAACATATCACGTTTATAGAACATAAATGAGAGAACATATCATGTTTATAGAACATAAATGAGAGAACATATCATGTTTATAGAACATAAAGCGTGTGATGACTCAATAAATACAGAAATAAATTATGGAATATTTTGAAATTCATGGACAGAGGGGAGGGGGGGGGGTTGTGGCTAACATGATTTCATTCGGGGATCTTAGGTCGGGGATCTTACGTAGGGGGGGGGGGAATTATTGCTTTAAGCTATATAATTACTTGCTATGATTGATACCTTAAGCAGACGGCGTGCAGCTACGTTAAGAGGGACATGGCACAATATGGTGAAATCTGAGTTCAATGAAGTCAATCTTCTATATTTCTTTCAACTTTAGAGATAAAATAATTCAGATGTCCTTGTGTTGTCCCCTCAAAATTGGAGCAAAGAATAACACCACGGTTATCTGCAATGTATGTCATAGAATACGACTAAGGAGATTTTGAGGTGGGATTAGCTATCTTATCCCATACATGCTCAAAGTGTCGCAAAGCTATGCTAAAGTTGGCTGTGTCATGCCTAAATGCGCAGATATCTCAGTGATCTATAAACCATTACACATCTGTTTTTTCTGTACTATATTCTGTTAATCGACAGGAGTTTGACAACAAACGCAGAAGAAAAATAAAAATAAAATCTTTCAGATATAAAGGGTAATAAAATAGTGTTGATATATGTGTAAACAGATAGAATAATTTCATTGAGAGACACGGTAACAGGAAAGATAAATGTACGTTTGATATAAGCATCTGAAGAAATCTGATTCTTACCCTGTAAAAAAACAACACATGAGAAACTCTGGTACAGCTGAGGATTAACGGAAGAAATATGAACAAATAAGATACATGGGCAAGCCTTACATTAGATGTGGATAAATAAATACGATGTAATGTTTTAATTTATGGTCTTTATGTAGTAGCGGTCTTTCGACGAGTTAAACACTACTATTTGGTGGAGGAGGAGGAAGACATGAAAAAATGTAATGTACGAGTATAGGTATGCTAGCCTGATGGATGGACAAACAAAACAAAACATTCTATATACTTATTATAACTATGAGTGGAGTCAAATAGTAACATGAAAGAAGTATGCTGATGTGACTTTGTCTTAAAGGCTCAGAAAGGCGAAGAGGATTGACTTCATTGTACTCGGGTTATATAATTTGTACTTCGTCCCTCACAACGAAGTGGCTGTCGCCTAACCAAGAGTACCACTTAGACCATGTAACTCCGAAGCTTCAAGCTATAACTCCCAGGAATCTCCGACAAAACATCCACTTTATCAATAACTCGTAGTGAGCGCGATTCAAATGTTATTGACAATGAAAAATTTAATTGCAATATTTAAACAATTGTAAAATCGCTATATGAGTATTATAAAGGCTTCATATGGCGTTCAGAGAAATATTAACACTACGAACGTTGCAACAACAACATTAACATGATATGGATCTTCTGCATTTACTCACAGACTCTTTAGCAAGAAGTATTATATAGAACAGCATAACCAGATTTTATAACTTTGCATAAGCGATCTGCTTCATTTATTACCCTATAAATCCGATTTCACAACATTATTTTGGGTACATTCTTTCATCGCATTTTGCCAGACTGCCCTGTTTAAGTCGTGTTGTCCTGTATCACACCAAGAGACCGCAATGAAGTGATTTGCCAGCTCTGCCTCGAGAGCTGTCCACTCTGACTCTTTAGCTCGAGACCTGTCCGCTCTGACTCTTTAGCTCGAGACTTGTCAGTTCTGGCTCTTTAGCTCGAGACTTGTCAGCTCTGACTCTTTAGCTCGAGACTTGTCAGTTCTGACTCTTTAGCTCGATACTTATCAGCTCTGACTCTTTAGCTCGAGACTTGTCCGCTCTGACTCTTTAGCTCGAAACTTGTCAGCTCTGACTCTTTAGCTCGAGACTTGTCAGCTCTGACTCTTTAGCACGAGACTTGTCAGCTCTGACTCTTTAGCTCGAGATTTGTGAGCTCTGACTCTTTAGCTCGAGACTTGTCAGCTCTGAGTCAATAAATATTGTGCTAAGTTAACCATTAAGTTAATGAACATTATAACTCATACTCCTGTTCCTAGACATACGGGTGGGAAGGAAAACGAATAAGTCGGAAAAGTCGCTAGCCTCGCCACCATTACAGATGGTCAGTCTATGAACCAAACAGACATACCCAGCACTCTTCGTGTCCGGACATCAAAGGATTTTGAGATATATAATCATGAGTCAGTATCGAAAATCAGCGAATTGGAAGGGAGAATATGCGTGGCTGTAGAGAACACCAAACACATATTTCAAAAAGAGCAGTGAACCAACAAAAAATCGGAACCATCTGCCGCTATACCCTGAGAGATTTACAAAAGCGGAGATCTAAATAACTATACACATGTCGGTTGTGCGAAGAGATTAGTCGCCATATCTAATACCTAATAATCGAATACCCAATACTCATACTCTGTTCATCATTAGATGTAGATTTATCACATATGACCAAGAAATCATTGTCCGCGTAGGAAACGCTACAACAACTTTCGGTAAGTTGTAAAAACAGGAGTCTGGAACAACGAGTTAACGATGTAGACAAATATGGCGATATATCAGGCATGCGTGCTCAGATTTCTCATTTATGAATCTAAAACGTGGTCACCACACTAACAACAAGAAAAGACGTTGAATAACTTTTATTTGTACTGCCCCAAGTAAGTGCGAAGAGATTGGACACACTTTACCAACACTGAAATCGTGCACAGGACCTGCTTCCAACAATAATGTCCACAGTTAGTCACAGGAGACTCAAGTGGCTTCACAGTGTTCAGAGGATGAACAGCATATTAATTTATAAGGAACTCACAATATGAACAAAAAGGAGACAGAGCAAAGTGTCGATTCAGAGGTATATGCAGAAACACCAATTAATACCTTTGTCATTGCTTCTGAAAGTCTGGGGAAAACTGGCAGAAGTGCGAATAACAATCTTGTGTAGTGGTACTAGGACATTTGAGAACTCATTTCTACTTCTTCTTCTTCTCGTACGGAGTTTGACATGTCTACACAGCAAGTCCTGTTTTCTTAATAAATGCTGCTGTATTTGAAAGCTCCTCAGTCCTCCCATACATCTTTCTGTGGATATCCATCTCTAGGACATTTGAGAACTCAATATTGTATTCGAATAACAATCCTGCGTAGTGGAGCTAGGACATTTGAGAACTCAATATTGTACGGAGCGAAAGACGGAGTCTTAGATACAAGAAACATTCGATTGAAGTAATATCCCATTTCTTCTTCTGAGGCAGATCAAATGGATCATGGATCGGCAGAATTAGCTATAATAAGACATGTTTGACTCAACTCCAACTTAACACAATCTCGAATGAGATCGTCTGCTAAGCCAGGCATCTAGTGCAGCAGCATCTCAGGATAGCCATGGGCGAGCCCATACCTACCGAATTGTGTTTTGTGAAACGGGGTCCACAAACAACTCTAAATTGAGCCAACCAATTTTACGTTCTTTAAAATTAATATAATCTTTAGAAATTTTTTTTATTAAATTCCATTTTGTACTCGTTTGACGGTAATCGGAGTATAAAGTGTTAAGCCTGTTAGGATCATTTACTAACGACATATATGGTCAAATCTATATCGGGAATCTGGTCAACAGCACGGTCGCCGCGTTTCTTTCCCGTGGCACCCAGTACACTATTTAGTTGACTTCATAACGGTTGGTGATTTCACAAATGTTTACAATTAAAGTTAAAATTGAGCCTAGGATCACCGGTGTGAGAAGCCATCGTTTAGCCATGAGCTACAGCAACCACAATCCGAGACATAACTTGTTACTGTTAACATGCAATTGCTAGACTACGAGCATCAGGGAGAACATGATTGCTATGCATACAATATTACTGAGAGTCATGGATATACGGCACGTTGTTTCATATTACTCTCAAATTTAATTTGTGTAATTCTCACGTGGGATTATATGAACATGATTTAATCACGTGCCCTCATTCACAAACAATAAGTATTGTGTTTATCACATATAATCGCGTTTTTAAGATAGTTGCACTCATTATCGTAATAATCTTTGTATTCGGGTTTCCCCGTATGTACTCCGTCTCTCTGAACAAAGCTGCACTCCGCCTGCGAGACTATCTTTCATAGTAAAGTAAAGTAACCGTAGAATTTATTAATGCCGTAGGGGTGTGAGATGTTAGCGATCTCACATTTCAGAGGCTTTAAAAATGAGGGCGGTAGCCATCTCCTCTCCTTCGCAGTCTTTACTTCCCGGATTAATCCGGTACCCATTTACGGCTGGGTTGACCCGGGAACCAAACTATTTTAGGGATACATTTAAAGTACCATCGGGGATGTTCTGTGTTAATTACGATGCAGAAATGCAGGAACCAAAAACTGCTGAATGCCAACCTTGGTCTACAGCCTGTAGTATTACTGACAGATGCGAGATCAGCACTCTAAGAGCTCTAGTCCAGATAACGACCGACCTGCAAATAATACTGACCAATCTAAGCAATCATCATAAAGTAGCATCGCAGTGGATACCCTCACATTGTGGAATACCTGGAACAAGAAAGCAGATTGTCTGGCTAATGAGGGAGCTGCTGATGATTAACAAAGTGTTCTAATAACGTACCATCAAAAGAAACAGATGATCAACGTAATTAAAAAGCCAAACACCAACACAAGTTGACTACCAAATTATGAACAGACCAGACCAAATTGTCATTCTGCTCCTCAAAACACACCCGAGTTCGCATTCATATGTATGTATACATGTGACGCGTGAAACGGGGTAATGAAGTTTTGCTAATAACATGAAACACACATAGGCACACACACAAGACGAGGTTTCGACCGAAAGACTTTTATCTATGATAACATACATTAAAAACGACAAGTATATACGACCAGGGCCGGATTTAGACTTGATAGGGACCTAAGCTATTTGAGATATGGGGCCCTAAGCTATTTGAGATATGGGGCCCATTAACGGTTAGGAATATTTAGATAGTGTAATTTTTTTTGGGTGATAAGTGGGGGCCCTAAGCTATAGCTTGTTTAGCTTATAGGTAAATCCAGCACTGGGTACGACACAACTTGCGTTCACTTGTCTAGCGAAATGACCGAAATGATAGAAAGATAGAAATTAGGTCAGAGGTGATACAAACAGGAAATGTACAGAAATAGGGAATAAAAAAACAAACCAAAATAAATGTGAAAACGAGACAAATGACGGAACAACACAATATCATGCGTATGTCAGGCGCTCATTAATTCCCAAAGGCTTCAGAGTGAAAAATTCGTATATATAGTTTGAATGGCCCAGTGTTTCTGTACGGTACCTAGCCAAGTGTTTACATGAAAATGTAAACATTTCTGAACGTTGCACATGTCAGAACAATTCGATAAATAAACTAAATATATTTCTGTTAATTGATGATTATTGTTATAATTATTTGTTTTCCCTTCACGTCATTACCCATGATTTTTTTACCATATTTGTGTAGTGTTATTACCATAGCACAAATTATTTTAATATTTGATTAATAAAAATATTTAAATTAAAAAGTTAATAATATTATTTCTGTTCGTTTGATTAAAGTATGAAGTTAGACATTTGTGTTATTGTTAAAAGCTTATTAAACATTAAAATGTATGCTTTTATTTCATTGATAAATCGTCACCTCTAATCTCCACGAAAACTTCTCTACGAAAATATCGAACATACCAGGATCCCCATACTTGTAAACTTCAATATCGAAAATACCGGTTTTGGTAAAAGTGTCCGGTATTGCGACCCATAGCTCTTAGCTGACGATCCATTCGCCAATATCTTTGGTCCTCGTTCTACGTTTGGCCCACCAGATAATTTGGTTTGGCCCACCAAAAGCAAACGAGGCTGCGCTAAATTTTCAAAAGATGTAATGTCTTGCTCCATAGCACCAAACATGTATGTTAAGTGAATAATAATAATACTAACGCATAACATTAAATTCGGTGTGAACTACTTAAAGGCTTGAAAAAATATAGCAAAATACGTTATTAAGTTAATAATTATTTATTTCCCGCTAATGAAGTTATAAATATACAAATTGGCCTTGGCATAAAAAAGAATGTTCACTGTCATTGCTATACAGCATTGTTCTTCAGACTGGGGCGATATTTCTTCTTGGAATTTGATTTAGGTCACATGCTTCTATGAAACAAAAAGTTTCCTCGACCATCAACACTGCTTTATTTTTGGCTTCCGTATACGTTATTTTGACTCTACCACTAGTTAGTTAGTCGTCGGATCATCATCACTGCAAACTGGACACGTCCATAGTTGCTCCGATCTCTCCCCGAGTGTATCCACCATTACACTTCTACTGACATTACCGGTCCTATGCTGGTTGACCATCATTCTTCTGCGCCCTCCAAAATGTTCACTTCTTGCAACACCATATTTCAAACCCTGATCTTTAATCCTGGCCATTGAAAAGGAATCATCATCCACACTAGTCTCACTCTCGTGTGCTATATCTCTTAAGGAATTCAAAACGTCAGCTCTATCCATTGCCCCATTGCTATGTGCAACAATCGCGCATGACACCAGTTGATCTGCTCTTTCATTGCCTCGAATACCCACATGTCCCGGCACGAAAATAAATGTAACCACTTTCAGCCTCGCCTTTCTCAATGACTCAATCCACTGTTCGCGAACGAGACCCAATTGTACCTTTCTAATCATACTCATAGAGTAACTCAACATGCAGACCTGGGTTACCTTCTGTGTGTATACCCACTCAAATGCCCTGGTTACCGCCATAGTCACCATGGTCAGGCTACTCGTAGTAACCGCAAAGACTCCACTCTCCTCCCTGATCGTTTTACCTACGCACTGAGCTGTGAAAGCCAAGCACTGCGAACATGTCTACTCACAGATCCATCAGTGTATATAATCACATCCTCCTCTTTGGCATTCTCACTGACCGAAGCCTGCACGTCTTTCTCCACAGCTGTGGGAAACCCTAATGCATTCCTTTCTAAGTGATATTACTATTATCAAACAAGTTTCGAAATCAGTGGGTAGATTTATCCATTCCGCACCTGCTGTCACATCTTGCAATCTGCATACGCTTTGTATGACATCCTCAGTACGTCCCATCCACGACTTCCCACTCTCAAGTCTGCTGCCTTTAACTTCCTGTATTTCGGTACGTCCGTGCACGGCAATATTGTAATCTGTGCTCTGCTGTTGGACAGTCAAGTAGGTACTGCATATCTCTTGTGGATGTGTCTCTTGTGCACCCAAGTATGATACACATTCCTTCATTCTGGATTCTATCCAGTCTTTCGATCTGAGGATTGTACCACTGCTTACCCTTAACGCTGCTTTCTAACTATGTGCTGTTCTCACATTGTAGCATGTAGTCTGACTTCACTTCACCCCGGAGACATATTCACTAATTTCGAATTAGTAAGCAATGGAGCGTGATAACCTGGCATTTGAGGTATGCCACTGTCTAGCTCTATTGCGAAAATGTTGCGGCTGTAGGGACCGATAAGTACAATTCTGGAATATTGTTTATCATGCGCAACCTAGGTCTCATTCAATTATGGTCTACGTAGCTCGGACACGATCGGTCAAGGTAATATACATATTTCAATTCCACACACATTGACTTGCCCTACTGTGCGTGTATGTATATATATATACATACTACAAAAGAGTGTAAGGATTTAGCAGGTCGTGCAATTCGCGATTTATTTAACTTAAAAGGGGCGGGGGATTTGTTTTGCCATTGGCATTCATAAGATGCTTCCTGATTACAAAAATATTTATAGCGTAAAGCGATGCATAACTGGGTAAATCAACTTTCACAGTAAAGGGCATGACTGGCTGATGAAGAGCGATATGATCGACCTGTCGAAATTTCCAATAAAATCAACTGCACAACAGAAGAAACAATGATTCGAGATAACAGGTTCACAACATTGACAAGGTAGCAACCGCATCATTGTGTTTGTATTCCTCAGTCTACAGCATAATATTTGGTGAAATTTAGGAACGTGTACTCACTATAGTTACACAAAGAACTAACTGAAGTAACATTTATATAATGTAGGTATTGTCACACTGAGAATTTATTGAGATAAGTACAGTAATGGTGGAGGAAATTATGTGGAAAATTAAGTGAACACATTCAATTATTTATTGATAATTTTGTATATAACATTTAGATTGAGTAATCCTAAAATAAACAAGGAGACACGGGTTTGTAATATTATGTTGTAATATTATGTTGTAATATTGTGTTGTAATATTGTGTTGTAATATTATGTTGTAATATTGTGTTGTAATATTATGTTGTAATATTGTGTTGTAATATTATGTTGTAATATTGTGTTGTAATATTATGTTGTAATATTGTGTTGTAATATTGTGTTGTAATATTGTGTTGTAATATTATGTTGTAATATTATGTTGTAATATTATGTTGTAATATTATGTTGTAATATTATGTTGTAATATTGTGTTGTAATATTGTGTTGTAATATTATGTTGTAATATTGTGTTGTAATATTATGTTGTAATATTGTGTTGTAATATTATGTTGTAATATTATGTTGTAATATTATGTTGTAATATTATGTTGTAATATTATGTTGTAATATTATGTTGTAATATTATGTTGTAATATTATGTTGTAATATTATGTTGTAATATTATGTTGTAATATTATGTTGTAATATTATGTTGTAATATTGTGTTGTAATATTGTGTTGTAATATTATATTGTAATATTGTGTTGTAATATTGTGTTGTAATATTATGTTGTAATATTGTGTTGTAATATTATGTTGTAATATTATGTTGTAATATTATGTTGTAATATTGTGTTGTAATATTATGATGTAATATTGTGTTGTAATATTATGATGATTATGATGACGATAAAACACCTAGTGAGTAGGAGTTTGTTATTCTTGTTTTGTTATGCCAGAATGCTTGATTTAAGAATCATCAAGAACATGTACTGGCAACAAACAGCAGCAATAAGAGTAGGAAATCAATTTGGCCCTTTTCAACGAATAAAACATAGTATGACATAAAACATAGAATGACATAGTATTAAAACAGGTCCACCAATTAAAAAAATGTAGGTACAACGATTACAGCAGATGGAAGAAGTTCAATAGAAATAAGAAGCAAAATAGGACAGGAAAAAACATCATTCAGAAAAATGAAAAATATATTGTGTAATATGACCTTGTGTAGAGGTGTTGAAAGAGTCAAATGCGAAACGGATCTTAATCAACAATATAAGAAAAAGGCAATCTTCCTTTTATGGCCACTTCCTGAGACAGGCAGGTTTGGAGAACATAGTCACAACATGCAAAATTAAAGGCAACCGAGACAGAGGGCGACAACGTGAGAAAATATTAGACAGTTTGACAACCTGGCACGACAAGGAAACAACACCAACCTTGATACATACTACTGTGGACAGAGACATGTGAAGAGCCATGACCGCCTACGCCAGGCGGTATGGCACCTGATGATGATGACAGACTAGAGTTTTACCTTTAGTTATAGATTAATATTGAAAAAGAAAATTATAGTTTCCAAAGCTTTTACAAGTTCCAAATGACTCAAAATGTCTATAGAATGCTATGTATCTCTTGTTGTATACCAGAATGGAATTTTACTTCTAGTTACAGATTAATTAAAAAATATATATATATATATATAGTATCCAAACTTTTGCAAATCCCAAATGACTGTTCGACAACTTGGCTATAGAATGCAATGCCTAGAACTTATTTCTATTCCAGAAGAAACTTGATCTTCTTGTTCTCTTGCCATGATCTTCTTGCAATCTCTATGCATGCTGCAGATATCAGCCCAAGCATGGGTCTTTAGTAGGCTTTATCGCCCGTGTGTTGTCAGGGCCCGAAAGGATATCAAAGAATATCAACATGGTTTACCTTCCATGCATGTCGTACGAGGCGACTAATGAGGTTATGTGATGGAGTTGGTTGTCCCATATAGGGTCAGTGACTCAAAGCCAAGCTGAAGTCGGATATGTCAGACCGAAATGCGCAGATATCGCAGCAATGCTGTAAACCATGACACAACGCATTCCGTTCTCCGGACTACATCCTGCTGATCTGCAGGAGTTTAAGAACAAACGCAGAAGAAGAAGAAGAAGTAGGCTTTATCACATGAGAGAATCATATGATGATAGTTCACCCAGCATCCAACCACCTTATTTATCACATGAGAGATCATATGATAATAGTTCACCAAGCATCCAACCACCTTATTTACGACCTGCTTCTCAAGCTCAGTGCTACTATTCTTGACTCCCATTTGGGCGCAGTTACACATTGCCAAACTCCTGCTTTAAACTCCTATATTAATCAATTCAGACATATAGTGAAATATTGTTAACTGTCTTGTACAAGGCAGACATTACATTAACTCCCTAGACATGCTCCGTGCTTCTAATGTATCTACACTTTTCTTAGAACAGACAATAAATCGCCTTTCTTAACTCTAAGCCATGGAGTGAGAATATCATGTCATATTGCTTTACTCCCAACCAATTGGCTCATGGACCAAAACGCAAGACATCAATCATTCAGGAATCCAAATAGCATACCCGTGCTGCACACAGATAAATGTGTTCAATGCTGTGTCCCGTGTCACAGCTAATTTATTCTGTATCTCTCTCTCTCTCTCTCTCTCTCTATTTCTCTACTATATATATATGTTACTACCCTTATTACCCTTATTGTTACTACCCTTAACTGTGCGTGTGTTGTCAGGTTCCGCTTCGACTGGCGTAGGCAACCATGGATCTGCACAACTATCACCAGTCAGTGGTCCAACCCCCCCCCCTTTCCGACGCAGCCAAAATCATTCACCAAAGGGTTGCAAAAGTCATTCTCCCATACCTAGGTCCATATATAAAAGGAGGGCAGTGTTGGAGTCAGAACACGGCATTTAGTACTAGAAAGTGAGTTAAGGGTTACTAAAACTGTTAAATCCCGTAGTCGTAACCTTCGATAACAGTTACCATGTTGTTCCGACAGGCCGACGTTGTGCTTGAACAAGTTACGGGAACGGCGTGGGTGGGCGGAACAACAAAGAAACCTGTCACAAGGGCCAGAGTTGTGCCCTGATGTCGACGTCTGTTTCGGCAACATTATAATCGAAACATCATCAAGTCAAGTGGCTGCTGGAACAGAGGGCGGAGCACTTATGTGAATGCCCCACGTGCTGTGATGACAGTTTCTAATCAAGAATCTAGACAACTGTTATGAAAACTAAAAACTAACATTTTTAGGACAGTCATCCACTTCCGGGTCAGAGGGTACCAAATTGTCAAGTTGGCCCCGATCGCTACCTAGTTAGTAGCGCCACTGTCTCCTGTATCTTCAATCATGAGACTAACGGGAATTGAACCAGTCTGTTCTACGGCACCAAATCGCCTAGCAACAAATTTTACTTAAATTTACTTATTCAATCATGATCATTTTTCCCTATTTATCATGCCACGATGTTAAGCTATAGTATATTCCAAAATACTTGGTCCTATTTCAAAATATCTAACATTGCAACCATTTCATTGCAATTTATGAAATTGTATGTACTGCTTATTAGTTCCAGTGACCCAACGCACATTTTCTTTGTTAAACTGAACAACAGGGTACTATGCGTTATGATTGCAAGCTTTCACACTCTAAATATATATTCCAAACGACACGGATATGTTCACATGAATATGTAATCTCACTATCTCTAATCATAGCCCGGAGGAAACACTATTTGTTTACGTTAGCTGATCTACATTTTAGGCTGCGGTAATCAGAGCACATATTACCAACAATAGATTTTGTAAATGTCTTCAAAGAGCTATATATAATTTAGACAGAGACAATATTTCTGAACATTTTGAGTCTTACAAAGTGACCTCCGACAATATAAGACTTATTGGCCAATGAGATTGCAAGCCTTAATAAGAACTCATTTTACTATTCCCGTTATTTTCATTGATCATTATGTTTCTACTTTGTGTGATAGCCAATGACAATCAAAGCAAAATATCGTACATAAATTATGTCACATATTTATTTGAAAATTTTACCTCCTCCCCTTGTCAACAACTAGTCAAGAATTCAGCAACGCCCTGTTTAATTATGTCAAACACATCCCCTCCCTAAAATAAAAACTTTGGCCAAAAAATGTGCGGAAAATAATTTATTTTACAACTCTTTAAATTTCTTTTCAATTTCCCACAATTTGATTGGTGCATAAAAACCCTTTCGATGGTGTACACTTTTGTCAAGTCCCATCTTCCTTTGTCAACAATTGTCAAACTTTTTCTACCTCCCACCCCCTCCTTCCTACTTTCCTCCAATTGTTCACGTAATTTATAAACATCCCCAATAATAATAATAATAATAATAATAATAATAATAATAATAATAATAATAATAATAATAATAATAATAATAGTAATAATAATAATAATAATAATGAAACACTCAACCAATTAGAAAACCATGGTTGTAGGGTTGTAGGAATACCATATTGGAACCATAAGCACAATAAACCCGCCAATCATCCCTATCTTCAACTACCGACACAACTGTGAAAACATAACATCCATGAAATATTTACGGTTATTAACTTAATATTTGTGTACTACCTTTTCTCCTTCCACTCTCAACTACTGAGGGAAAGACTAATCTCGAAAATAAATGGTATCTTGTTACGTGTCAAAATCAGATAATCTTACACGTTTCACAACTTTCAACAGTGTTTTCTACGGACCTGGAAATTTGGTATTTTATCTTGCACAAAATATATTCGTTTTTATGTTCTTCAAAACACATGTGTAACAGACGTTCATATCATTGATATTCAAACGCCTGAATTATTCTTCTGTATTTGCAGTTAGTGTCAAGCACTCACATGCGTATTAAAAAAATAGATAGTACTAATGATTTGTATAGTTTGATCGTGACTAAGATACTGATTTTACGTTTCCATATCACGTTCAACTTTGTCATGGCAGAGCAGCTTTTTCTAGTTTTTTTTCTTTTCATTTCCAAAGCATAGATTGTTACATATCTTGTATTAGAGAGATTGTAAAGTGGAAACATCTAATTAAGTCGTAGTTTAGTACTATCATAGACAATCTTGTATTAGAAATATTCAAAAGTGGAAACATCTAAGTAAGTCGTAGTTTAGTACTATCATAGACAATCTTGTATTAGAAATATTCAAAAGTGGAAACATCTAAGTAAGTCGTAGTTTAATACTATCATAGACAGTCTTGTATTATGGATATTTAAAAGTGGAAACATTTAATTAAGTCGTAGTTTAGTACTATCATGAACATTACCAGCACAGATAATAAAAATTACGACTCCTATGCAAGCTCCTGTCCCCTTTACATAATTCAATATATTATGCTTGTGGCTCCTTGTACATTGCTTTTCACGCATTCGACAGTGGGAATATTTCGGTTGTTCCTTGTCTAGTTTCGTTGTGAGGCAGTATTTTGTATTCATAGTATTTATCTACCAGTATTTTTCTTTTCAGCATGGCGTCTAGATCACGTTTACCCTCTAGGGGATTTAATAGCCAACTCCACCTACCAAAACCCCATTATTCGCTCTTACACACAGGTCACAATGTCGATATGATGGTGATTATTCACTTCATAACACTTCTTTTTTTTCATGAATTCAGTCTTTCCATCCATAGGTTAAAGGTCTATCTGACTTATCTTTTACTCAATTGAGAAATAAGTATAATATCCCTTTTCTGGAATTAGTGACAAGATTAATAGTTGTACTATTTACGAAAATATTTTACATATTTTCATGATACAAAGTTGGAACCGCTCGGATAAAATTTGTCGACACACCAATGGCTCATAGAGTTACTGAATAGTTAAATTGCCGTAAATGTCATTCTTTAGGGACAAAATAATTCGAATTAAGACACACGTCAAAGAAAAATACCGCTTCAATAAAATAGAAACACCTGTATACTTTTCAATTAGACCAATGCTTCCCAACGCGGGGCCTACGCCCCATAAACGATCAATTTGATTGTTCAGGGGGAGAATTCGGGGGGGGGGATAATATAATTTTTGAATATTAACAAATATGTATATATTACGAAGGGCATCAAAATTTTAGAAAGACTTAGGTGGGGCATAGTAAAAAAAAGGTTGAGAAACACTGAATTAGACAATTATAGGGTCAAGTTCCATGTAAACAATCTGTGTTCATTAGATTATTGGTTATTGAGATATTAAACTAAGCTTAGGAACAAGCATATTGAAATGCACTTTAACATTTGTTCACATTGTTCTTTGTCTCTATTTCCTTCAATTACCTCAGGGGTTCCCAAACTTAACCCACTGACGTCTCACTTTGATATTTTGCAAGCGCATTAAGGTCTCCCAATTTTTAGACCCCAATTTAACGTCACCCCCACTTTTTCAACAACGTCGATAGGAACAATCCTACAAACAATTGTTATAAATTGTATCGTATTGTATATCTTGATATGTTAATACAATTTTTTAATGTTTCATTACAATACATGATTAACATTGGATAATGTTAATGAAGCTACACATTTCAATTAAAGAAACAATACACACTTTGCAAAATGTTAATGTGATGGATGACAATGTTTTTGATTTATAATTTTCAAAATATTTGGTCTTAATGTAGATCAGGCATGGAGATCGTTGTCTGTGTCATGACGGATTACATCGATAATTTAATTTTATAATAGTGCTGAAAACACATACTCACATTAATATGTTGAAAAGAATCATCGCAATTTTGACCACTTGAGAGTACAATGTAAGATAATCTAATCAAACCTGGCAGCGATCCATCCTTCGAAAATGAACTTTGGCAGTTGAATCACACTTTAGCTCTATGGCTTCTACTTGAAACATGTCTGGCAGCAAATCAATGTTAATAACAAATGGATTTCTCATTAACCACCAAAATCAATCATCACCTGAAATATTGGGAGAGGTTGAATTCTTCTGTCAGGGATTCCAAATGTGAATGAAGTATAAGCTTAACTTCATTCTGATCACATGCTGTTTTACTAAATAGTTTGCGCATGTGGTTGCGTCTGTGGGTCTCACCAATGGCCCACTAGACATACCACCCATGCAACAGAAAACCTTAGTGGATGACATGCCGTTATATTGAGGTTATCTTCTTAGAGAAGCTTCATGGCTCGTCATCCATACAATGATGCTTGTATTTTGTTGTGGAAATGTGTTTCATGTTTACCTGAATATATATGTGTGTACCCTCTGTGGTTGGGAGGGAGCCAGAGATGTACTGTGCATCAATGGGGAAGAGGAAACAGTGCTAGGAGCAGTGCATAAGTTGAAATCTACCTTCCTGGAGGTGTGATAGTTATTCTCTCGCTCTCTCCCTGGGTAGGTCGAAAATCCACAGACTTCCCAGCAATATAGTGCCATTTAATGGCATTGGGTCAAAGGACATGAGCCCATGGACCGCTGGATCAGCAACCAATCAACCAACCAACTAAATAGTTTGCTTTGGTGAGAACATGCTGAAAGGTTTGTGGATTTAAATAAACATTTACACAAGTATACTTTCTGTAGAAAACATTAGATAACATCATACGACTCAATACTGTTGAAGTTTATACCTTCACGATTCAGGTTTTAAGTTATTCATAATTTCAAATTAAAAAGTCTGTCAGATAAGCCAATTAAAAATACAAAGATCGTGTCAGTTGACAAATTTGTTGACAAATGATTTCTTTCTTGGCTCACTAGAAACATTCCCTCTCTTCTGTCCTCATCTAGTACAGCATGCTCTTTTTAAAAAAAATAACCAATGGACATATGTGTGAAATATATGTGCCGTGTGTTCTGCTTGAAGAGCATCACATAGCGCTTGAACTAGTCTGGTATTCAAATAGCTTGTTCTCACATAGTTTACAACTAGTATTGCCACTTTCACACATTCAATTAGCTGCTGAGATTGTGTGAAAATGTTTTGGCTGCCAGATCATGCCTATGAATAACACAATGTGTTCCAATAATATCTGAATTTTTTGCTACAAGTTTGAGAAATTGAGAACGATAATCAAACATTCAATGTGCAGATAGAACGAGTGTTGGGCTTTCAGATAAATTCCACATACACTCTGGAGTGCGACAAGGATGTGTTCTATAATTCTTTTTATTCATTACATTTATCGATTGCATATGTAAAAATGCCAACACTAATGAAGAACACATTAATGACCACCTTAGCGAGCTTCTCTTTGCAGACGATCAAGCAAATATAGCAACAACAACAACAAAACAGCTATAACAACATATAAATAAATTCCACACAACATGTAGGGACTTTAACATTAAGATAAACATTTAAAAAAACTGAGGTAATGTCAATTGCAGAGACCCAGACCCAGTCGTGGGCACCAGCAAAAAAAATCATCCCTGGCCCGACTCTAATGTCGGCTTTCCTACACCGGAAAATGCTCGCGGAGAGATAGGGTTCCGTACCCGATGGGCTCAGATACAAACGGGACAAGGAAAGCAGCCCTGGCCCAACTCTACTGTCGAGTTTTCCTATACCGGAAACATGCTCACAGAGAGAAAGAGTTCAGTACCCGATTGGCTCAGGCACAAATTGGGCACTGACATTCAGCTCGAGAACAACCTTGTCCCCAAACGCGTGGTGTGACTCGTACTTGGAGGAGGGGTTCACGATGTCGGTGAATGACACCTCGGCTAAGAAGGCGAAAGAGTCAGGTTCCAAGCTTCTGTCGAGTTCTTCCTTAACCTTCCAAACTTGATGCTCTCGTAAGGACATGTTCTTACTCCCCGAGACTTAAAAAGTTCTTGCGATCACTAACGATTACATGTGGGTGATGTTCTCCACCTCAAAATTTTGAGAACCCTAGATGCAGACATTGCAATCAATAAATAAAATGGAAATAAAAAAATAAACTATAAACAATACAAAAATTAACAAAATATCACTTGTAAATGTAGAATATAACTTTGCACACACTTCCGGGAATCTACAAGTCAAACTTAGCATGAGCTCTGGTGTAGGAAAAACACAAAAATAAGACGTTCTTTTTTTCATTAATATGTGGGTATTTTCTAAAGTACATAGTCAAATTAACTGTGGGTACACACATTATTTATATTTGGAATAACAGTCATAATTTTTTGTTTCCTTGCGTTTTCTTATATATTTTTTTGGAAAAAATTTTAATTGCGTTAACGAAAGATCAATTATGCCCTAAATTGCACTAAATTTCCAAAATGTTCCGAGCTCCAATTGAGATCACCTCACGTTCCCCTTGTCACTATGATCTCTAATTCACTATCTCAAATTGTGGCAATACAGCAAAGACTATTTCTAATTTTGGTTATATCGTCAGGTTTCATATTTGACTAATCACATCATTTGTTTGTTCTGTTTTTTACTCTCCATAGTATTTTCAGCAGTCATCTTAAGAACACCATCTCTTGTGTTTCTAATGTTCCAATGTCCTGTTTATTATGTCCGAGACTCATATTAGAACTTGAGAATTTATGTTATGCAGTAACAAAATTTGCCTAAGAATGTCTCTACTGTAAAGATTGCATCGTTTGAAGTCTCTAGTAACGAACGTCCCAAGATGGCGGCGGTCAATACTGTTTTCAGCTAGTAGCATTAAGGGTTTGATGAAATCATTTCCTCAGTACCAGTATTTAGCAGAGTGTTTTACAATTTGACTCAGTTATCTTGTGATTTCATATTTTCTGCTCGTATGAACTAGTGCATATAATAATTCTAAGTCTAGTGCAGTGCTTCTTAACCACCGGGACACGGCTTGTGCCTGCCTGCGGCAACATGTCAATCGGGCCGCGAGATATTCTATTTGAATTGTAAAGTTATTGATGAGTATATAGAACTTATCTGAATCGGACACTTTTCTTACAATAAAAAATATTTACCGACAGCAGTTTCACAAAGGATGAGAAACACTGTTCTAACTAACCAATAAAATTGGCTTGGCAGCACAGATTTTGGTCCTCGGTCAGTAATTTTTCTTCCCACGCCATTGATGATGAAATGAGAAAACTCTATTTGTTAAATATCTGATAGTGCATAACATAAACCAAGACTCTTGTTCAATAGAATGTTCATATTACTGAGAGTGGGTACTTCGCTGGGAGAGAGAAACAGCCCAACTTGACGATACCAATGAAGAAGACTGATAAGAGAAATTGCTGACAAACCAAAAACATGAATTGGAACTGATGACCACAAAGGAAATTTCTGTCAACCTAAAAACATGAATTTGACATTTTAACAAAAGAATTTAGGATAGAAAAATAAAAGAATTTAAAGCAATAAATATTTTAAGATTAGGATATCGAATTAACAGCTGGAGAACGCTTGAGAAAATTGCATAAGGAATGAATATTTGTAAAGGATTGAATAACTGAATATGCATCATTGAATGATAATGGCAGAGAAATTAAAACTGAGAAAATAACAAGCTATATGGAGACATTATCGTTACCACCTACACGAAAGAAATGTCATTGTTATTTGATGTGTTTGCTTTCGCTCTCAACTAGCACGAATTTTCCTGTGATTGAAGACGAGTAACGTGAAGTAGGTTGCTCAAATTGGGATCTCCACAAGAAGAAAACCTTACTAAATATGCACATCATCTACTAGAGGTCCTCTTGTTCATAGTGGTTGGTCTGATAAGGGACTGTCCATAAATTTACGTCAATAATGGGATGGGAAGGGGTGGCTGAACAATTTTAATATACTGTTCAAAAACATAAACGCGACATTATTTCAAATGTGTACCAAACTTTTATTTTACAGAATTATATCTCAACGGTACTATGACCGCAGTCCAAAACCCCCTCCCCATCCCCACCCCCCGTTTTGATTCGTGTTTCCAATTAGTGCCTACCACCGTATTTTACTATATCAATAAATAATATATAATTAATTGAAATATTCATTTTTTAGGTTTAGGGTTACCAATGCTTATATAAATAATCCTAACCCTAAATGTAATTATATTTAAATTAATAAATGATAAACATAAACTGATAAACATAGGGTAGGGAAAAAATCACACAAGTTGGTAGTAATTGGTGCAACGGGGTTGAACTGCGATCGTAGTACCGTTTCAAACTTGTCATGAGGAAACATTTAGACGTAAACTAAACCAAACCCATCTCCAGTCATCACCAACGGTCCATTGACGATGCTGGTTCGCCCACTGCAGTCGGTTCTGGCGATGACGGTCCGTAAGAACAGTACATCTGTAGAGTCTTCTAGCTAAAACACCAGCGTTTTGCAACCGGTTCGTGGCAGTTTGATTTGAAATTCGACGAGCTGCTGGCATTGAATGGACTGTGGAGAACACAGATGCAAATCGATTCCTGAGATGACACAGGCAAATGAAGCGGTCTTTGACAGGAGTTGTGACTCTGGGTCTTTCACTACGCGGCAGGTCTGCCACTTAGTCAGTTTGTTGAAATATCATCCAAAGGTGACTAATGGTGCTTCTAACTATATTGCATTGTTACGTCAGTTCGTGATTTTTGTTTGTTAGCGCATCATTCTTGTCAGGACCGCAGCATATCTCTTAGGCTAACTATCGCATAATTCTTCTGTCAGGACCGCATATTCTTCTGTCGGATCGCAGCATATCTTTCTGGCTAACTATCGCATTATTCTTCTGTCAGGACCGCAGCATATCTCTCTAGCTAACTATCGCATCATTCTTCTGTCAGGACCGCATATTCTTCTGTCAGGACCGCAGCATATCTCTCTGGCTATCGCATCAATCTTCTGTCAGGAACGTAGCATATCTTTCTGGCTAAATATCTTACAATTCTTATGTTAGATAAGTTGACTCATCCGCAGTGATTGTACATCTGACATTCTCCGAGACATATGAGTCTTCCACAAAAGGACGAACATACAACGCCTGCTGCTAGCTTGCATCTCTTCCTCATCTATAGGGATTGTTTGATAGACGACACAAACACATACATTGAGACAAGAAACACAAACACATACATTGAGACAAAAAACACAAACACATACATTGAGACAAGAAACACAAACACATACATTGAGACAAGAAACACAAACACATACATTGAGACAAGAAACACAAACACATACATTGAGACAAGAAACACAAACACATACATTGAGACAAGAAACACAAACACATACATTGAGACAAGAAACACAAACACATACATTGAGACAAGAAACACAAACATTGAGACAAGAAACACAAACACATACATTGAGACAAGAAACACAAACACATACATTGAGACAAGAAACACAAACATTGAGACAAGAAACACAAACACATACATTGAGACAAGAAACACAAACACATACATTGAGACAAGAAACACAAACACATACATTGAGACAAGAAACACAAACACATACATTGAGACAAGAAACACAAACACATACATTGAGACAAGAAACACAAACACATACATTGAGACAAGAAACACAAACACATACATTGAGACAAGAAACACAAACACATACATTGAGACAAGAAACACAAACACATACATTGAGACAAGAAACACAAACATTGAGACAAGAAACACAAACATTGAGACAATAAACACAAACACATACATTGAGACAAGAAACACAAACACATACATTGAGACAAGAAACACAAACACATACATTGAGACAAGAAACACAAACACATACATTGAGACAAGAAACACAAACACATACATTGAGACAAGAAACACAAACACATACATTGAGACAAGAAACACAAACACATACATTGAGACAAGAAACACAAACACATACATTGAGACAAGAAACACAAACACATACATTGAGACAAGAAACACAAACACACACATTGAGACAAGAAACACAAACACATACATTGAGACAAGAAACACAAACATTGAGACAAGAAACACAAACACATACATTGAGACAGGAAACACAAACACAAACATTGAGACAAGAAACACAAACACATACATTGAGACAAGAAACACAAACACATACATTGAGACAAGAAACACAAACATTGAGACAAGAAACACAAACATTGAGACAAGAAACACAAACACATACATTGAGACAAGAAACACAAACACATACATTGAGACAAGAAACAAAAACACATACATTGAGACAAGAAACACAAACACATACATTGAGACAAGAAATGTAGTAACAATTATCACTTTTTCGCAGGTGACAAGTTGTCAGCTCTCTCCAACATTTTTTAGTTGCCTTATACAACATGACTGGAAAGAAGACATTGCACCATTCTTTGTACCCTAAAGTAAAAGTCTAGGTCAGGGATATTAAATTGGCGGCCTGCGGGCCAAATCCGGTCCGCGGAGGCCTAGTAAGTGGCCCGCGGATCATTGCTATAACAATGAAATATAGTTATAAAAATACTAAATGTATAAAATCATTCAATGTGTTTTTTTATAAATCTGGCCAGTGATGATCCCCATTTTCTACATTTTGGCCCCGGACTACATATAGTTGAATAGCCCTGGTCTAGGTCCTGAGTGCTACGCGAGTCATCTGCATATAAACGCGTGCGCGCGCGCACACACATGCATGCACTAATTGCAGCATACCAGTATATCACCAGAATGAATATTGTTTATAGTTGAACTGCAACACACTAGATGACCCAACGTTCGTTTCAACAAAACACGTCTTGAATTGTTCGATAACTTCACCACATTTCTAGAGTTATTCACCTTCAGTTAACCCTAATCAAACTACAAGGATAACTGAAACTGAAAATCTATTATGGATTCATATGGGATTTGAAATGAAGACCTCATGAATTACTTAAATACTTCGCGACACAGCTGTCCTAAGAATTACTTACTCAAATGACGACGCCTGTGGCCTGCAGTCTTTAGGGAAGTTTTGGTATTTGAAGGTCTCCCACTATATGTCAATAGCGTGCTTCTTTTGTTTATGATTAGCTCAATTTACCTGGTCTGGTGGTGTTTTTCTATTGATTGGATAACCAATGCCCTCCGTCCCTAGTCTCGAGGATTCGCGGGAACATAATGGGATCAGACCCTAGTGAAATGCCACAGTAATTAACCCGTAAAATATATACTGTAAATACATGCTTTCTCCGGAGGAAACATGAAATCGAAGTCAGTGACAAGAATGTTTCTATTTACAGAACAGTAAAACTCGATTGTAGAACATATTTAATGAAGTGCATTCTCTGCAATAAGTTCTTGTCAGTTGGTTTACGATAGCTCTTATTTTTTAGTCAGTTCTGTTACATACAAGTGAATCATGGACAATATATAAATGTGTAAGAAGAATAACGAAAGATTTAGTTTTAGGCCAGATAGATTTAGTTTTACAGATAAGTGCGATAGACTATCAAATTAGTTTTCTTCAGTGTGGTGTCCTTCATATAATATCCCCTATTTATTACCGATTCTCATATAATGTTGTCCTTACTGCCACCTGGCAGCACTGACAGTTTTGTGCCAGCTGTTTCATGTTACCTCCAGTGTTCATGTTCAAAATATCTTTTATATTCTGTGTCCATTGACGACATGAGCGTTTTCATTGTCTATTTTCTCGAGAACAATAAAATATGCCAATTATTAGATGCTGAATTAGGCAGTGCACAAAGAAAACTTATCGTAGAATGACATTAGCACATTTTTGTAACATTTAATTGGAACATGACGATTGGAGAACATCTCTGAAAATGGTGAACCTTAATGGAAACTGACAGAGGGTAGAATAAGAGGATTAAATATATACACGTATCTTTTCTTTTAAATCTTTATAACCTTAATGAGAGGGAATACTTAACTCTATTGTTTTGAATATATGGCTGGTTTAATTGTTAACAGAACGGTATTAGAGATGTTACGTTGTGTTTGTTCGTGCCTTCAGGCGTAGAACGAAAATGGCAGATTCTTCTTCTGCGTTCGTTCTTAAACTCCTGCAGATTAGCAAGATGTGTTTCGGAAACGAATGCGCTGTGTCATGACTTACAGCACTGCTGCGTTATCTGTGCCTTTCATCCTGACACATCTAACTTCAGCATGCCTGTGAATAATTTTAACCCTGTATGGGATTGCATAGCCAACTCCATTAATTAACCATAGACGCATCTCACGGCATACATGAAAGGTACACAGTGTTGCTATTCTTTGCACCCCTTGCAGGCCCGTAACACTCGGGCAGAGCCACAGATTAAAGGCCAACATCATACATCGTATATATATATATATATATATATATATATATATATATATATATATATATATATATATATATATATATATATATATATATATATATATATATATATATATATATATATATCACGCATATATGATTAGTTAGATCAAATACCATCACCGTACAAAGTTTTCTGTAATAGATCCTACATTTATTTTCTTAGTGTATATAAATACTGTAGTTTGAAATATGGTGACCGGCGATGGTTTTCATTGTGTATTCCGGATAGATGGAGTTCGATAGTTGCGGAAAGACAATTCATCTAAGAGAAGGCCACTCTAAAATCAACCACTGCTGCCTTGTAGGTCAGGCTATTTAGTCAAAGGCTCGTGGAGAACACCATAAATAACCCGGTAGAAAGCGAGGGGAAGCTACTACTGTAAAATATCCCTTGATTACGTTATGTTTCGACACGACTTAGATTAACTCAAGAGACAGAGAGTCGTGGAGAAACATGGTCCCCTACGCCATTCGGCATGTCACCTGATTGATTGATTGATTGATTGATTGATATAAAGAATACCAGAACAAAATACTGCCAGACTAGCATTTTCTGGGATCACCAGGGAATGAAATAATTAGTTAAGAAAAGTCAGAAACAAATATAATATAAAGGTTGAAAAAACTGGTTGGAAGATTGAGTTTACAGTTCCCGGGTTACGTATAGTGTCATATCACGTCACTCTCAACTTAGATGCACGCCGCCTGCCGAGAGAGCATCACTCATAGCACGTAGCTCCGCAGCTTCAATTGATAAAACGTATCTGCGAAAATTCTCGATGATAAAAAGACTTCGCAAGCCGAATTCTAACCCGAGATCTCTTGGGCACCAAGCGAACAACCGAACCATTAAGCCAGTGAGATCCCTAAATAGGCATTTTTCTAGCAATTGATAAAATAAGAAATTACCAGTAAAGAAGAAGTAGTGACGCTGTCAGTGTGGAAATATATATATGTCCGGCTCTGTGGCGAAGTGGTACAGAGCGCGTCTATGACGACAAAGGTACCGAGTTCGATCCTCACCACAGGCAATTGTGCATCCGGACCGTTCAGAAAGCAATGGCAACCTACTGAACGTATTTATATTGCCTAGAAAATCACCACAGCCAACAAATGCTGGGTTGATAGCTACGTCCTGGATAGGATATGCTACCAATATATATATATATGATACACGAGCTATATTTCTCGCAATTCCAGCAAATCTAAACAAAACATTATATATATATACATACACACACACACACGTATACATACATACACACATACATAATATATATGATTGTGTAAAATATACATAGATACGTAAAAGTAGAACTCCACGTAACATCACACCGGAAACATTAACTTCGCCAATTGTCTCTATAAAACAGAATCAAAACTATTTGGCCCTAAATTGTCCAATACGTCGGTTCTACGAATGTTTCCTGGCCATTTTCTCCGCTTCTAGACGGAAGGGAACGAGCAGTTAAGACCTCAGCAATAGAATGTCGAGGCGAGAAGAGAGACTCAATGAAATTGCCACTTCTCATGTCCGGTGATAATTGGAATTTCTGCGTCCTGCTGTGATTTGAAGCCTTCAAGACGAATAGTATTTGTTTCTGAGAATCTTTTCGACTATTTTTCCCTTCTTCTCTTGTGTATGTGTATGTGTTGAGTCTGTGTGTGGGGGAAGAATTTGGGTTTTTTTCCTCCATCAAGAATAAAACCACAATGCCCGCTAGTTCGATATCTGATTCAGGAATGCCCATGGGTGAAGGAATCAATGTAAATAAATCCAGAAAAATTGGGCTTCTTTAGGAAGCTAATGTCAATAATATATTTCTCATTCTTATTGGTCATAAAGGAAATACATAAATAAATAAAAGAAAATATGTTTATTGATTTGAGTGTCCTCGCTTACGTATTCTCGGGAGTTTTTGTCCTGGTTTTTTTTTAATATGCAGAATTTGCAGGATCAATCGTGTTGTCTTGCTCTTTTAATGTCTGGACAGTGTAATTATGATATGTTTAATCGCTGGCGGTAATGGTTCAACAATTGTTCCATTAAACTCACAGTTTAATCTCCTTGTCCTTGCTCATCACCATCATCGTCATGTTTAATTATTCGTTCATAAACTAACTACCTCTGAACTTCTCTTGTAGAGCAACAATGGTCTTACTATATTTTCAGCAGGATGAAGTCCAACTAACGAAGGTGTGTTGTATTGATGTTTTATTTGCACGAATTTTTCGACAAATCCAACATTTCGGCGGTTGTCCCAATTCCATTGAGCTGTGGATGTCCATAGTCATATTAGTAGTAGGTCTTCTATGATTTGCTAGCTTTTTATCAGCATTTCTCGCACTGTACTCTGGTCTCTCCTCTATTTGAATTCTCACCGTGGCTAACATCGTTTGACCAACGAAAGATGACTATCACATTATGAATATATCAGAATATGTAGTTTTTCTATGTCCCATAATACCAGTGACTTGGTACTTCCACACGAGGCAAGTTACTATATAAATAGGTCTTGTACTTTGGATATGATAGGTCTTGTGCATGGTGGTTAGTCTTGTAGGCCAAATGTGAGAGATTATTCGCACGGTATTAATTATGTATAATTACCTGAGTCGTTTTTTTTTTTGTTGTTGTTTTTTTTACTTTCTCGGCATCATGATGTTAAATTGTTCAACATTTTACTTTTTCTTTGATTAATTTTTGTGTGAAAATTACGTGTTGCGCTACAGCCTTCTTCCTCTAGCTGAATGCTCATAAAAATAAGTGGTTCATTTTTCTCGATTTGAGTTATTGCTTTTCTGTGCATGTTAACATAACAAAATTAAATTTAAATTTAGACTTCCTTCTCAAAATTATTGGCAGTTGCGTTTTGTTCTTCTGCTTTCTTTCTAAAAATCCAGCTTATTAGCAGGATGTAGTCCGGAGACAGAATTCGTTGCGCAAAGGTTTACAGCTTAACTGTGATACATGTGCTTTTCGGCCTAACACATCTGACTTCAGCATGGCTTTTGGATCACTTTTGGCCCTTTATAGAATGGCACCGCTAATTAAAATATAAATCCTCCGTAATTGCTACCTCAAGTAGTCCTAGACGCTTGTTTAAATAGAATTGCTTGATGTAAAAGATCCCCAAATTTCAGTATTTTTCTACACTGTTACAAAGGATAAGATGCGGTAAGATAAATCCTGGGGGACAACACTAAGTAATGGTCCGAGAAAAAATTATTTTGAAACTCGTCCTTAATGGCTGAGTACAAAGGTGTTTGGAGAGCATTTAGAACTGATGTCTCTAATTGCGCACCCACACTACATTGAAGGCAAATGGCTTTTATTATTATTATTATTATTATTATTATTATTATTATTATTAGTAATAGTAGTAGTAGTAATAGTAGTAGTAGTAGTAGCAGTAGTAGTAGTAGTAGTAGTAGTAGTAGTAGCAGCAGTAGCAGCAGCAGTAGTAGTAGTAGTAGTAGCAGTAGTAGTAGTAGCAGTAGTAGTAGTAGCAGTAGTAGTAGCATAGTAGTAGTAGTTGTAGCAGTAGTAGTAGTAGTAGTAGTAGTATTTCTATAATGAACATTTGGAAATCAACAACAGTAAGTAAATATTCCAAACTACGAATGTTCAGCTCCAATGCAATATCTGTATAATATATGATTGCGAAAGTTAGAAAATAGAATCGCTGGAGAAGAACATTAATTCTTTTGAAAATAAATGTCTGAGAATACTTTTAAATATTGGTTTGAGAAGATTTCAAGTCAATTAAGCAAATAAGATAAGACATCACACAGAAATGTGTTTCTTCAACAACAAAAACGATGGACATATTAGTCATGTACTTAGAATGAATAACAATATATGACCCACTATAAACATTGAGATTCATCATCATCATCATCAAATGCCGTCTTCGTAACGAAGGTTAGCTGCAACAGATCTCCAACATCCCCTGTCTCTTGTTTCGGTGGTGCACTCTGCTAGACTGTAACCTGTCCATCTTGTGATGTTACTCTCCCACTTGTATCTCTGCCTACCTCTTGCTCGCTTCCCTTCTACTTTATCCTAAAGTAAGGTCTTCAATAAGGTGTCATGTCTTTTAATGTGTCCAAAATATTTTATTTGTCTGATCTTTATTTCTCTTAGTAATTCTTTTCTTCATATTAAGTGTTTTAGCATGTAAGAGTCAACGAAAACATACATGTATGAAACACAGAAAAAAACCACCTCCAGAAAACTCTTCTACCCCTGACGTTGCAAGGCATAAAAAGGTATAAAGCGAACATACAGAAAAAGAAAGACTGTTGCAAACGTCTAATTTTATCTTTATCTACATTTGAGTGGTTTGTAAAACAAAAATAAAAGCGTGCGCCATATAAACAGAATGCTTTGTTTCATAATTTACAGCTGTGCTGGTCTTCGCCTTCAGCATTCATTCTCAAACTTCCACTGGATCTCTCTTGGAGTAGGACAATTATCCTACAAGATTTCCAGCACGATGTATCTCAGAGATTTGATATGCGTTGTGTCGTCGTTTTATTTACACCCATGGCCCAACACATCCGACTTCGTGAAAAAGTTGTGCTGTATTACATACACCTTTCGACCTGATACATTACACTTAGCATCGTATTTTTATTCCTGAGTGTCTTCATAATGAGGTTGTCAATTACAGGGAAAAAATCTTTTCATCCTCTTATAATATACATGGCAGATTACAATGTTGGTCTTAGTTGTTCCCATGTCGAGCTCTGGTAACATATTGGCATCCTCTGTGTTCATTCTAGAACTCCTGCGTATTAACAGAATGTAGTCCAGAGAATAGAATGCGCTGTGACATGGTTTACATCTTAGCTGCGATTTCTGCTCCTTCTGGCCTGCGATATCCGCCTTCAGCACTAAATCAACTTTTCAATTATAAGGTATTTATCAAGTAAAAATACAGGAAAAACAGGAAACAAAAAATATATTAATATCGAAGATGGAATAAACCGTCCTATTAATCACCTCTTACGATATACCTGGCATATGACAGTGTTGCTATTATTTGCTTCCCTTTCGAACCCTGGCAACATATTATCAACTATTTGATGACGTCTTCATATTTACATCAAATGTATAGCAATGTTTTCTAATGCCCGAAACGTTTAAATCTGGTCATGTGATCTGTGTCATGATTCTTGTCATGATGTCGATAAACATTTAATGTACATATTTTCTCTATTTTAAACAATTGTATTTTTTTTTATATCTCCATGACGATTTAATTTCCTTGAATTTTCTGTCATTAAATATGCTCCATTACTGTAGACATTGAAATCTCTAGGGTTTTCAATCTTATCATCTATCCATTTATTTCTTCTTATCGTATATGTAATGTAATATGCGAGAATGTATTTACTTATTCTATCATCTCGGAGAAATTCCCTAAGGAACAAATATTAGGAAGAAAACGCAGCACATGATAATATTCAATGGCTTTCGTCTGGGAAACATCCAGCACAGTTCTTGACCCTTCACAGATTGTCAGATGAGATCTTGCCACCTTCGAATTCTTTAAACAGTAGTGGTTTCCTAGTCCATCCGGCATAGTTGAACCAACAATTGTATTTGGAACTATTTCAATCTAGTATACTGTATTTAGTTGTTGAACTTGGGAGCGTATTGTTTGGTTGGAATATTTGTATATTCGTTATATACGTTAATAAGTCAACACTGAGACAGAAGGAGAAATCCCATCTGAACTTGGACACTTATAGAATTCCAAATAATTGGTTGATACATCCGCAGACATCCAACGCCTTCTGTGACGAGGCAGCAAACATTACAAATTTAGTAGGTCTACCTCGAGAGCTATTGGGTTTTAAAGTCGATTATAAAATTAATTGCAAATTTAAATTGCAAACACACACACGTACGCACACACAACACATACACAGATATATATATATATATATATATATATATATATATATTAAAATCATGAGTAAATCATGAGTATCTTGGTGTAATCATGTTTAATAATAAGTATTCATATAGGGAATAATGTGAAAATTTGTACTTTTCAATAACCTTCTTATTCTTCTGCATTCGTTCTCAAACTCCTGCAGATTAGCAGGATGTAGTCCGGAGAACGGAATGCGTTGTGTCTTGGTTTACAGCATTGCTGCTATAGCTGCGCCTTTCGGCCTGACCGATCCGACTGCAGCATGGCTTTGGGTCACTGACCCTATATGGGATGGGACAGCCAACTCCATCCCATAACCTCCTTAGCCGCCTTTTACGACATGCGTGGAAAGTACACAGTGTTGCTATTCTTTGTTCCCCTTTCGGGCCCCAGCAACACACGGGCGCTTTTCAATAACCTAGTCACTGATGTAGATATTTAGATAGTACCTGTTAAATAAAGTTTCCCTCTACAAAAAGTTCAACATTTTTGTTTCTTATATTTATCTTAGCGATGCTGTTTTGTTTTGATATTAAATGTTGGGTTTCTACTTTGTTCGTTGTATTTATGTTAAATCATTGGTTAAATCTCATGTTCTATTTTCCGTAGTGATGTATTTAAATCGCCCAGTACACCCCCAGACACGCGGTGAACACCACGCCAGCCAGTTTTACTCTATGAGATTTGTTTTATAAATGGCAATACTTGCATAATTTTCAATTACAAATTCATAGGGTCATTTGAAACGTAAAGTCATATGCAAAAATCCATGTTGATGCGATTATTGGTTATTCAGATATTAAATGAAGTTTAGAACCATGCATTTTAGAGCACACACTAGGACCCATTTTCTGAAACTGCGTGAACTAAGAAGTTGGTTATCGTTAAGAACATTCGCCATCAACTGCAAAATTCATTCTTCACCCGAGGTTTAAGAAGCAAGTGCACTAACGATTGCACTAACGTTAAGTTATATGTTAACATATTTAGAACTTTAAAATCTATTTTTGACATCATTCACTTCTTGATTTCTGCATCACAGCTTCCATCAGCTGCTGTTACAATTATTCACATAGAACATTGATCATGCTCCATATATTTTCTATTTATTTTCATTTTTAATGTTACATGTTTCAACTTCGATATTTTAGCAATTATTGTATTTCCTGATTTCTCAAAATTTAGCGTTTAATCGATATTAATTATTTGTTCATGTAAATAGCAACTTTGCGATTTCAACACACATTAATTGTGTGATCAATATTAATTTTTTTTGTTGATGTAAATTGCAACTTAACGATTTCAACACACATTAATATCTGTGTGAAATTATTTCCCCAGCAGGGAATTTCCGTAGAGTAATGATTATGCGGTTCTGTTTGCTCTCAAGAAGTTCAAATCCCTCTTGCTACGTATTGTTTACAACGTGGTTTTTTTGGAGAATATTGACATTATTGCTTCACTCTATGGAGTTGCGTATAATGAGGTGTACTCTCGGCAGACGGTATGCCGCTTCATTAGGAGAGACGGAGTATATATGGGGTAACCCAAGTACAATAAAGTCAACCCTCTAAGACTTTCAGGCCTCTTTCTTTCCCAAAAATATTATTGCTTCCGTTTAATCCGTATTCTTTTGTCTCTGTCTTGCTCTATCCATATCTGTTTGTCTCTCTCTTGCTCTATCCATATCTGTTTGTCTCTCTCTTGCTCTATCCATATCTGTCTCTCTCTCTCTTGCTCTATCCATATCTGTTTTGTCTCAGTTTACTTCTCTCCTATATTTTTCTCCTCTTTCATATTTTCGTATTCTCCTTTCTTTCTGTGCCTCTTCTTCCTTCTCGCTGAACCTCTCTCTACCTTTCACCTTTTCCTTCTTCCTCTTTCAACGCCACATTTTTATCTTTTCAAAGCTGCCTCTCTCCTTCCATCTCTATCTTCATAGTTTCTCTCTTTTTTTTCTGTTTATCTCTGATACCATTTTCTTCAGTCATTTTTTTTTCAATTGAACCATCCCAGCATCTTGTCCCTAATACTAGTGGTCTCAACCTTTAATGGATCGGTGCCCGCTTCTGGGGCAATTTTTCCTTGGTGGTCTTCCTGGAGTTTAAAACGAAAATGCCTGTTGACTATCTATATAATTCACTATATATACTATCAAACATTAAAAACGCATCGAAAACGTAATTTATTCTCGCGCTTAAAATTTTAATGCACTTGAGCGATTCTTCAACCCACAGGTGATGAAGTTAGTGCAGTCCCATTGCTGTGTTGATGTGATGCTTCAATCGCATGCTTCTTGCTTCACGTGCAAAACAGAACATAAACGAATCCTATTAAAAATCAAAACACGTTGAGATTCGACACGCGAATTAATAAAGTTTAGGCGAGTAAAAATCATCAGATTTTTATCGAAAGAAGGTCTGTTACTTCTTTTGGTTATGCCTCCACTGCCGTTACGAGAGAGATGCCAACTGCTGGTATGCTTCTCAGTGGAATGACGACCAGAGTAATTGTCAGACATTTAGATTGTGACCAGGCCACTATAGTTAAACTGCAGTAACGATTCCTGACGACCGGTACCACCGATGACCGCGATTGACCTGGTCAACCTTGTAACAACACTACTTAAAAATCTTCATATTGTACTGATGCAACTGCGCAACGCTTCCAGCCGGCAACTCAGACATAAGCTCATGCACGAGGCTTTTTATCGCAAACATCAACTCAGACAGCAACTCATACACGAGGCTTTTTATCGCAAACATCAACTCATATAGCAGCTCATACACGGATATTTTTATCGCAAACACTGTGCGAAGAGGTCTTCACTTTTCTTGCTTGAAAAAAAAATAGTTTTATCTTTACTAGACGCCACATAAACAACAGACTTGCTTGGGCCCAACCAAATATCAGCGGTCAAGGTTTTATTTTTTCAAATACTGCATATTTTATTCAGCAAATGGGTCATAAATGTGGGGGATAATGTTTCACTTAATTTTAATTCAACACCTACAGTGGCTCATGCAAAAATATGCGGATGCGTTTTTAATGGTTGTTATTGTTCAAAATGTCCATATAACACGCTTGCTTCTATTTAACACTATACATCAGGGGTGGGCAAACTTTTTGTGCAGAGGGCCACATTGAAAATTGTAAAACTATTGGAGGGCCACATATAATATTATGTATATTTTTGTTGAAAACTCTCGGTAAGTAATCAATTAAGTATTTTTATTGTAAAGAAATGTAGTTTTACATAATGTACAGAACTTCTGAATTAAATTACATTTCTAACAGATTTACACTATAACAGTATATTTTCTAATATGGATAAAAGGTTTTGCAAATATATTTACAATATTTGAAAAATATTATGTTACATAGCCTACAGTTATAATATGGGTTTATATCAATAGTTTTATAAAGATTTTTAAAAACACCATACACATATAGTTACAACTTTATTGATATGATTAATTTCTAATGAAATGTATGTAATTGCTTGTAAGATTTTATAATTCCTTTGAAATCTGGAACAAGTTTACTTGTAGAAATTTGCATGACTGCATTTAAGTTGCAATCAGATAATAAAGACCTATTCTTTGATTTGTTGATTTTTAAGCAAGAAAATGCCTATTCACAAATATATGTAGATCCAAATAATGAAAAAAATTTAGCTGCACAGTTTTTTAAGTTTGGGAATGATTGTTCAGGCAAAGAAATCCAACAAACATTCAGACTTAAATTTTTCCTTCATTGGCTTGTATTTCAAGCAACTCCAACTGTATGTGCTCTGGGGCTTTATCAGCTTCTGTACTGAGAGGAGAACTGATAACATTCAAATACTGCTCCAAGTTCTTGAAATCTTGGAATCTTCTTCCAAATTCTTCAACCAATACATCTAACTGAATTTTTTACTCATTTTATCAGAAAGTTTCTTGTTCCAGCAAAGGGAAGTGACAAACATGTTAATAAAACACACCGGGAATTCCCCAGGCACTGCGCAGCTTAAATGATTGCAAATCGAGTATTTGCGCATTCCATTCGTAGGATATTAGGGGGGGGGGGGGGTTATTTCTGACGATACATTATTGTTGTAGCGATGTATTATTAATTATAACAGCTTTTAGCGATATTCTATTTTGTATGAAACATCTTTTTAATATAAACTAAACATACATCCTGACATAATGCTTAAAAGTTAAAAAGAATTAATTATAATTTGAAAGACAATTTTCAACAATACAAGAAAGAACCCAAACACTGGCAACCAGGATACACAGACAACGAGTAAAGGAAGAAAGGATTTTAGAGGAAGCAATACGACTAACAAAACAAATAAACAAAAACGCACCTCAAATTCATACGCTACAGGAAGAGTTGGAACAGTATAGAAACTATCGGTTCCAAGGCGCTCTTCTCAGAACAAGACTGAACACAGTCACACAAGAAACACTCAGCAAGCAGTACATGGCGATGGAACAAAACATTCAACGCAGCAGACAAATAAGAGAAATAGTAGACTTGCAAGGAAATATGCAGACAGAACCAAAAGAAGTAACACAAGCCTTTGAAGATTACTACAGACAGCTCTAAACACAAGAACCTGCCGATACAAATATACAAGACAAATTCCTGAAATACACAAAGAAACTCACAAACGAGGAAGCACGGAAACTGGGCACCGAACTGACATTGGAAGACGTAACTGCAGCATTAAAGACCATGCAGAAAGACAAAGCACCAGAACCTGACGGACTCAAATCCGAATTTTATCAGCACTTCTTTTTCATCCTAGGCCCATTACTATTAAAAGTATATCTAGAATCATTCCAAAGAAATGAGCTTCCACCAAGTTTCAATATGTCATACATCACACTCATCCCTAAAGATAAATCAGACAAAACGCTACTGAAAAACTACAGGCCCATATCTCTTCTAAACAGACTACAAAATTTTAACCAAATCCCTAACAAACAAACTAAAACCAGTCATGAATACACTCATTCATGAAGACCAACAGTGCAGTGTCCAACACAGAAACATACACCAACATGCACATTTCATAAGAGATTTAGTCAATTACACACACGACACAGATAGTACATCGTCAATATTGTCTCTCGACCAAGAGAAGGCATTTGACAGACTATCACACACATACCTACACAAAACACTGCAAAACTACAATATAGGAGAACTTTTCAGGAAGTGGATTTAAATAATTCACTCTAAACCAGAGGGCAGAGTCTTAGTCAACCATTCGTATACTGAAAACTTCAGACTAACGAGATCGGTTAGACAGGGCTGCTCACTCTCTCCACTGTTGTATGTTCTCGCTTTGGAACCGCTTCTTGAAAAGATTCGACAAGACACCACAATCTCAGGCACTTTCATTCCAGGGAAAGGAAAGCAGAAGTTGTGCGCCTATGCGGACGATACTGCTTTCTTCCCGCCCAATGAAAGGTCTATTCGAAATATTTTGGACACATTCACAGAATTTGGAACCGGCAGTGGTTCCAAATTGAATGTTCAAAAATCAATGATCATGGGCCTGGGTAGGTGGAAAAATAAAACAGATTTCCCCTACAACATAACAACATCAGACTATACGGCATAATATTCCCATCAAACCCACTTATCATACACAAAACAACATGGTGTAACCTTGTTACACATATCACAGACATGCTGTACAGATATCAATTTAAAACTACAACAATTTTTGGCAGAAGCAGAGTCGTGAACACATACATCATTCCAAAACAGATATACATTGCCACAATTTTTGACCCCCCAGACGACACTGTCACAGAAATTTACAAACAGATAAGGAGTTTCATTTTTGCTCACACCATACAAAGCATACAACATAAAACACTCATGCAAGACAAGCAACACGGAGGCATTGCATTACACGACATTCGCACAAAAATCAGAGCCATTAGAATTAGCCATGTAGGCCATATCATTAAACACCCACAGCGACATACCTTGGCCCACTATTACATGGGAACGAGGCTGACAAGACTGGCGACATTCAACAACACAATCCCCTACCACGACGATAAACCACCAACATTTTATAAAACATGCCTTAAAGCCATACACGGGCATGAACATCTCATTCATAAGAAAACAAACATCATCTACAAACATCTAGTCAAGCTCCAGACACCCCCCTTACATATCAGAATTAAGAAAGGGTACACTTATTTTATGACCGACTATACGGAGACTTTCAACAACCTTCACATTCCAGGTGTCACGCCAAAAGCTAGGGAAATAGCCTTCAGGCTATTATTCAACATGACGCCCATTATAGGGAAACAAGCACGTAGACTAGAGCAGACACCAAAATATAAACTTTGCAGAAGAAATATCACAGAAACAGAAGACCACATCTTCTACACATGTAATACAATCACTCCTACCAGAAACAGATTAAAAGAGATAATAAAAACACACATACACAACACGGACATTTACAAGGCTATCATGTTGAACGTACTGCCTCAGATAACAGATGTACAGAACAAACTGCTAATATTGTTATCCCAATACAGATACGTGATCTGGTCTTGTCGGATACGGGCAGTGTTTCACAATACAATATTTCAACCACATAAGTTTTACACATATTCAATCAGATGGCACAGCACATAATATGAACATCTACAGAAACACGCAAATCTTTTATGTTTTTTTTTTCATCAATAAACTTTGTTCTCATCCATGTATTACTCATTTCACAAAATTGTAAAGGCCCACCATTCCACATTTAATTTCACGGGCAAAATTTCATCACATTACATATGTCTATTGTCGTTACTTTGATAAATTTTCTCACGTAAATTGTGTATATAAAATGATTTACTAAGTATTTCCGAGAGGAGACACAATATAAAACCAATTGTTTCAAATGAACTATTTTTTCCAAACAAACTTTGTAGTTTTATTTATCTCCAAATGTTAGAAAACTTTTGCTACTGTACGTACGTACTATATTACGACTTTCTGCTTAGCTTTACTCATAATATGAACATGTATGGATATATGTAAACAATTACTCCTTTGTTGTTTTTTTTCATCAATTAATTTTGTTGTCATCCATGTAGCATCCATTTCACAAAATTGTAAAAGCCCATCATTCCACATTGCAACTCGCGGGCAAAATTTCATCACATTACATATGTCTATTTGTATTATTTTTATTTTCTGTATTGTTACAAATATGTTGTAGGGCCTATATACATATATATGTGAATAAATATGTATAGGTACATTAAAAAAAATTTACTAAAGATTTCCGTGGAGAGGATCTAAATACTGAGTCTATAGACTATTTTTCAAACCCTACATTTGTAGGGTCATCAATACAAATGAATATTACTGCTACTTCTTCTTCATCGTTGTTCAGTCAGACATCAGTTTACAGCACCAATAGCTTTTATATTCTATACTGTAATCGGTACAAATATGTTGTATATACATACATATGTACATAATATGTATAGGTATATACAATGTTATTGGGGGGAAAAACATGAAAACCAGCTCCCACTATGCGCATATATGTCACGTGTGTTTATGTATGTATATATATATATATATATATATATATTTATATATATATATGTGTGTGTGTGTGTGTGTGTGTGTGCACGTGTGTGGGTATGTATGTATATATGCGATGTATGTATGTGTGTGTCAATGCATTTATGATCATGGATGGCAGAGGCTGAAGACACACTGCGAAGAGTATGTGAATTAGAAGAAATAGGAAAGGGCAGTGAATGGGTGGAGGTAGACACTGAGAATAAATCACTGACTAAAGTAATAATACAACTAGATAAAGGGTGTCGAAAATGGACGGAAGTCAGGGCTCAGGATACAGTGCACGAACTCGCCCGACTACACTCGAAACCACAAGACATAATTATATACACAGATGGCTCCGTTAGCAGAAACACAAATAAAAGCAGTCGGGGTTTTGTTGCCTACAGAAACGGCGTGAAGTTGGTTCAGAAATCTTCAGCATATTCCACTGTCACATCGAGCATGAGGATGGAGATAGAGCGAGTTACAGCATCTCTTAATTGGTTGATAACTGATACATCAACACACACGGTAATACTCAGACTCTCACAGCATGTTGCGCAAGATAGAAAAGTTCATGCTAAGAATGGTGGGACTTATTGAACAACTCAGTTGTCCAGAGCATTACATGGATATACTGCCATGGTCATGCTGGGGTCAGAGGAAACGAAAGAGCCGACTTATTGGCAGGCAATACTGCGATAGACGGCACATTGCTGAGAAGAGATAAAGCAGACTTAATCAAGGCAGTAATAAATTCATTTCAAGATGCAGATGATGTCAATGAGGTTGAGAACGTACACATACAGAGAATTGTAGAAATGGGAGTATCTAGAGGTGAGGGTAGGAAAAGTAAATTTTTTTGGAACGTCCCGAAGATCACACAATCAGCACCTGACCGGAACTATGAGTCTACATACACTGGGATGGCTGCTGGAGCGGAGGGCGGAGCACTTATGGGAATGTCCCGCGTGCTGTGAAGCCAGTTTCTAATCAAGAATCAATGCATTTTTGCTTGAATAGTATGCGTGCAAGGATGAAAAAATCAAATAATCCTTACATATTATATTTTATCATTACACTCTCATCACAAATTTTCATTGATGTTGTTTAATCCATCTCATAACAAAATACACACTGCACATTTCAAATGTATTTGGTTTTGTAAATGTTTTTTGTTGCAAATAAAGATTGAAATTTTTTTTTTTTATAAAAGTATATCGTTAGAGTACTTATAATCATTGAGAAACATTCAGCCAATCAAATTACGTCAATTCTAGTATAGTAAATTACTCAATATTAAACACTCATATTAAACGTAGTAAAATTTCATTGACGATATATATATATATATATATATCAATATTAATATTTAAATGATGCCAAATTGGAAATAAATATTGTATATTTAATATATAAGATAGTCGAATTAAAATTCCAATTGATTTCTGCGTAATATTAATGGAAAAAATCATTTGTGACGATCGTTCGTTTATTTAAAAATGTGTTTGAGGGCCGCAAAATAACCAATGGTGGGCCACATGCGGCCCGCGGGCCGTAGTTTGCCCACCCCTGCTATACATGCATCTTTTATACTGCTGTACATACATCTTTTATAATACTGTACATAACATTTTTATAATACTGTACATAGCATTTTTATAATATTGTACATAGCATTTTTATAATATTGTACATAGCATTTTTATAATATTGTACATAGCATTTTTATAATATTGTACATACATCTTTTATAAAACTGTGCACATACATTTTATAATACTCTATGGACATCCTTTATAATATTGTACACATACATGTTATAATGTTATTCACAAATCTGGTATGATGCTGAACATATAACTGTTATAAGACTATACACATATCATTTATCTTCTTCTTCTTCTGCGTTCGTTCTCAAACTCCTGCAGATTAACAGGATGTAGTCCGGAGAACGGAATGCGCTGTGTCATGGTTTACAGCATTGCTGCGATATCTGCGCATTTCGGCCTGACACATCCGACTTCAGCATGGCTTTGGGTCACTTACACTATATGAGATGGGAGGCCAACTCCATCCGATAACCTCCATAGTCGCCTTTTACGACATGCGTGGAAGGTAAACAGTGTTGCTATTCTTTGCTCCCCTTTCCGGCCCCAGCAACACACGGACGCTATCATTTATAATACCATACATATATCTTTTATAATACGGTACACATATCTTCTATAATACGGTACATTCATCTTTTATATTACGATAAACATATATTTTATAATACGGTACACATATCTTCTATAATACGGTACACATATCTTCTATAATACGGTACACATATCTTCTATAATACGGTACACATATCTTCTATAATACGGTACACATATCTTCTATAATACGGTACACATATCTTCTATAATACGGTACACATATCTTCTATAATACGGTACACATATCTTCTATAATACGGTACACATATCGTCTATAATACGGTACACATATCTTCTATAATACGGTACACATATCTTCTATAATACGGTACACATATCTTCTATAATACGGTACACATATCTTCTATAATACGGTACACATATCTTCTATAATACGGTACACATATCTTCTATAATACGGTACACATATCTTCTATAATACGGTACATGCATCACTTATACGGTAATCTGCATGTACATTTTTATAATAGTAGTAATGTCGCTACTTTTCACGCCATTGGGACATATCAAGGAATACGGTGTTAGGCCTGAATTTATCTATTACGTAATACAAAGAAAGGTGTGGTGGATAGTCCGCCGCCTTAATTTCCCAAAATATCTCGCCGACTACGACAAAAGTGCTATAATAATTGATTTACAGTTGACTTCTTATAGAATACTGTAAATATATTTTCTTTAGGTCGCTTGCAACCACCAATATGCATACAAAGTTGTAGGTTCCGGCTGAAGTCCAAATGAGACGAATTATGACCTTCATGGCCATCTTCAGTAACACAATTTATCTACTGTCCAACTTCGTTTTTGCTATAGCAACACGTTTATGCAAAATCTGGCACCGTCTGGGAATTCAAAGATAGGAATGGAAATTATATAAAATTCTCATTTCCTTTCTTAAATATATGCCCTTTTCTAGACTTTACCGAGAATTTAGGTTGTGAAGGCCCCTGAAGAAGCGAACATTGTCACCAATTGCAGCACAAATGTATATAGGATATCTCTTTTAGCTTTGTAGATATGCAGCTTTATAAAAAGATTTTCATCGTAAAGTGCCGTCTCCGTAACGAAGGTTAACTGCAGCAGACCTCCAATATCCCCTGATTTAGGTGGTGCACTCTGCTAGACTGTAACATGTCTATTTTTTTATGTTACTCTCCCACGTGTATCTACGCTTACCTCTTGCTAGCCTCCCTTCGACTTTACCCTCAAGTATGGTCTTCAACATGGTGTCATGTCTTCTAATGTGTTCGAAATGTTATTTTATTGATATTTATTTCATATAATAATTCTTTCTTCATATTAAGTGTTGTTAGAACCTCTTTGTGTTCTTCTCTTTCAATGATGTTCTCCCTATTCTTCTATATATCAACATCTTAAAGGCATAAATTCTGTCTACTAAATGTTTGTTTATTGTCCATGTTTCTGAGGCATACATTAATATAGAACAGATGTAGTATTTTATAACACATCCATTTGTAGTGATATTCTATAACACAAATGTATGGGGAAGGGGGTGTTATACACTGTTATTATTTATAATACAATATTTCATGTTACATGGTTTATTTGAGAAAAATGAGACAATTAGCGATCAAAAAGAAAGAATGTATTGTAAAAATAAGCTAAAGAAACCTAAACTACACAATACATAATATTATGTAGTTATGACAAAATAGTGAACGTAAGGCTGGTCAGATCTTTTCCAATGGATTTCCTTGTCTGATATAAGTGAGTAAAGAACATGTTTTCCATGTCGACTGCTTGTGTGACCACAACAGAGAGAAAACATAGTCTCTTGCCAATCTGAAGCTAACGTTGCACGTACTGTAGTGGGGCAGCTTCTGGTCAGTAAAAACCAACACTTTAGATCAGATATAGGCAAATGTATTGTGCCGGAAAGGCGTATAAATTATTTGTGTAATAGATGGGACCCACACACATTAGAAATTACGAGCAATTTTCTCTTTCTTCCCCTATGTACAGTGGAGTGGTTTATCTGAAATTTCTTTCATACCAGAAGATTGACCTTTCGGCTTAATGCAATGACTATTGAAGGAGTCTTATGCTCAGAAAGGTCGGTGTCACAATTCGAGCTAGTATTTTGACTTGGTCACCCACTGTTCAACTATCAGACGAAGCGCTTCGGAACCAGCGAACAATTCCCCGCGTGGAAAAATGTCTTAATTGCCCACTGCGTCCTTAGGTCCCGGACCTAATTTCTTCTGTATGATGCGTTCTGAACACGGCGACAGTCGAATTAGAAATGGGTTGCTTAGTCCTCATAGATAAGGACCATTTCGCCTAAATCGTCGCCAAAAATAGCTATGATATATCAGAGCTATGGTATATGCCATATGTGCCTCCAGGGTGCACCATGAGGTGTTACTTATTAGAATCTTAGTTATATGTGAATAGGATGCGAACATGCCGACGACACAAATGTTGTGACTTACACAGACGGGTCGGTGATCCATCACCACCGATGCGCATGGGCCTTTACTGCCAGATCAAAAGGAAGAGCAGTACACGAAGCCAGTGAAGTCTTTACCGCAACAACAAACAGGCAGTCTAACAATGGGAGTATTTGTCGTAACAAAAACGCTTAACTGGCTGGAATCGCAAGTCTATTCCCATGCGTGCATATTAAGTGACTCAATGAAGATGAATCAGAAAGTCAAAACCAGTGACGCACGTAGGGGATGGGTAGAGTCGTTACATATAGCTAAAATGCGGAAATTACTACAACTCGCGCTTATCTTTGTACTCGGAAACGCGGGTGTGGAGGGAAACGAACGGGCTGACCAATTAGCTACTCTCGCCACCATAAGATATTGTAGCCTATGGACCAAGCAGACATACTCATTACTCTTCGTGAATCCCCAATATCAGAGGATTTTGAAATAAATGAACATATCGAGAATGCGCGAATTGGGAGTGATGATATTCCTGGCCCCTAGAGAACACCTAACAAAGATTTCAAAAAGAACAGTGAACCACCATAGAACCGAAACCATCATCTGTTACACCCTGAGAGATTTACTGAAGCGGAGATCTGAACACCTATAAACAAGTCCGGTGTGCGAAGAGGATAATCAACATATCTAATACCTAATATTTAGCTATCTTCTAACCCTGGAATCAAATAATACAAAACTCTTTGAACCATTTTATTATTTATTACTAATTATGTCTAAGTATTATGTATTATTAACATATATTATTAGGCATTTAAGAGACAACTGGTTACAAAAAAGATGAGATGTCCGAGAAAAGCCACAGGAGTGACCAGAAGATACAGAATTAGAAACGATGTCATAAGAGAAAGAGTGGGTGTCATATCAATTCTACAATACATAAAAAACCAATAGATACAATGGTTTGGTTATCTGGAAAGAATGCTGTGTGATTCATTAGTTTATAAAGCATATATGAAGAGAGGAGAAGCAGAAAGAAGAGCCAAGGGTAGACCTAGAGTACGCTGGATCGACAACATCAAAGAGACATTAAACGAACACCAAATAACATTATCTGAAGCTGCCAGAAAAGCGAGAACAAGAACATTGTATCTGCCTCGACATTCGTAAAGGGTAAAAGGGGAAGGAAAGAAGAAGAAGAAGATTAGGCATTGATAATATGCATTACTATGTAGAATTATTATATATTGTTATTATTTATTAAAAACATGTATTGTTATTATTTATTATTAACATATATTATTATTTATTATTAATATGTATTGTTATGTATGGAATACAACAGATTTTGATCCATTGAGAAATATTTTATCTTTAATATTTTTTTTGCGTTGGTTCTGAAACTCATGATAGATCTCTCTTGTAACAGGATACTGGTCCTACTTGATTTGCAACAGAATGTATTCCAGAGAACGGAAATGCGATGTGTCGCCTTTTTATTCACAATAATGATCCAATACTTCCGTCTTTGACTGTAGCCTCTTTTTTGTTTAATTACTTTTATGTGTGAACCATGTTTATATATTAGTTAACAAGTTAACTTATTTTCATTGTTTTGATTTTATAAAATTTTCTTTCCAACATCATTTTCGTTGCATATCTCGGTTTAATTCAATTTTTCATAATTCGTTTATTTTCCGAAAATCATATTTAATTTTGTCTTTGCGCATCATACTATCAACGATCGGTAAATTGTTCCACTTTCGCTAAAAAAAATTTCAGATTGCTAATGGTTAAATTAGCCACTGATGCTCCACATTCTTCTTAAAACGGATTATTATGTTTACACATCTGCCATCACGAACTTTGTCTTAGCCCGAACAGAGAGAGATCTTGACAGTGGTGTCAATGATTTGAATTGACAGACATTTTTTAGCGGATGTGTTTCACTGTTTGTCTTTCAAACAAGGACACGTCTCTGACTGCATTATTTTTGTTTCATTTTGTTTGTGATAATTGATTCGGCAGTTGGAAATTATTATCCTCATGAGACTAGTAGAGTGATGAGACAGTCTTCTGAAATATTTCAAGAATAAATATATGTGGTCATTGTAAATCCATTTGGTAATTGAAGAATCTATGTGGTAATTGAAAATCCATTTGGTAATTGAAGAATCTATGTGGTCATTGAAAATCCATTTGGTAATTGAAGAATCTATGTGGTAATTTGAGAATCCCTAGACAAATGAGGAGCGCGGTATTTTAGTTGATGGTGAGCTTGCTTACTATCTGCAGGTTACAGCGTGATAGGTTCGAAACTTCGACCGCACAATAACATACAATTATCCGGATCTCGATTTCTTGCCTAACACGACCGCTCCTCCAGTCGACCCAGCTGTAAATGAGTAATGACGCGTGAGGTAGGGGAGGTAAGGACAGTAAGGAAGGAAACTTAGCACTCCACTGTTACTGCGGCTTAGTACATGAAGAGTTATCTGCATCCAAGACAGCATGTTGCTGCCATGGGACCTACCTTTACCTTTAGACATACTGACAAATATGTTTATTAGAGAAATCTATGTAGTTGCATGAACCTCAGATTTGTCATTACATCATCTGTAGTACATATTTCATATGCCAAGCCCTATTCCATAAATATGTTTGACTGAAATACGACCATTTTGTGGCTGGGTTCGACAGGGACGCAAAGAAGAGTGACACTTTGCTCTACCATGCTACTAAAACATAATACTAATACATAATTAGTAATAAATAATAAAATGGTTCAAAGAGTTTTGCATTATTTGATTCCAGGGTTAGAAGATAGCTAAATATTAGGTATTAGATATGTTGGTTATCCTCTTCGCACACCGGACTTGTTTATAGGTGCTCAGATCTCCGCTTCAGTAAATCTCTCAGGGTATAACGGATGATAGTTTCGGTTCTATGTTGGTTCACTGTACTTTTTGAAATCTTTGTATGATACCAGGGATTCTGGGTGAAATTAACTGTTCCATACCATAGGCCAAACTGACCCAAGTCAGATGTGTCAAGCCACAATGCGCGTTTCGCACCAAGCACTGAACATATTCGGTTCTCCGGGTTGTATCCACTTAACCAGCAGAGTTTGAAAATGAACGTAGAAGAGAACAAGGTTTTCCGCTTCTTACGACATAATTGGCAGATAGCAGTGTGCCTATTATTTTCTCCGCTCCTGTACCCTGCTACACAAGGGCGTTTAAACAAATGCTACAACTCTGAGGACATCTGTTGCAAATCCAAGAGTTATAAATATTAAATATTATTACGGAAATAACTATTTATGTAACAGAAACAATTATTATATGATTGAAAGGGTTTCAATGAATATATAATTGATATTGCGACAAAAATCCTTTATCGTGATATTGACACACACGAAAAAGCCTGTAACCCCGACTGTATTTAATCATGTTCATAAGTAAAACTACTATTCAACTTATTTATGTTTTTACTAACTTATTTTACAAATGATACACAGTTTCACTGCATTCTTCTCTCTATTAATAAACAACATATGAAAAAGTAGTACTTGATGGAAGAGATGGGTTTTTGCGCTCGTCTTGCCGAATTCTCAGAACTGATGTTAATGATTTTCCTTGGCAAGCAGAGATGAGCGTGCATTAAGAAGTGTCGAGTTAGGTTTGATTGTTTGTGTCCTCAGATGGCTGATGACTCCAATCTAGACTCTGAAAAACCTGTTGCAATGTGCGCAGGAATGTAATAGATCTTGAGATTAGGGAAAGTCTGATCTGTTCATTCATGTTTTCCTATTTTGAATATCCTGTAATGCTATACCATGTTCAACATGTTTAATTCCCGCTCTGATCTGACTGTTCCATGTTGGAGGATCAAGGGTTATGATTTCCACACGAGCTTGTGTCAATACTCCAGTGCTTTAGAGAAATCTTCAAGTGATCATTTAAGCGTTTCTTCTGATCTACGCGTGAACGCGGATAGATGGATGGGATGGATTTTTGCACTGGTGTTGGAAAACTCTCAGAACTAATAAATAGTCAAGACCCTCAGTGCACATTCTCGTGGATCGCCCTGAGAAATGTAGCTTCAAAACCAGTGGGAAGTATCTGACTAACGCATATGAGATCGTGTCCGGAGTGTAGACCGAGATTAAATGATAATTTACTACTCAAGACAAGCAATCTCTGAATGACACCTCTCATTCTACATAGTAAAACACTGTCGAAAATCAGTTCCCGGCATCGGTTGATCTGTACAGCTAGATTATTATGTCTCAAAGCTTACAAACGTGAGATTTGTGAACAAGCCTCATATTAAGTAAGACTGGTATATTCAGTAAAATGTGAAGGCAGATCAATGCTAGAGAGTAGCTCTATGTGCAAGTGGTTCTTGAGACTAGCGGGAATTGAACCAGTCCGTTCAACGGCACCAAGTCTCCTTGCAACTATTGCACACGCGTTCTTCCCTACTAGACTAACCGCATCTCCAAAAAAAGATGCGATTTTGTCAAGACATTCAAACCGTGCACTCAGTTACCAGAACGGACCAATCGATACAAGGATTATTACAACAACAAAAAACATCACGTACAGGTATTAAAATATCCTCAGTAACAACAAACATATAACATAGAATATCCGTATTAGTTATACAAGGGCCGATAGGTCTTCTTGTAAACATGGATAACATATATAGACAATACAATTTATGCTTCAAATAATTGTTTATACAAGTAAATTTAAGTAGGAAGCCAGAGTGGTTGTATAACAGCTGAATAATGAAATACGGAAGCTATAATAAAAGTGAAGTTTATGGTCGAGAGCAAGCTTTTAATTAATTACGTTTTGTATGCACGTGTCATGGAAATACAAAAGGTAGGAAACATACGGGGAAAATGTTTAAAAGCTCAAACTTGGACGATGTGTTCACGGTGCTGGTGAATTAAATCTCAGGTAAGAGGGCAAATTAACCTTAGTACAACTCTTCGTTTCCTATACCAGAACTAGGCTCTTAGATGTGAAGGAGTAAGTACCATAAGGAAATATAGCAATGGACAGTCTAATTACAAAAGATGAAATATCCAGCAACTGAACAACTTGTATGTCTGTGTGAGATAGACGCAGTTGACCCAAACCCAACTTCCTGATTATCTTTTCCGCCTTCGGAAAATGTCACTAATGGGTATGTTTTTTGGCAAGTAAAGTACAAAATCATGGCAAGTGATAAACCGTCATGGCTAACAGCTGCAACACCATCGTCGCCCAGTGACATAAAGACTGTTTAAAGCTAGAGAAATCAATCGAAAAATTTAAAAAAACACGCCGAAGTCTGATGTGCTAGGTCTATATGGCGCTAATCAGATCTAAACATTGCAAAATTGCTAAAAGAAATATATTAAACAAAATTATATTTTTGTGGTAGGCTAGCTATTCTTCGTTACTGTCACTTCTCATTGATCTTTCTCATAATCACGTGTTCTGTTGTAGTTTTTGTGACCTAGTCAGTGATGTAAGTTGTATATTATATTAATGACCCACGATTAGACCAGAACTTTTTAACTAGGGGATTTTTTTACAATATATATGTGAATTGTTTGACTCAATGCCGTGTATAAGATGTTCCGTGGATAGAAGGAAATAATGCCGTGTATAAGATGTTCCGTGGATAGAAAGAAACAATGCCGTGTATAAGATGTTCCGTGGATAGAAAGAAACAATGCCGTGTATAAGATGTTCCTTGGATAGAAAGAGACAATGCCGTGTATAAGATGTTCCTTGGATAGAAAGAGACAATGCCGTGTATAAGATGTTCCTTGGATAGAAAGAGACAATGCCGTGTATAAGATGTTCCGTGGATAGAAAGAAACAATGCCGTGTATAAGATGTTCCTTGGATAGAAAGAAACAATGTTGTGTATAAGATGTTCCTTGGATAGAAAGAGACAATGCCGTGTATAAGATGTTCCTGGATAGAAAGAGGCAATGCCGTGTATAAGATGTTCCTTGGATAGAAAGAAACAATGCCGTGTATAAGATGTTCCTTGGATAGAAAGAGACAATGCCGTGTATAAGATGTTCCTTGGATAGAAAGAGACAATGCCGTGTATAAGATGTTCCTTGGATAGAAAGAGACAATGCCGTGTATAAGATGTTCCGTGGATAGAAGGAAATAATGCCGCGTATAAGATGTTCCGTGGATAGAAAGAGACAATGTCGTGTATAAGATGTTCCGTGGATAGAAGGAAATAATTCCGTGTATAAGATGGTCCGTGGATATAAAGAGACAATGCCGTGTATAAGATGTTCCTTTGATAGAAAGAAACAATGCCGTGTATAAGATGTTCCTTTGATAGAAAGAAATAATGCCGTACATAAGATGTTCCTTGGATAGAAAGAAACAATGCCGTGTATAAGATGTTCAGTGGATAGAAAGAAACAATGCCGTGTATAAGATGTTCCTTGGATAGAAAGAGACAATGCCGTGTATAAGATGTTCCTTGGATAGAAAGAGACAATGCCGTGTATAAGATGTTCCTTGGATAGAAAGAGACAATGCCGTGTATAAGATGTTCCGTGGATAGAAAGAAACAATGCCGTGTATAAGATGTTCCTTGGATAGAAAGAAACAATGTTGTGTATAAGATGTTCCTTGGATAGAAAGAGACAATGCCGTGTATAAGATGTTCCTGGATAGAAAGAAACAATGCCGTGTATAAGATGTTCCTTGGATAGAAAGAGACAATGCCGTGTATAAGATGTTCCTTGGATAGAAAGAGACAATGCCGTGTATAAGATGTTCCTTGGATAGAAAGAGACAGTGCCGTGTATAAGATGTTCCGTGGATAGAAGGAAATAATGCTGCGTATAAGATGTTCCGTGGATAGAAAGAGACAATGCCGTGTATAAGATGTTCCGTGGATAGAAGGAAATAATTCCGTGTATAAGATGGTCCGTGGATAGAAAGAGACAATGCCGTGTATAAGATGTTCCTTTGATAGAAAGAAACAATGCCGTATATAAGATGTTCCTTTGATAGAAAGAAATAATGCCGTACATAAGATGTTCCTTGGATAGAAAGAAACAATGCCGTGTATAAGATGTTCAGTGGATAGAAAGAAACAATGCCGTGTATAAGATGTTCCTTGGATAGAAAGAGACAATGCCGTGTATAAGATGTTCCTTGGATAGAAAGAGACAATGCCGTGTATAAGATGTTCCTTGGATAGAAAGAGACAATGCCGTGTATAAGATGTTCCGTGGATAGAAGGAAATAATTCCGTGTATAAGATGGTCCGTGGATAGAAAGAAACAATGCCGTGTATAAGATGTTCCTTGGATAGAAAGAAACAATGCCGTGTATAAGATGTTCCGTGGATAGAAAGAAACAATGCCGTTATAAGATGTTCCGTGGATAGAAAGAAACAATGCCGTGTATAAGATGTTCCGTGGATAGAAAGAAACAATGCCGTGTATAAGATGTTCCGTGGATAGAAAGAAACAATGCCGTGTATAAGATGTTCCTTGGATAGAAAGAAACAATGCCGTGTATAAGATGTTCCTTGGATAGAAAGAAACAATGCCGCGTATAAGATGTTCCGTGGATAGAAAGAGACAATGCCGTGTATAAGATGTTCCGTGGATAGAAGGAAATAATTCCGTGTATAAGATGGTCCGTGGATAGAAAGAAACAATGCCGTGTATAAGATGTTCCTTGGATAGAAAGAAACAATGCCGTGTATAAGATGTTCCGTGGATAGAAAGAAACAATGCCGTGTATAAGATGTTCCGTGGATAGAAAGAAACAATGCCGTGTATAAGATGTTCCGTGGATAGAAAGAAACAATCCCGTGTATAAGATGTTCCGTGGATAGAAAGAAACAATGCCGTGTATAAGATATTCCTTGGATAGAAAGAAACAATGCCGTGTATAAGATGTTCCTTGGATAGGAGAAGGAAGTGAGATAGACGGGAAAGATTTCACGGTTTACTCGAAACCAACATTTTCTTTTTAAAGAAAGATTATCCCCTTGTTGTGAGAACCTTTTGGCGTGCTTACCTAGCTTTAAGCAGTCATTTTATCATAGAGGAAGTTCTGTGAAGTTTTATTCATACTTTTCTGCCGGTAGCTAAATGCGTGTATTAAATTTTATTTTAAGGAAACGCATAATCTCGTCTCTTTTTTACCCCCGCAGTAGTAACTGCTTCCGAAGAGTCCATCTTTCAATCTGCCTGCATCATATTAATTATAATCCGTTATATTAGGCTTCTGAGACGCATTCACCTCCTCTCAGGCACATAGATGGATTTAGTCATAAACTAAGGGGCAATCAACAACGGGAACGTTCACAACCTAGATTTCAAACAGAATCTGATACACAAGCTGAGGAAAGTTTTCTGTGTAATGTCTATTTACAGCACAAATTTCTAGAAAAATGAGTTCAAATTTGACTCATCATATCCTTATTAGCTCCATTCATACGCTCCCAGGTCCATAACGAGTAATAAGAATTCACGTAATGCCTGCTTTTGGAGACCGAAGAGCGAACACGGAAGCACGCTCCGCGGCAATAAAAGATGATTCCATATTCGCGCACAGTATTTTAATTCTGGTTTAGTTTGGCTACTAATCCATCATTTAGATTGGTCGGGTATCTAGCCTCCAGCACGTTTGGAATATATTATATCACCCTTGTGGCTACTCTCGTGAACAAGTTACAATTATGTACATCTTTGAAATTTATTTAGAGATGTTTCATCGATTCTCCCGGCAGCACGCACGTTCCGGTTAGGAGAGCGGAAACCCGAGTTTTGTTTCTTTCTATTTTGAAATGCCAGGAGCAGAGACGAGGTCGGGACTCGAGTTGGCCGATTAGCCGTAATTCCACGAGGAAGGGGTTAAAGGTTTCCCGTCTTTCCCTATCAAGGGAAGTTCCTTCTAAGGGTTGCCACCGTTATGATATCTGCACGTAGAGGTTACACGGCTCTCAAAATCAATGTGGATTTCTGATATGGAGATTTGCAAAATCTCGTAGCTTCCAGAAATGAGACATATTCTCAAATAATGTGTAATTGATTCTATTCCATAAATTGTTTATTTTATGTGTTGTATTTAACGTCTGCAATTATATGCTACGTCTCTGTTGTTTTTTTATGCCGCTATTGTGCATGGTAGTTTGGAAAAAAATCTGTCGATACTGCACTTCATATAGATCAGTAAATCAACGGTCTCTTTAAGTACATGGTGCATATTGGTAGCTCTCGACGTTCGCTTGCTAGACACATATTTACTTATTTCTTGCAATGTCGTGTATGTATATTGATGTCGTGTTTAGTGTCCCTGCGTCGCTGACGAAAAGTGGTTATAGCACATTTGATTAGCTTTGCCCAAACTGAAAATAATGTATCTCAGCAAATATATAACGCAGATAATTGATATTTGTGTGTGTGTAAATTTGGAATGTATATACCATGTGAATTATATTTTTCATTAGAATACAGTAGTTGGTTTCAATTGTCGTTTATTTACGAAATATATATCAAAAATCTTCTTGTCAGACATCTCACACACATTCTTTTTAAGATGTTCACAGTCAATTATAAGACATCATTTAAATTTGATTTGTTTATCGTAAAATTGGCATGATTCAAGTTTGAAATTGTACTATTTTTTACTCTTGAATACAGGACAGACGGTGTTAATATTGTATCCGGTGTAACGTTCACATTATCCGTCAGCAGTGTTTCTACATGTGTTGTAGGTTAGTAAGAAAAATGAATTTGCATGGAAAGTTTATGACATTCGAGCAGACCACAAACAAGATTTTAAAGTGTTTCTGGAATGAAGCTACACGAGGAAATATATATCCTTCTATTTCACAATAAGAAAAGAGGGCTAAATGCAAATGCAAATGCTTTTGTGGATAAGTAAACGATCATTGAACAGTAGGATAGCGAAATCTAACATTTTTAATTGAATTTGTTCGCACACAAAAATGAGGCCATGAGTGGTTGATAATTTTAACAAAGAATCGATCCGAAGAGAAATTTGCAACATTGTTCCCAATAATGAGGCAGTGACTTTGAGTAAATTGAAAAATTGGTTAAGAAGGAATAATGTTATTGATATTTCCAAATCTACTCTCTGGATTACTCTTAGGAGTTTGGGATTCACTTTCAGAAAATATGTTGCTGGTACAAACCTTATTTGGGAGAGACCTCATATTTTGCAATGAAAAGAAAATATTTAAGCAATGTCAGAGAAATGAGAAGAGAAAGTTATGGTATAGTGTATTTAGATAAAACATGAATTAATACGCACCACAGTGATGAATGAGAATGGCAATTATATGATGGAACAACTGGTTCGAAGCAGCAAAGGGAAGCGCCTAATAATTGAGCATGCAGGAAGCAACCATTATGACCTTCTAAATAATGCCGAAATCATATTTGTTTCAAAATCTATAGACAATATGGATTATCATACATAAATGAACGGCAAGATATTTCAAGATTAGATTGGTAATCATGTACTTCCTTCATTGGATACACTGTCGTATTTGATAATATACAATGTTTCATATAATGCTTTCCGCTGAAGACAGATGTGCTGGGCCATTGGCGCAAATAAAACTGCGACACAACGCATTTCCATTCTCTGGACCACATCCTGCTGGCTATCAAGTAGGACTATGGTCCTGCTACAAAGGTTTGAACACTGAAGAAAGAGAAGAAGATAGAATGCTTCACAGCACAATGCTGTAATACAAGAATATACAGTTCCTATTTCATCAAGTACGAAAAATATAAAATGTTTTGGCTAACCAAAAACAACATTACATTCAACTTTTTGTCCATGAGGTGGGAATTACTGGGAACTGTGAAAAAGACACAGAATATATATATATATATCATCTATAATGATTCATTAATCGTTAATTACCGCATATAAAGTGACATTCTTTCCAGACCGTGGATACTCTGAAAGCGTCTTTTTTCCAGGCAAGCAGGCCAGCATTGGCCAGAGGCATGTGCATACTTTCTTTGATGTTGCTGGTCCATCGTCTTCTTGGTCTTCTTCTTCTTCTTCTGTTACCAGGCACTCTGCCCTCTAGAATCAGCCTTTCGATACCATCGTGTCGCTTTAAGTGTCCAAAATACTGTAGCTTTCTTCTTACGATGATATTTATAACCCACTCTTCATTTAGTTTCAGTAATTTCAAAACTTCAATGTTCTTCTTTTTCTATGTCCATGATATTCGTAGGATCTTTCTGTAGCACTTCATTTCAAATGAATTTATTCTTTTAGATATTGTCTTGTTTAAACTCGAAGCCTTGCATCCATATGTTGCCACTGGGAAAACATATGATCTTAAAAGGGTTACATTAGTGTCGTTATTACTCGTACTTTGCCATAGCTTTCTCATTTGTGTTAATTTAAGTGTTGCAATTGCGAGTATTTAATATAGACAGGGCAATCTAGAAACATGATCACAAGTGTTTAACACTACCACCTTACCATTCTCAATTAAACACAATACAATTAGCATCGGCCAATATTCTGGAAAATGTAGAAGCATACAATATAACGTACACATTAAAAGAGGATGAAAGACTTACACATTCCGCCATCTTTAATATAGATAAAGATTATTGAAAGAAATGTGAGAACTACGTGTTACAAGAGAAAGATAAATATTGAAAAAAAAAATGATGGTTTTTCATTAATTCAACCGAGATTAGTTATCAATTTCTCAGAAATATCTGATTATGATTGGGATGAAGTTTAATTTTTTATTAAAGATGGTCTAGTCGTTATTCAAAAGCAAATTAGAGACACAATGTTCCATTATATTTATGAACCGCAAAACTATGATACCTATATAAATAATTAGATGAATAGATATTTAGTATTGTAGCGCACTAAATGTCAATGACCAACAATCTCACAAGTATCTCGCATACAGATCATTTAAGAAATAATCTTCAACAGGTATTATATCCAAACATGAGAGGCACATTATTGTACATTTTCTTTCGAGGTTCCCCCTGGAGACTAAAATATGAAAATGTTTTGTGTATTGTAATGTGTATGTTTACTTGTTTACAAATCAAAACCCCCTAGTTTTAGTGGTAGTCCGTCTTGTCTAAGTGGAATGCTTTAAAAACCTGCATTGTACGAAAGTACAATTATTGTAATAGTAGACATGTCTTTGACTAATAAACTCACAAAATCTGTGTATGAAGTGGTAACATGTCTTTTCCAGACATAAAATAATTAGCATGCCGACGATGATCAAATGATTTCATTCGTTTATAAAAACTGGACATGATGCAAAAATATAAAGTAAATATTTATTGAATCTAAACAAATATTACAACATATGAAAAAAATGGCATTAATGCGTTAGTCGGGTAATCAGATAAATTACATTTCGAGGGCAACGCTAGTAAAACGTGCTCTAGTGTAAGGTTCACCCGTGGGTTGTCAATGCCCGAAATGGGGTAAATAATAGCAACTATTGTTACATTCCATGCATATCGTGCGAGACGAATGAGGAGGTTTTGGAGTGAATTTTTCTCCGCTATCCACTATATGGTCAAAGTAAGCCAGAAACCATGCTGAAGTCGGATGTGTAAGACTAAAAAGGCCAAAATATCTCAGCTAAGCTGTAAAAAATGACGAAACGCATTCTCTTTCCGGACTTCATCTTGCAAATTTGAAGGAGTTTGAGAACGAACGCAGAAGAAGAAATTGATATCACATATGAATAATGATATCCACGAGTCCACAGAACTGTATAATTGACGAGAGACTCGTGTTTAGTTTGTGGTAATTTATTTTAGCTGTTGTTTTCGAAAACTATATTTTGTCCCACCCCATTTGTACTGTTAGCTGCCGATAATGAACCAGTTATAAAACATCTCGTGCGCACTGACAAGCAAAATGTCTTGACCACATCACTGTGGAAATACCCCGACAAAGTATTCGTCACCCTTTGTTACGCACGTTATCCAGAATAGTGCGTGGGCATATCTAAAAAAAAACACCACATTTATCTTCGCTGGTGCGAATAATCTTTGGTTACTTTGCGTATATTTTGTGTCGCCATGCAAAGAAATGCAGGGGAAAAGTTGGATCAACCAAAATAAGTGACTGTCTTTGAGAACAGTGCACGTGACTAATCTGAAGAACAAATTGATTACGGGATCTCGACAGCAGTAACATTAGAATATTCACAATTACATGATTTTGGAAGTTGAGTTATCCCAGTTGTTCGCTACCTTTTTTTCCCGTAGCCATATTCTGGGACAATTTTTCTTTCAAAGTCCGTCTGGAGACTAACAGTATTGGTATATCTCATTAAATCATTTCATTACAAGACTGGCATATCTGTCAATTGAGGGTTCTGTGTCTCCAATTTTAATTTTGTTTGTTGTGGCTTGGAAATCACAGCAGCCCCCCCCCCCCCCCCCCGTGAGACATTTAGCACACGTTGAGAATTACTGAGATATACAATTATATAATCTCCATTGTGATGAGAACCGTAGAAGACCCATGTCTAAAAATTGTTTTAAGGAACCAACCCTTTCATCTGCAGCATGCCTTAGATTGCAGAAAGTACACAGCAAGAGACTCTCCATTTGAATAGAACGCTGTTCATCTTCTGATATTTATCTTTACTGCTGTGTGTGTGGGGAGGGGAGTGTGTAGGTATTGTATTTTTATTTCATTTTATTCTTTGTGTGTTCATATATATATATATATTGTGTCCAAACTGGAATTTCTGTTGAGGTTATAAGTATTTCTTCTGATGTTCGTTGTGCGATCCAAACTGGAATTTCTGTTGAGGTTATAAGTATTTCTTCTGATGTTCGTTGTGCGACTGTGAACTAAGGAAGGATGGTACCATCTAAAATTTTAACTAAGCCTTAACTTCTAAAAGAAAGGAAACTGTATTACACATAAATATCTTTAATAACAACTTTCTTTCATTAACAAAACTTTCGTGAAAACAGTCTATGTTATGACATATAACACATTCTTTAAGTCTTTATGCTCACAGGAAAAGAGGCAGTTTATTCCATGGCTATAGGCTGACTGCCTATTGTTTCTAATATCAAATCAGGGGATCTACCCCAGCTATCCAACATATCACTAAAAAAATAGTTCAGAAACTGATTAAATCACTATGAACCTATCCTTCGAGTCAATAGTTGCTTTTGCTGAGGTCAATTATATGATTGGTCTGATTAACCAAATAAAATGAAAATAATGTTAGTGGTGACATGAATAACGTAGTATTCACTGTCCCTAAGATTGGTGAATCTATTGGCTAGTGAAATTTACACAATTTAACAAGGGGTGTGACTTTGATAACAAAGTGTTCATAGTTTATTCACTAAGCCATCCTATTAGCTTGAAAATGGGCATCTCGCACTCCCGAAGACGATTGCTCCCAAGACTGGTTGGGTCTCCAAGAAAAGACAGCAGGTTCATACAAATGCAAGGCCTTCTACTGAAAGTATCCCGGAACAGTCTCGTAAATTGAGTAACCTTTCATTCAGGCTCACTTGGTAAATAATGCTTCAAAAAGGCAGGAACTCTGGAATTCAGATAAGACTTCACATTAATACGCTTCAGTTTCAAGGAAAGAAATTACAAATACTTCGTCTGCGATGAAAAGTAAGCTGGAAAAATTAATAATCCTACACACAGGTTCAATCGGTAAATACGGCTTAAAAAAACAGGAACTCTGTTATGTCCTCAATTTACGGGCTTCGAAAATATCAGCTGATGGGGCTTCATAAAAAGGCATGACAATTTCAATCGGCAAAGCTTCAAATAATTCCTGCAAATTCAGCTCCTCTTTTGGAAAACGCAAAGACACCAAATGCACCATTCTATAACACCATGAGATAAATCACGTTGGAGAAATCTAAAAACCTCTCTGAAACCTAAATAATGACTAAACGAACTCCTCGATGGTGAGTAATACACACAATATTTCAAATGTTCTGCTGCCATGAGCATATGACGACATTTGAGAATATAACTTCTCACTTTTCCTACCTCTAATCTAAGGCGATTTCGTAGGAGAGATTTCTCATTCTCTCGAATTGCATCCCTCTGTTTGACCTTTTCTCTCTTTGGTCAAACCATCAGAATATCTGATATTCTGTGGCAATTATATTCTTTCAGAAACGATTACATCAAAAATTAACCATACATGGTGTCACGTTAACGACGACTTACACAAATACCTGACTAATTAATTCCATTTCTATAACCAAATTAATAACCTTTCCACTATATTTTGCTTCTATCATGTAAGTCTTTATCACAACCTACGCCTACTCATTTCCAATTCTAATGTTCTATCTATAACACTGGAATTTACAACACTAATTTGACAACTTAGGAGCTTTTAGTAAATCCAACATGCGACGAATTCTCCTGAAATAATCCTCCTACAAAAACAATAGAGTTCGAGAAACCATGTCCTGCTCCATGGACAGTTCCCTGATTAATCCTTCACTACATGACTTAACTGTTACTTAGTTGCTGGCGAATGAATGACTGATCACTCAAGATTGATTAAAATCTATTCCCATTTTTTGATCTCAATCTTGCTGAATACTCAAGTGTATTCACGCTTTTGTCCGCAAATGTTTTCCTACTAATCTAGTTTTGCTCTAATTTACTAAACTCACGGTTGTCAACACTCTTTTACAGAATATTCTACTCTATACGCATCCTTTCTTAAACATATAGGTAATGAGTTGCTATAGTAACCTGCAAAAAAATAATGATCTTTTTGGAATCAGGAAATCAACGAACAAGCTTTGTGCCAATAGAGGAGCTACCAGTCGAAAAAATGATGAGAGACACTTGTATGGACGAAAAATTCTAAACTTGTGACTTAATCAAACCTGGCAACAGTTATAGGAAGATGTCTTGCTTCTATAATTCACTACAGTCAATAACTTGTAGAGGCAATATTGTTCTGCAAATTTATAACCAGTTATGCAATTATCAATCAGCTGGCAGGAGGGAAACACTGTTGTCAACGAGATAACAAGAGGTGAATAAATAGTCATGAGAATACAATTGTTTAACAATAACAAGTTGGATATAATTTAGTCCTCCTATAAGGTCGCACTTAAATTTAGAAGAGAATATTTCAGCAGCTTTGCTTTCCTCCTATTAATATCTCGCATTCTCACTTTATTTTTCTTGCATCAGTTTGCATTAACAGTGGTTTTTTTATTTTTTATATTCTGAAATCTAGAATGAGTATTTCACCAAAATCTTCTGATGTTGCATTTATGGCTTCAGTGTTTCAGTTTGTGTTCGTTTTCGTCTAGCCATGTAAATTTCTCGTTGTGATTTCACACTGTTTAATTGAGTGCATTCGTTCTGTAAGACTTTAGTTAGCATACGCTGTGTAAAAAATTTGAGATAAGTTTTGTAAGACATTTGAGAGCAAAGTTTTGTAAGGATATTTGAGAGCAATGTTTTGTATGGACATTTGAGAGCATACGCTGTGTAAGACATTTGAGAGCATAGGGGCTATGTAAGACATTTGAGAGCAATGTTTTGTAAGGACATTTGAGAGCATAGGGGCTATGTAAGACATTTGAGAGCAATGTTTTGTAA